>VZQC01006595.1:1322427-1342768 GCA_009823505.1 Rhizomys pruinosus
GGCCACTTGGAGGAGCAATAAGTCTTCCAATGTCCCTTTTTCACCTCCACAGACAGATTATGGGCTCGTTTTTTAACCTCAGTCCAGTGGTCTAATGTCTGTCCAAGTGGAGTACTGACAGTCTGTCCCATCGTCAAAGTCACACAGAATATGAACAAAGCACTCAAAGATATTATAGAAACAGAAACCAGGACCCATCTTCTGTGAGTCCTCCAACACCAAGAAACAGATTCAGACGGCTGAGAAGATGTGAAAACTCTTGATTCTATGAGAGCCTCAATGTCTGTGTCGGCACCCAGACAGGAGGGCTCCGAGCGTCTTTGGGCCTCCCTCAGACCTCCTGGGATGTCTCCCAGGGAGACACAGTCGGTTACCTTCCTGAAACATCTGTCGGTAACTCTCCCACCCCACCCCCCGTCCAGAATGGGGAGTTCATTGCTCTCACGAGCGCAGAACGACTGCAAACCGAAAGTAACAGATTTTTGGCGCCACCGAGAATCAGACAGACACAGTAGACGGACAGACAGAAAAAGATTCTTACCTCCAAGAGGGTCTTGGTGATTTGAGGGTGGTCTCTGATCCCGGACGAGCCCCCAAATGAAAGACCTCCAGAAACTGGAGTGGCTCTCACTCAAATCTCAGGATGGAATGACACCCAAAAAATCAGCCAGAGACAGTTCTTGCTGTAACTACATGAGGTTTATTTGGGAAAAACCAGTGCACTGAGGTCGAACTCGTAACTCATGCAGGGGCAGAGAGAGATCGACCCCCAGAGACTGGGGTAAGGAGTTTTTAAAGGAAAAAAAAAATCCACAAGGTATGAGGAAGTAGGGAGGGGAAACTTATCTTGACACACAGGGCGGTGTGACTCAGTTAAGCACCACAAGGTATGAGGAAGCGGGGAGGGCTTATAGCGTACATGACTTGGAGGCCTTATAAGATGGTGGTATCATGGTTCCTAAAGACAGATTTTAAGGGTGCATAAAACCTTGGGGCAGGGGTCCTTCAGATACACTAGATAATCCTCCTGCCTCAGCTTCTTCTATGTTCCTATTGCAGGTGTGAGCCACCACACCCACCATACTGAGCCTAGACACCAAGAAAACTGCAAGGCAGGTGCATCTCCACCCGGAGTGTTGGTCTACCCTGATCAAGGCTGTGAGGTCAATCCCCAACATGGCCAACAATGATACTGAAGTATAATCACCGATTTTTTTTTAATCCCTTCTTCCTTAAGTTGCTTTTTCTAGGTGTTTTGTTGCAGTGAGAAAAGCAACTAACACAGGGGGCGATTTTTTTAAACATTTTTTAAATTTTTATTTATTTTTCATGTGTATGAATGTACTGTCTGCATGTAGATTTGTGCGCCTGTGTCCTGCAATGCTGTAGAGGTCAGAAGAGGGTGTTGGATTCCCCTGGAACTGCAGTTAAAGACTGTTCTCAGCTGAGCATGGTGGCGCACACCTTTAATCCTAGCACTTGGGAGGCTGAGGCAGGAGGATCTTTGTGAGTTCAAGGCCAGCCTGGTCTACAGAATGAGTTCCAGGACAGCTGGGGCTATAGTGAGACCCTGTCTTGAAAAGACCAAAAAATAAATAAATAAATAAATAAATAAATAANAAAAAAAAAAAAAAAAGACCATTCTCAGCCGCCATGTGGGTGCTGGGGATCGAACTTGGGTCCTCTGCTAGAGCAGTCAGTGCTCTTAACCGCTAGGCCATCTCTCCAGCCCTAATCACTGATTTTTATAGAGGAGGGGGAGGGAGTGTGACTTAGTCTAAATTTTGCATTTGGAGAGTATTAATGACCTATGTCAATATATCAAAAAGAAAGGGGCAAGATATGTCTGCCCATGTAACTTGACACCGACAAACCTAGCTTACTACTGGGATCATGGAAGGAACATAGATTCGGGGTAGAGAGAAGACTCAGCAGTTTAGAACACTGGCTGCTCTTGCAGAGGACCTGGGTTCTGTTCCCAGCACCCACATGGATGCTAAGAACCATCCATAACTGGGGCCGGAGAGATAGCCTAGTGGTTCAGAGCACCGACTGCTCTTGCAGAGGACCTGGGTTCGATCCCCAGCACCCACATGGCGGCTGAGACCTGTCTGTAACTCCAATTCCAGGAGAACTCCAGTTCCAGGGGAACCAAGACCCTCTGCGGCATTGCATGACACAGGTGCACAAACCTACATGCAGACAGTACATTCATACACATACAAAAAAAAAGAAAAAAAGAACCATCCATAACTAGTGTTCTAGGGGATCCTCTCTGCAGGTATTGCATACAGGTGAAACACTCATGCACAAAAAAATAAAAATAAATTTGGGGTAGGGGAGCTGGAGAAGTGGCTTAGTGGTTCAGAGTTCTGGTTGCTTTTGCAGAGGACCCAGGTTCAATTCCCAGCACCCATATGGCAGCTAGCGAATGTTTGTAATCCAGTTCCATGGGATCTGATGCCTTTTCCTGACCTCCAAAGGGACTGCAGGAGATGGTCACTTAAATCCATGCAATATACTCATACACATAAAAAATAAAAATAATAAAATAATTTGTTTTAATACAGGGTCAACTTGCAGCCCCAGCTGGCCTGGAAAGCTATGTAGACCAGGCTGGCCTAGGTCTCACAAAGATATGCTTGCCTGTGCCTCCTGAGTGCTGGGATTAAAGGTATGTGTCACTAATACCTAACTCAAAAATCAACAAAGGGGGCTGGAGAGATAGCCTAGTGGTTAAGAGAACCTACTGCTCTCGCAGAGGACACGGGTTCGATCCCCAGCACCTACATGGCGGCTAAGAACTATCTGTAACTCCAATTCCAAGAGAACTCCAGTTCCAGGGGAATCCAAGACCCTTTTCTGACCTCCACAGCATTGCACAACACGGGTGCACAGACCTACATGCAGATAGTACATTCATACACATACAAAAATAAATAAAATTTGGGGCTGGAGAGATGGCCTAGTGGTTAAGAGTGCCGACTACTTTTGCAGAGGACCAGGGTTCAATCCCCAGCACCCACATGGTGGCTGAGAACCATCTGTAACTCCAATTCCAGGAGAACTCCAGTTCCAGGGGAATCTGACGCCCTCTTCTGACCTCCGTGGTATTGCATGACATGGGTGCACAGACCTACATGCAGACAATACATTCATACACATAAATAAATAAAATAAATAAAATAAAATTTTAAAAAATCAATAAAAATTTAAAACCCTCAAAAAGAAAAAAAGGAAGGAAAGAAGGAGGGAGAGAAAGAGAAAGAGAAAGAAAGAGAGAGAGAGAGAGAGAGAGAGAGAGAGAGAGAGAGAGAGAGAGAGAATGGATTCGGAAATCGCACAGACCCTTCACTCAAATCCTAGCTTCTACAAATGGAACCTCAACACCATGTGACCAGAGGAGGTGCACCCTGCAACTCCTGTGGAAAAGCAGAAATGTTCCGCTTTCCACGGACTCCTGGCTCTGCCGGAGTTTTTGCTCTGAGCATTTCCTCCAGCCTCAATTCTTTCTTTGTCCCAGACTGCAGACCTCTGCCCAGATGAACCATCCTCTGAGGAACAGGACTGTGCCCACTTTCTGGTTATGGAAACTGTGTGCATAACATTTTTGTGCCTCAGTTTCCTCATCTTTCAAATGTGATTATAATAGTAGCTACCTCGTGGCACCATCCAGAAGAATAAATGAGGCAAGATCTGAACACGTTCCACACTGGAAATGCTCAAGAAACTTCTCATTGACATTTTTTTTTGTCACTGAGCGTTAATGTTAGCCAGTGTGGTGGTACCTGTGTTTAATTCCAGCATGGCACTCAGGAGGCAGAGGCAGGTAGATCTCTGTGAGTTTGAGCCCAGTGGAGTCTGTACAGTGAATTATGAGCTAGCCAGGGCTAAAGGAGACTGTCGGGGAAAAAAAAATTAACAGCATAGGTGTATATATATATATATACCTATGCTGTTAATTTTATCATTATATCCTCATTTTATTACCCTGGAGATTCTCTGCTTCAGTAAGACTGGGTTCCTCCTTTCCTGTTTCTGTTTCTTTGCTTACTTTATTATTTTACTTTTTTAAGCAGGGTCTTCTGTAGCTCAGACCTCCAATTTAATTTGTAGATGAAGATGACCTTGAACAGATCCTGTTTCTACCTCCCAAGGGCAGAAATTTTTTGGGGGGGGAGTGTCTTCTGTAGCCCCAGCTGTCCTGGAACTCACTTTGTAGACCAGGCTGGCCTTGAATTCACAAAGATCCACCTGCCTCTGCCTCCTGAGTGCTAGGATTAAAGGCGTGCGCTACCACGCCCAGCTCAAAGGGCAGGAATTCTAAGCATTTTAGAAGCTACTACCCCACTCCACCTCCCAGTCCTTTCTAAACAAACTATTTAAAAATTTATATTATAGCACAGCATGGTGATACATGCCTTTAATCCCAGCAATCGAGAGGCAGAGGCAGACAGATCTCTGTGAGTTCAAGGCCAGCGTGGTCTACATAGTGAGTACCAGGACAGCTGGGGCTACAAGGAGACCCTGTCTCAAAAAGACCAAAAAACAAAAAAAAAATTATATATCTTTCTTTTTTTTAATAAATTTACTTATTTTTATATGTGTATGAATGTACTGTCTGCATGTAGGTTTCTGCATCCATGTCGTGCAATGCCGCGGAGGTGAGAAGAGGGTCTCGGATTCCCCTGGAACTGGAGTTCTTTTGGAATTGGAGTTACAGATGGTTCTTAGCCACCATGTGGGTGCTGGGGATCAAACCTGGGTCCTCTGCAAGAGCAGTCGGTGCTCTTAACCGCTAGGCCATCTATCCAGCCCAAAAATTACATATTTTTCTAAAATTTTTTTTTTGAGACATGGTCTCCCTGTGCCCCAGTTGGCCATGTGGGTGCTGAAAATTGAACCTGGGTCTTCTGCAAGAGCACCCAATGTTTTTTTTTTTTCCACTTCCATTTTTTTTTTTTTTTTTTTTTTTGGTCTTTTTCGAGGAACCAGGGTCTCCCGTGCCCTGTAGCCGCAGCTGTCCTATGAATCACTCTGTACGACCAGGCTGGCCTTGAACTCACCGAGATCCACCTGCCTCTGCCCTCAAGTGCTAGGATTAAAGGCGTGCCGCCCCCCGCCCGACTTCAACTTTTTTTTATGTGTATTGACTGTACTGTCGCATGTAGGTTTGTGCACTCGTGTCGTGCCAATGCCCGCGGTCGGTCAGTAGAGGGCGTCGGATTCCCCTGGAACTGGAAGTTAGGTGGTTCTCAGTTGCCATGGGGGTGCCCTGCAATTGAACCCGGGTCCTCTGCAAAAACAGACGGCGCTCTTAACTGCTAGGCCATCTCTCCAGCCCCACTTTTTTTTTTTTTTATGTGTATGAGTGCATGTAGATTGGTGTGTCCATGTCCTGCAATGCCGTGGAGGTCAGAAGAGGGCATCAGATTCCCCTGGAACTGGAGTTAAAGACAGTTCTTAGCCACCATGTGGGCGTTGGGAATCGAACCCGGGTCCTCTGAAAGAGCACTCGGCGCTCTTAACCTCTTTTTTTTTTTTTTTGTCTTTTTGAGACAGGGTCTCCCTGTAGCCCCAGCTGTCCTGGAACTCACTCTGTAGACCAGAATGGCCTTGAATTCACAAAGATCCGCCTGCCTCTGCCTCCCAAGTGCTAGGATTAAAGGCGTGCGCCACCACGCCCGGCGCTCTTAACCTCTTAACCTCTTAACCGCTGAGCCATCTCTCCAGTCCCCTTATTTTATTTATTTATTTATTTATTCATTCATTCATTTTTGTCTTTTTGAGACAGGGTCTCCCTGTAGCTCTGGCTGTCTTAGAACTCACTCTGTAGACTAGAATCACAAACAAAAAAAGAAATCCAAATCCCAAAATCTCAATGAAAAAACAACATGAAAAACCTAAATAATAAGCCTCCCCCAAATTCTACCAGTCCTGTAGAGGACTCCTACAATGAGGATTCCCTAAATGTAATTCAGGACATAGATCTTTTTAATTTTTTAATTTAATTTTATTTATTTCTGTATGTGTATGAATATACTGTCTGCATGCAAGTTTGTGCACCCGTGTCATGCAATGCTGCGGAGGTCAGAAGAGGGTGTTGGATTCCCCTGGAACTGGAGTTCTCCTGGAATTGGAGTTTCAGATGGATTTCGGCCACCATGTGGGTGCTGGGGATAAAACCCGGGTCCTCTGTAAGAGCGGTCGGCGCTCTTAACCGATAGGCCATCCCTCCAGCCCCCAGGACACAGATCTTAAAAGAAACACTACAGGATTTAAGCTTAGGTTCTCAGAACATCTTCGAACAGGAGAACTGAACTGTATCCAAGATAGGAGAACAAAACTCCATCCAGGATGGGAGAACCTTGGGATTCCCTGGACACCTTCTCCCTGGGTCCTCCTAACTGGGTACAGCTGGGAACAGCAGTGGCAGCTGGAGAAATACTTCAAGATGGGAACCCACCCCCCAAAAAAAATAACAAAAGATGGAACCCTACCCTGACCAAGAGGCTTGCATGATAAGACTGGCTAGGATCAAGAAAACGAATGATACCAAATGTTGGAGGAAAATGTTGGGGAAAGGGGAACACTCATCCACTGCTGGTGGGAATGTAAACTGGTATAGCCACTATGGAAAGCAGTGTGGAGAACCCTTAAAAGACTCAAAATGAGGGCTGGAGGGATAGAGCAGCCATTAAAGGCTGAGGCTAAGAACCGCAAAAAAAAAAAAAAAAAAAAAAAAAACTTACAATATGAGCCTCCCACCCTGACCCAGCTTACCTTCCCGGGTATATACCCACAAGACTCATCTGCCGCAAAGATACATGTACAGCCTGTTTATTGCAGCTCTCTTCACAATGACAAAAGAGCTGGAACCACCCAAGTGCCCCTCAACCAAAGGAGTGTATAGAGAAAATGTGGTACTCTTGTACACCAATGGTGTTCTATGCAGCGGTAAAGAAAAATGACATACATCAGCCGGGCGTGGTGGCGCACGCCTCTTTAATACTAGCATTGGGAGGCAGAGGAGGCAGGCGGATCTCTTTGTGAATTCAAGGCCATTCCTGGTCTACGATGAGTGAGTTCCAGGACCGCTGGGGCTACAGGGAGGACCCTGTCTCAAAAAAGACAAAAAAAAAAAAAAAAGAGGTTAAGATGCGCGAGTGCTCTTTCAGAGGACCCCGGGTTCGATTCCCAACGCCCACATGGTGGCTAAGAAAATGTCTTTAAACTCCAGTTCCAGGGGAATCTGATGCCCTCTTCTGACCTCCACGGCATTGCAGGACATGGACACACCCCTCTACAAGACCCTTGTCTTGAAAAAGACAAAAACAAAAAAAAAAAACAAGAAAGATGCATCTGAAATTTGCAGGTAAAAATGGATGGAACTAGAAGATTATTATTTTAGTGAAAGTAACACGGTCCCCGAATAATAACAATTAGTGGTTACCCTCATGTGGATGTCTAGCGCGCCAATTACCTAATTGTACGCAAACTGAGCAACATTAATGTGATCTGAAAACAACTGTGCTTTATAATGTGAATCCCTTAACAGGTTCTAGAACTAAGCTACATTTATTTTCAGAGTTAGGAAGTTTTTATGGATAGGATTTATATTATGTGTATTTTAGAGTAATATAAGATCAAAGATGCAGAAAAAATAGTTTGTCTGACATTATGTCTAGCCACAGTATTTATTTTATGGGAGTGCTTTTAGTATTTCTTATACAAGGCTGCTTGAGCTTTTGTCCAAGCATTTTCTAAAATATTATAAAAAGTAGTTAAAATTAGGGCTGGAGAGATGGGTGGGCTAGAGTTAGAGCACTGACTGCTCTTGCAGAGGACCGGGTTCAATCCCAGCACCCACGTGGTGGCTGAGAACCGACTCTAACTCCACTTCCAGGAGAACTCCAGTTCCAAGGGAATCCGACACCCTCTTCTGACCTCCGTGGCATTGCACAAACATGGGTGCACAAACCTACATGCAGACCAGTACATTCATATACATAAAAAAATTAAATAAAATTGGGGCTGGAGAGATGGTCCTAGCAGTTGAGAGCACCGAATGCTCTTGCAGAGGACCGGGTTCGATCCCCAGCACCCACATGGCACACGCTGTGTGAGACCCTGTCTGAAACTCCAATTCCAGGAGAACTCAGTTCCAGGGGAATCCGCCACCCTCTTCTGACCTCTGCGGCATTGCAGGACATGGGTGCACAGACCTACATGCAGACAGTAATTCATACTATAAATATACAAAAATAAATAAAATAAAAATAAAATTAAATAAAAAATAAAATTAAAAGAAATAGTTAAAAGTATCAGGCTGGTGTAACTTAGCCTTTTTGGATGTTTAACGACCATACTTAATGCCCATACCAATTTGGCCAAGGGTCTTAAGGGATAACTTTGTTCCTTGCCCTCAGAGGTCAACTAAGTCAACTAAGGTCAACTAAGGGGACTATGCATGGGGCATCTCTTGAATGTCCTGCAAATGTGGGTCACCAGTTTTCTGTGCAGGGAGGTCTTGGAGATCCACTAATGGACTTCAGTCCGTATCAGTATCCAGTCTATAAAGAGAAAAGTCTGCTCATGCTTCAAAAGGGAAGCCTGATCTAGCGAAGACCTGACTTTGTCCTCAAGTGGATGGAACTGGTGATTGAAAAAGCCAAAAGGAGCCAGGGCCCCCACCCCACAAAAAAAAAACAAACAAACCGGAGTGACCCCGGAGGACCACGTCCTCAACTGACCCTGCGAAAAAACAAAACCTTGTTTAATCGGCTAACTGTGTGGCCTTAAGCATCCAAAAGAAAGTAAACCAAAAAAATAATCTTAAGGCCTGAGAAATTGTACTTCAGATATAAAACTTGAGATCTTAGTTAAAAAGACAAAAAGAAAAAAAGACAGCGTTTTGCCTGTTTTCAATTCTTACTGGCAAGTGCATCTACTCTATGGCTGCCACTGCTTTTGCCATCCTTCAAAGACAAGAGACACAGCTTTTCAACCTTCCAATATGGACTGAAGACTCATGTCTCTCCAAGAATCCTCCAAACCTTCAGTGTCAGATGGGGACTGCATTTGAATGGAGGGACCCAGAGTCTGGACAGACTGGGCAGCTGACTTGGACCTGACTGCCACAAGGATTGAAGAACTCTCCCACTATTTTTGATGAAGTGCTGCATCGGGACCTCGCACCTTTCAGGTCAGATAACCCCCAACTCAAGCTCCTTCAGTACATAGATGATTTACTCCTGGCTACAACCACCCAACGAGAATGCCAGGAGGGAACTGAGAGACTGCTGGTAGAATTGGGAAAACTGGGGTATAGAGCTTCAGCTAAGAAGACCCAGATCTGCCAGACGGAGGTCACTTATCTTGGTTACACACTAAAGGAAGGTAAAAGATGGCTGACTGAGGCTAGGAAAAGGACTGTGATGCAGATCCCAGTTCCCTCTAGCCCTAGACAAGTCAGGGAGTTCTTGGGAACAGCTGGCTTCTGCAGGCTATGGATACCCAGGTTCACCACATTGGCCACCCCCTTATATCCCCTCACTAAAGAGACTGAGAATTTTATCTGGACATCTAACGCAGCGAGCAGGAATTTGATCAAATTAAACAGGCACTATTGGAGGCCCCCGCTTTGGCCTTGACGGACCTGGCTAAGTCTTTTACTTTATACATGGATGAGCGGGCGGGGGTTGCCAGAGGGGTTCTTACCCAACCCCTGGGCCCATGGAAACAGCCAATAGCTTATCTATCTAAGAAACTTGATCCTGTGGCCAGTGGCTGGCCATCCTGCCTCAAGGCTATAGCGGCTATAGCTTTACTCCTAAAGGATGCTGATAAACTAACTTTGGGACAATCAACAACTATAGTAGCCCCTCATGTTCTGGAGAGTATTATATGCCAGCCCCCTGACCACTGGATGACCAACGCATGCATGACCCACTACCAAAGCCTACTGCTGACAGAAAGAGTAACTTTTGCGCCTCCGGCTATCCTGAACCCTGCCACGCTACTGCCCGACTCTGATGACTCGACACCTATACATCGGTGCCCCGACATCCTGGCAGAAGAAACCGGGACTCGAAAGGACCTCACAGATCAGCCATGGCCAGGATGTCCCTGCTGGTACACCGATGGAAGCAGTTTCATGGTAGAAGGTAAGAGGAGGGCCAGGGCGGCAATAGTGGATGGCAAACAGGTTATCTGGGCCAGTAGCCTGCCAGAGGGTACTTCCGCTCAAAAAGCTGAACTCATCGCGCTCATCCAGGCTTTGAGGCTGGAAGAAAATAAAGGTATCAACAGCTATACAGACAGCAGGTATGCTTTTGCTACAGCTCATATACACGGGGCCATCTACCAGCAGAGGGGACTACTCACTTCAGCTGGAAAGGAGGATATCAAAAACATAAGAGACAATTTTAAAGAAGAAATTTTAAGCCTATTAGAGGGCTATTCATTTGCCAAAAAAAGTAGCAATTGTCCATTGTCCTGGCCACCAGAAAGGGCAGGACGAAATAGCAAGAGGAAACCAAATGGCAGACTTCAGTGCTAAACAAGCCGCCCAAGGAGCCATGATCCTAACAGTACAGGAGGGACCAAAGACTTTAAAGGAAATTAGCTTCAAATACACTCCCAAGGACTGCAGACCATGCTTGAAAAGCTTAAGCTAGCTACAAATGGACCCCACGGGGGGGGGTCGCAGAAACCAGAGAAGGCAAATCTATCCTGCTCAAAGAGAAGGAAAAAAGGATATTACCAGCTACATCGCTAACCACTTGAGAAAAAACTCAAGGACTACCAGACAAAATCATGTTGAGGTTGCTCTGAATACTTTTCGGCCTTATGATAACTACTGGTCTCTAGTTTGTCCTTGCTGTCACTTCTCAATTATTTTCTGCTTGGGATTGTTTTTTGTCTTATCCTGCTGTGGTGTTTAAAAGTACCGTTTGTACGTGTAGATCTTGTTCGTCCAGTATCCCGTTGCTAGAGCCCAGCTTAGTGTAAAATAACTCAAGGACTTTGGAATTTAGTACCGAGTTATTATGTTATAGGAATATCAGTATTATCCAGAATGTGGGTGGTCATAATTGTCAAGCTTGTGCCCTAACAACTACAGGGCACTCATACAGGCCTCTCAGAGGGACGAGGAATACTTGACTGAGAGGCAACCGACTGGGTGCCTACTGGGAAGTGGCTTCAGCTCCTGAATTGTTAAAACCTGCTAAATATGGTAAAAATATCTGCTTAAGTTTTTGATAGACTTTTTCAGGACTGGTAGATGTTAGATTAGAAGCTTTTCCCACCAAGTCAGAACAGCTAATATAGTGGCCTAAAAAAATCACTTGAAGAAATCTTCCCGAGGTTTGGTGTTCCTAAGGTTATTGGATCAGACAATGGCCCTGCCTTCATTGCCAGGTAAGTCAGGGGGATGGCCACACTCAGCGGGTGGGAATTGATTGGACATTACATTGTGCTTATAGACCCAGAGCTCAGGACGAGAGTAGAAAGGATGAATAGAACTCTAAAAAGACCTTGACCAAATTAGCCATGAGACCTGCTGGAAAGACTGGACAACCCCTCCTTTTGCCTTGTTTTCAAGTCCGGAACAACCCCAACCCGCTTTAAAGGCTAACTCCCTTTGACAATCCTGTTTTGGAGGTCCTCCTCCTCTAGTGGAAGTGGGAGGCATAATAGATCCTAATGCTTCTCTTCTCCCCCCTCCTAGTTCATCTGAAGGCCCTTGAACTTGTCATAAAGAGTGCCTGGAAGCAGCTCAAAAGGCATACATGCCTGGAACTACTGAGGTACCCCACCCATTCCAAGTGGAGATTGGTCTTGGTTAGTAGACACTGCGCTGGCTGGCAATCTCAAGCCTAGATGGAAACGGACCTTCCTTGTGCTACCTGACCAGCCTACTGCGGTTAAGGTGGAAAGAATCTCTGCCTGGATCCACGCTTCCCATGTCAAAGCCGCCCCTCTTGCAGCCGAGATGGAATCCTAGAAACTGGAAAAGACTCAAAATCCTCTTAAGCTATGCTAACGTTGAATGCCAGAAGAATAACAACCCTCAACAGCCCATGACTTTACCTGGAAGATTATTGATCCCAGATAGGATACCGCTGTTAACAGTACTCAGACTATTGCCCCCCCTAGGCACCTGGTGGCCTGACCTGCACTTCTGCTTCCGAAGCATCAATCCGAGTTAAAAACAGACCTCCAAATCCCTACGTCGTAGTGTTTGGGTTTCTTTTATGCCCGCACCCCACAAGATACAAAGGGAGTACATTCTTTGGTTTGTGGGGTAAAAGGATCTATTGTTAGGCTCTGGAGCTGTTTACCTCCAATGATGGGGACTGGAGGAAATGGCGCCCAACACTTCCTTCCAGGACTGGGTTAAAGTTTCTCCTTTGTCAATACCGGCCCAGGGAACGTAGGTCATAGTAATGGAGCTATTACTAGAGATAAAGACTGTTCCCCCTCAGACTTAGATTATATATATAAAAGTTTCAATGAAAAAGGAAAAAAGAAAATAAAAAAAAAAAAAATTAAAAAAAAATCTGAAAACGGAAAGGAATGGTTTTTTTTCTTTCTTTTTTTATATAACTATGAGGGGGGGCAGGTGTCCACCTTAATCATTTGCCTAGAGAAAACCCAGTTGCCCTCTGTGACAATGGGGCCAGACCCTGTCCTGACAAGAACAGGGACCCCCGAGAGCCCACCCAGAAAAACAACCTACCCCGCGCCCCCACCTCCTTCAAGTTACTAACCCACAATAAAAAAATTAAACCCACCCTTAACTAAAAACCCTCTCACCTCCACTCATGTTCCCACGCCATCGAAATGGCTGGAGTTACCCATGGACCTCCTTTCCTCGACAACCCCCTGCCTACCCTGACTACCCACTCCCTCACTACTGTGTATAGGCTTTTTGGTCTCATACAAGGGGCCTTTTTTCCCCTTAACACTACCATACCCTGAAGCCACCGCTCCCGTTGGCTTTGTTTAGCTGCAGGACCCCCCCTACTAGAAGGGACAGCTGTCCCTGGGGCTATCACTAAAACTTAAAATCCTCACCACTGCCCTTGGGGGCCCAGAGCAAACTCACCCTCAGTGAAATCTCTTGGTTATGGGTTATGTCTAGGGACTGGCCCCCCTCCCATCAACATCTCTGTAACTTCACTAAGACTCTAAATAACATGGAATCAAAATCAGTATTTACTTCCTAATAATAAGCTGGTGGGCTTGCAGCACAGGACTCACCCCATACATATCTATGTCTGTTTTCAATCAATCTAAACGATTTCTGCATTTGCTTCAACTTAGTGCCCCGTTATTATAACTATCACCCTGATAAGAAAATATTTCTTTAAAGTTATGTTAGAGACTTGGGACTTAAACTTGGACTAAAAGGGAAGCCTGTCTCTCTCACCTTTCTAGCTGTTATGCTCGGGCTTGGCTGGCTGCTGGGGCGGTATGGGGACTGCAGCCCTGATTAATGGGCCCCAGGAACTCAAACAAGGTCTCAACACTCTCCAAGATGCCATAAACATCGACCATAAGGGCCCTACAAGACTCAGTCACCAAATTTAGTAGTGCTCACCTAACTTCCATCTCTGAAGTTTGGTGTTCAAGCAATAGAGGGGGCTTAGATTTGGCTTATTCCTCAAGGTAGGTGGGGGGCGGTCGGCTAAAAAAGACGAAAAAAAAAATTGCTGGGGGCTGGAGAGATGGCCCTCGCGGGTTAAGAGCACCGCTATCTCGTGCAGAACGATCCCAGGGTTCCCCTATCCCCAGCACCCCTTCACATGGCGGTCTTGAGAACCTATTTTCTTTTGTAACTCCAATCCAAGGAGCATCACTCATTCCAGGGAATCCGATACACCAACTCCTCTTTGACTTCCGTCAGCACTGCACAAACACTGGTTCGGCACAAACTACACTGCAGATAGTACATTCAACACACATACAATTAATAAATTAACTTAAATTTAAAATATTATATCTAATCTAAAAAAAAAAAAAGAATGTCTGGCCCAGTCGTGTGGTGCACGTCTTATGCTAGCATGTGGGATGTGAGAGCAGAAGCAGGTGATGTTTGTGATTTGACGTTCAAGGCCAGGCTGGTCTATGGAACTGAGTTCCGGAACCGCTGGGCGGCTACATGGAGACCCGTTTTTTTGCTTGATACTAAGGACCACCACAAAAAAAAAAAAAAAAAAAAAAAACAAAAAAAAAAAGAATTGCTGTCTGCTTTTTATGTTGATCACTCAGGGGTATTAGAGCATTCTATGAAGCAACTCAGAAAGAAAGGCCTTGAAAATCACAAAATATAAATGAGAAACGATTAAACCAGTTGGTATATGAAGGGTGTGTGTCTCCAAGTCCCCTCTGGGATGATTCTTACCCTATTTTTCCGTACCCTGATGGGTGGCCCCTGATGATTCTATTCTTTTGCTCACATAGGCTCCTTGCATATTCTAATAGAACTAATGTTTGTTCTCACAGAGAGTTAGGTGCTGTTGCAGTTTTGTTAATGCTTTGCGCAACAACATCTACACAGTGAGCAATAAGGGCCTGCTGAAGAAAATTATATTAAGCAGGCATCTACGAGCTTTAGTTCTATTGATAACTATGTCTCGTTGAGGCGAGTTGGAATAGGAAGGACCCCTGCCTCCACGAGTTTTCCTTTATCGCACCCTTAAATCTGTCTTTATTGGAACCATTTGGAGTACCGACTATTTATGAGCCCGCCTCCAGCAGTTGTAGCTATAAGCCCTCCACACGGGCCCCCCTTTCACCTACTTCCTCTCTCACAATCAAGGAACAGCTAACCCTACCAAGACTCCCGCTGGCATTCTCGGAATATTTGCTTAAACTTGATTTTAAGAAGAAATGTTAATGATTTTGGACAAACATTGTTCCAATGGTATCTCTGCTTAACTGAGTCACCGCCCGGCTGTGTGTCTCAAGAAAGGTTCCCCGTCCCCTGCTTCCTATCTCCTTGTGGATTTTTTTCTCCTTTAATGGTTTTTGCATAAGGATGCTTTACTCAGGAAATTAACAAAAAAAAAAATGAATAATGACAAAAAAAAACAGCTGAGAGAAAGATGACGGACAGTTATGGCAGAATGAGATCTGGACTATGTGGGGGTGGGGGAGGAAAGGGAAAGGGAAAAAAGGAATGGGGGGGGGGGGAATGGAGGTGCTGGGGTGGTAAGGATGGAGGGGAAGGGAGGAGGTGGGGGGAAGGGTAAAAAAATGGAGGTGGGGGGGGATAAAGGGAAGGATGGGTGGGGAAGGGAAAGGGAAGCGGATGGAAGGGAAGAAAAGGGAAATACCTGTTGAACTGAATTGGAAAAAAATGAAAATTAAAAAAAAAAAAAAAAAAAAAAAAAAAAAAATCTAATTTAAAAAAAAAAAACAAAAAACTCCTTACCCCAGTCTCTGGGGGTCGATCTCCCCTGCCCCTGCGTGGGTTACGAGTTCGATCCCAGTGCACTGGTTTTTCTCCTGAATAAACCTCGTGTAGTTACAACAAGAACGGTCTCTGGCTGATTTTTTTGGGCATCGTTCCATCCCGAGATTTGAGTGAGAGTCACCCCAGTCTCTGGGGCGGGGGGGGGTCTTTCTTGCCCTTTAATCCTAGACTTGGAGGCAGAGGCAGGAGGCGATCTTTGTCAGAGTCATGCCCAGGCCTGGTCCTACAGAGACGCAGCGTGAGGGAGTGAGCAGGACAGCTGGGGGGCTTAAGGGAGACCCTTGTCCAAAAAGACCAAATCAATAAATACAATAAATAATCCTTCCAATTCAGGTGCTATATATCGCTATAGATATCGATATAGTCTATAGTATAGATATGTTGGAAAAAGACAAAAGAACAAACAAAGAAGAGAACTGGAAAAAAAAAAAAAAAAAAAAAAAAAAAACCAAAACACAACTGAAAACAGTAACGTTCTCCCCCAAACAATAAGCATCTGCTTTACAAAATTTGGAAAGACTCAGAAAAAGATGCATAACATTATGTATGGCAGAGGCAGGAACTCAGGTGGGGTAGGGGGCATTCCATTGAAGAAAGAGACATGATAACTAAATTGGATAGAAATGATGTCTGTATGATGCATGAAAAGTTATTTTCTAACAATTAAAAATATATTTAAGGGGCTGGAGAATGGCTAGGGGTTAGTTAGTTAGGTGCCTCGGGGTGTTGTTTTAGTTGGTTTTAAGCGAGCCGACATCTTGCAGAGGTCCCCCCAGGGTTCGCTCCCCCGCACCCCACATGGCGGCCCAGAAGCAACCTTCTTATTAAACTCCAATTCCAGGGAGAGAATCCGTTCCAGGGGAATACGACACCCTCTCTTCTGACCTCCGCGGCCATTTGGCACGACACAGGTGCACAAACTTGCATGCAGACAAGTACATTCATACAAATAAAAAAAAAAAAAAAAAAAAAAAAAAAAAAAAAAACATTTTTAAAAAAATTTTAATTAAAAAAAAATATATTATATTTAAAAAAAAAGAAAAAGATACCTCACCATATATGCACACAGGCCAATCTGACAGAGGAAAATTCATCCACTTTTTTTTTTTTTTTATCTTTTGAGACAGGGACCCCCATGTGTGGTAGGCCCAGTGTCCTGGAACTCACTTTGTAGACAAGGATGGACTTACCTACAGAGATCCCCCTGACTCTCTTTCCCAAGTGCTGTGATTTAAAGGTTTGTGTTTTTGTTTTGTGTGTTGTTGAGCTACCATGCATGGCTCCACAATTCTCTTTTGCCAGGTATTCTATGTTTTGTGTGGAGTTGGACGAGTTGACCACAACTAACAAGCACAATCCCCCCCCCTTCCCTGCTCTGGCTATATTACCAAAATGGACTTTGTTTGGGCTAAGAGATTTTTGGCCTAGTGGTTAAGGGTACCAACTGCTCTTCAGAGGACTGGGGTTCCATTCCCCGCCACCCACATAGCGGCCTTAAAGAACCATTTCCCCCCCCCCCCTGTTTACAACCTATTTTAAGTGGGGGGTGTGTGGTGGCGCATGCCCTTTAATCCTAGCGTCAGGAGGCCAGCGGCAGGCAGATCTCTGTGAGTTCAAGGGCCAGCCTGGTCAACGGCTTAGTTCTAGGCCAGCTGGGGCTTACAGGACGCCCCTGTCTCAACAACACCAATAAAAAAAAAAAAAAAAAAAAAAAAAAAAAGAACACATGACTTTGTAAGGAACAGTTTTATCATACTTTTACTTTGTAGTACCACATCTATATATTTTTTTTGGTCTTTTTGAGTCCGGTTATCCCTGTAGCCCCAGCTGTGTCCTGGCACTGCTTGTAGACCAGGCTGGCCTTGACTCACAAAGATCCGCCGCCTCTGCCTCCTGCGTGTAGAATCAAAGTGTGTGCTACCCTGCCCGGCGGTATAATCCATTACTCTTTATTTCTTTATTTAAGCTTAGACTATTTTGTAGTTTCCTTTTTTTTTTTTTTTTTTTTTTTTTTTTTTTGGTCTTTTGAGACAGGGTTCCCGTCGTCCCCGCTGTCTGGAACTCACTCTGTAGACCAGGGCTGTCTTGACCTCACAAGATCCACCTGCCTCTGCCTCCGAGTGCTAGGATTAAAGGCGTGCGCCACCATGCCCGGTGGTGGTTAATTCCTTTGTTCCACTTACGGATGGAAATCCTGAAATGTAACCCTGGGATGCTCAGTGGTGTTTTATTGCTCTGTGATGTTTTCACTACCTCAGGTATTTTTTTTTTTTTTTTTTTTTTTTTTTTTGTGAGACAAGGTCTCCCTATAGCCCCAGGTCCTGAACTCCGTAGACCAGGCTTGCCCTTGAATTCACAGAGATCCACCTGCCTCTCCCTCCCGAGTGCTAGGATTGCAGGCGTGCACCCCCCTGCCTGGCTTAAAGAGCGTTCTTAGCCACCATGTGGGTGCTGCTGGGACTCTACCCGGGTCCTATGCAAAAGAGCAGCTTGTGTGCTTAACCTCTGAGCCATCTCTCAGCTCCCACCTTCCAGGTATTTAATACTCTGTAATATCTTGAAGCTCTGCGATGCTTTCTATTCACCACATCTGTTGATAAAGATGTGAAAGTAAGAAAATGGAAAGCTCACCATATGGTTAATAATGAGGTGCCTGGTCCAATTAGTCCAGGAAAAATGTTCATCGAACATGTCAGAAATCNGTATAATCACCTGATTTTTTTTTTTAATCCCTTCCTTCCTTACCTTAAGTTGCTTTTCTAGGTGTTTTGTCACAGCAACAAAAAAAAAAAAAAAAAAAAAAAAAAAATTTTTAAACATTTTTTAATTATTTTTATTTATTTTTTTTTGTTTGTAATGTACTGTCTGCATGTAGGTCTGTGCACCCATGTCCTGCAATGCCGCAGAGGTCAGAAGAGGGTGTTCGGATTCCCCTGAACTGCAGGTTAAAGGGACTGCTTTTCTCCAGCTGCAGCATCTTCCCCCCCCCCCCCCCTTTGGTGTGCGCGCCACACCTTTAATCCTAGCACTGGAGGCTGAGGCAGTGGGGAGGTATCTTTGTGAGTTCTAAGGCAGCTGGGTCTACAGAATGAGTTCCCGGACAGCCTGGGGCTATAGTTTTGGCATGACCCTGTTCTGAAAAAGACCAAAAAAAAAAAAAAAAAAGACCATTCTCAGCCGCCATGTGGGTGCTGGGGATCGAACTTGGGTCCTCTGCTAGAGCAGTCAGTGCTCTTAACCGCTAGGCCATCTCTCCAGCCCTAATCACTGATTTTTATAGAGGAGGGGGAGGGAGTGTGACTTAGTCTAAATTTTGCATTTGGAGAGTATTAATGACCTATGTCAATATATCAAAAAGAAAGGGGCAAGATATGTCTGCCCATGTAACTTGACACCGACAAACCTAGCTTACTACTGGGATCATGGAAGGAACATAGATTCGGGGTAGAGAGAAGACTCAGCAGTTTAGAACACTGGCTGCTCTTGCAGAGGACCTGGGTTCTGTTCCCAGCACCCACATGGATGCTAAGAACCATCCATAACTGGGGCCGGAGAGATAGCCTAGTGGTTCAGAGCACCGACTGCTCTTGCAGAGGACCTGGGTTCGATCCCCAGCACCCACATGGCGGCTGAGACCTGTCTGTAACTCCAATTCCAGGAGAACTCCAGTTCCAGGGGAACCAAGACCCTCTGCGGCATTGCATGACACAGGTGCACAAACCTACATGCAGACAGTACATTCATACACATACAAAAAAAAAGAAAAAAAGAACCATCCATAACTAGTGTTCTAGGGGATCCTCTCTGCAGGTATTGCATACAGGTGAAACACTCATGCACAAAAAAATAAAAATAAATTTGGGGTAGGGGAGCTGGAGAAGTGGCTTAGTGGTTCAGAGTTCTGGTTGCTTTTGCAGAGGACCCAGGTTCAATTCCCAGCACCCATATGGCAGCTAGCGAATGTTTGTAATCCAGTTCCATGGGATCTGATGCCTTTTCCTGACCTCCAAAGGGACTGCAGGAGATGGTCACTTAAATCCATGCAATATACTCATACACATAAAAAATAAAAATAATAAAATAATTTGTTTTAATACAGGGTCAACTTGCAGCCCCAGCTGGCCTGGAAAGCTATGTAGACCAGGCTGGCCTAGGTCTCACAAAGATATGCTTGCCTGTGCCTCCTGAGTGCTGGGATTAAAGGTATGTGTCACTAATACCTAACTCAAAAATCAACAAAGGGGGCTGGAGAGATAGCCTAGTGGTTAAGAGAACCTACTGCTCTCGCAGAGGACACGGGTTCGATCCCCAGCACCTACATGGCGGCTAAGAACTATCTGTAACTCCAATTCCAAGAGAACTCCAGTTCCAGGGGAATCCAAGACCCTTTTCTGACCTCCACAGCATTGCACAACACGGGTGCACAGACCTACATGCAGATAGTACATTCATACACATACAAAAATAAATAAAATTTGGGGCTGGAGAGATGGCCTAGTGGTTAAGAGTGCCGACTACTTTTGCAGAGGACCAGGGTTCAATCCCCAGCACCCACATGGTGGCTGAGAACCATCTGTAACTCCAATTCCAGGAGAACTCCAGTTCCAGGGGAATCTGACGCCCTCTTCTGACCTCCGTGGTATTGCATGACATGGGTGCACAGACCTACATGCAGACAATACATTCATACACATAAATAAATAAAATAAATAAAATAAAATTTTAAAAAATCAATAAAAATTTAAAACCCTCAAAAAGAAAAAAAGGAAGGAAAGAAGGAGGGAGAGAAAGAGAAAGAGAAAGAAAGAGAGAGAGAGAGAGAGAGAGAGAGAGAGAGAGAGAGAGAGAGAGAGA
>VZQC01006595.1:1354218-1671477 GCA_009823505.1 Rhizomys pruinosus
CACAATAAGAACTTGTCACCCTTTATAGAGAAACCACAGTTTGTGGATTAGCATACCATCCAAGCATCTGTGTCTATGCTCACAGCTTAGCTTGCCATAATAATTAGTACTGCTTAAATGCCTGTACATCTAATTGCTTGTGCTTTGTTAGTAGGATTAAAAAGGTATCCCTGGATAAGCTGTCAACCCATGAAGGGGAACAACCTGAACAGACTAGAGTCCAAACTGACATCTCCAGAGAAAATAGACTGTTTTGCTTCTCACCCACTTGTGCCCCTTTCCCAAAGCCTACGGAACAACTAGCAGAAGAGGAGACGTGGTAGAATGTAAGGGCTGCGGAGAGATTGGGGTGAATCATGAGACTACAGCAATATAGACTGGACTCCTATTTCATCAACATGCCTGTGCATACAAACTTCTCCAACTGGACTATGGGAACTTTGGGTTGTTCAAAATTTGGACATAGATACTTGCAAATTGGTTTTACATGAATGTTACTTACATTCATTTCTTAAGCTTTATAATTTGGCTCACTCCAAAAAAAATGCACCAATTACCTAATTGTACGGCAAACTGAGTAACGTCAATGTTATCTGAAAACAACTGTGCTATTATATTGTAGAATCCCTTAAAAATAATAAAAAGAGGAAAAAATAAGAGTACTAATTGGAAAAGAGGAGGTCAAACTCTCCCTTTTGGCAGATGACATGATAGCATATGGTACATCTTAATGGTATTTAGATCCCCTCCCCTATCTTCACCTGCCATAGCCCACCCACATAATCTTATGCATTCTTTCATATATCTTAAGTGACACATCTACAATAGAACCTTTCACCTAAGGCTCACATAACATAGTAGAACAGGGGAAAGAGAGAATACTAATGTACCTCTCAACTCTTACCAGTGAACTTTCTTATGCAACAGAGGGCACTGAACACAGAAGGCCATAAGTGGCCAAAGTATGGAGAATAAAAGACTGCATAGTGCATGTCTCTGGAAGTGACTGCTGTATCAAACCTCACCCTCCCAGGGCACAGGGACCATTGTGGAAAAAGGGGAAGAAAAATTATAAAAGCCAGGGGTGGTGCATAGCCACAAGAAAATGCTTTCTTTCTTATAAAGACAAATCTACCTACAGGTCTACTCCTAGACATTTATATAAGAGTAAGGAAAAGAAATGTCCACGTAACTCTTATATGAATATACATAATAGTTTCATTTATAATATTAAACTTTGGGGCTGGAGAGATGGCTCAGCAGTTAAGAGCACCGACTGCTCTAGCAGAGGACCTTGGTTTGATTCCCAGCATCCACATAGCAGCTAAGCACCATCTTTAAGCCTGGTGTGGTGGTGCATGCCTTTATTCCTAGAACTCAGGAGGCAGAGGCAGGCATATCTCTGTGAGTTCAAGGCCAGCCTGGTCTACAGATGAGTTACAGGCCTGCTGGGGCTATAAGGAGACCCTGTCTCAAAAAAAAATATTAAACTTTAAACTTTCTAATTATATATGAACTAATGAATATTTATATACCCCGGCAAACACACACACACACACACAATTGAATACTTGGCAGTAAAAAGACATGCACCAACATACACAAATTTTGAGATAATTTTTCTGAATGGAAGTTGTGTGAGACTAAATACTCTATTATTTATAATAAACTCTCTCTATATATTTGTATATAAACTCTATAAAAGTGTAAGAAAAAGCTGAGCCACGGTGATAGGAGAGCATTTCAGTGGTGGACAGGAGTGAGGGGGATTGTTTTGGTCACCACAGGGAAGAACATCTCTTTGGTGTGACAGGAATGTTTTGAGCCATGATTCTCTAGGTGCTAACACAGCTGTGCATAGTTTTTACATTTCGTTTTTCATGAACTGAAAGTTGGTAGACTATGTGTGAATCATGTCTCAAAGCTGAATGTATTTACAGATACATACATGTCCATACAGATGCATTCCTGTCCATACATTATTTGAAGAGAAACTACTCAGGGTGGAGAGAATTACAGACCACACAGGACTCACTTCTCCCCATTGTTGACAGGGATTAAAATCCCTTGGGAAGAAACTTTGGGTTCCAGTTTCTTCCTGTGTCCCTGTTAGGATACTAAGAGTGTAATAAAACATTTCTGAGAGCAGCATATCTTCGAAAATAACAGTGTTATTATTATTGCACAGATCTGCAGATGGACACAAACCCCATGCCCTTGGGCAAGGTCTCCAGAAGCACTGGTGCCAACTCAAACAGTTTATCAAAATATTTTTTTGTTGAGAAATCAGGCAACCAATCTTCAGGACTCTTGGGCAGGGAGGGAGTCATTTTGGCTAAAGGTCTCCAGTTCTTCAGCTTCAGTAAAAGCCCCTGGGCATACTGACAAACATGATGCAACCAATGCAGATCGCAGGGTGGGAGGGCAGGATAAGGGTACCGTCCTCTGCCAGGGACCTGTTTACGTGGCATTTATTGATTCAAATTACTGTCTAGAGGGTACTCTGTGCCTAACACTCTGAAAGGCACAGTGGACAGTAATAAGGAAAATAACAGCAGAAGCTAATACTTGTTACTAATAGCAAGCCTTTGAAGTCTGTATATTATACCCCTAATTATTATTAATTGATAACTTCAGATTCATATGTGAGAAAGCAAAAAGTAATGAAAACAAATATTAAGTCCTCAACTCAGGAAGTTAGGGAAAGAACAAAGTATCCTGGAAGGATACAAAGCTATGAATTAACATACAAGAAAGTTGAAATCAAAGAACTACAAAGAAGGCAGAAAACAGCAGAATAAACAACTCCAAAAGGAGGATCTTAGATGAAATGCATCTTCACAAACCAAATTCTATATTACTAGACTGCAAAAACTGAAGTTCATAAAACATTGGAAAATTCATAAAAATAGAATATAAAATTAATACATGGGAAAGAAATATTTCCAGAAACAAAAGAAAATAAGAGGTTCATAGAAGACACCATGTAATAAATTTGAAGTGAGTTTGAAACCTTTCAAATTTATTATATGACTTGGACATAGCATTAAGTATAAAAAGTCAACAATATACAAACAGATAATCATCCACTACACTCGATACAGAAATCTTACATAAAATATTCACAATAAAAATTAGTGATCTGCAGTAAAGAAATTAATGGCATATTAAAGAATATAATGAGCAAGTGGGATTTATTATAGGAAGTGAAGTATTCCAGGGCAGCTTAATATATGAATAAAATTTGTAATAATAAATTCAAAGAGAAAATTCCAATGAGCATGTTAGGTATTGCAAAAAAGTTTGAGGTTACACAGAATACTGACTTGACTTGATAGAGAGGTACTTGGTACAGTTGGTATAAAGAGTCCCTGTGCACACATATGTCAGAAAAGAGTGTGTGTGTGTGTGTGTGTGTGTGTGTGTGTGATGAGTCCAATAGCCAGGGCCATACTCAATGGAAAATACTAGAAGTGTTCCCTCCCATGCAGGATTAAAACATACAGTTTCACCAGTATCATTTAACAATGTAATACATTGCTAGGCAATGGTAGCTCATAGAAAATGAAACAAAAAAAATGGAAAAGTGAAAGAAAAATTACCACCTTTGGAGACATGCCTGTAGATCTAGAAAATCTAGGGAACCAACTGAATGGGAAAGTTTATACACGTGAGAGAATTCAGTGTGGGTTTATAGGAAAGAAATCTGTGTGGATATCAGAGGCTTTCATATATACAAACACTATTAAATTAGAACCAATAGTAGAAGCCCTATTAATGCCAGCAACAAAAGCAACACTTCTCAGAATAGATATCAGAATGTGCAGAGCAGAAAAAGATACTGAATGACAACTCAAAGACTAAAGTACGTGAATAGCCAACCATATCTTTAAGAAAATTCACCGAGGCTGGAGAAATGGCTCAGAGGTTAAGAGCACCGACTGCTCTTGCAGAGGACTCAGGTTCGATTCCCAGCACCCACATGGCAGCTAAGAACTGTCTTTGAATCCAGTTCCAGGGGAATCCAATGCCCTCTGAGGCATTGCACAACACAGGTGCACCAACCTGCATGCAGACAGTACACTCATACACATAGAAAATAATAAATACAGAGCAAGCCAGTGAACAGCATTCCTCCATGGCCTTTGCTTCAGCTTCTGCCTCCAGGTTCCTACCCTGAGTTCCTGCCTTGGGCTCCCTAAGTGATGAACTGTGACCCAGGAGATGTAAGCTGAATAAACCCTTTCCTCCCCAAATTGGTGTCGGTCAGAGTGTTTTGTCACAGCAATGGAAGACAACTAGAACAGAAATTGGTACCAAGAGAGTAGGGTATTGCTGTGACAGACCTGACCTTGGTGTTTTGGGGAAGGATTGTGGAAGCGTTTGGAACTTTGGGCTAGAAAAATTATTGAATGCCTAAAGATCGTGGCTGTGGAACTTGGAACAGTTTTGCTGAAAGAGTTGTAGAAGATCGAGGCCTAGCTTGTGAAGTTTCTAGTTTCAAATGGGAGCAGAGATCATCAGGACTGTGTAATCTGTGGGTTCTGGTCAGCTGGGGCTGAAGAATCAGCTGTAAGTAACAAGAGACCAAAACCTGAAGTGAACCCTGTGCTTTACTGGGACAAATGATGCTGGTTAGCTGGGGCTGAAAAGTCAGCTATAAGTAACAAGAGACCAGTATCACTGTGGTGAAATCTTCTGGGAAGAATTTCTTCAGGGTCAGCACACAGAAGCTATGTTCCAGAAGGGGCCTGAGCCTCCATGTCAAGCCAGAAGCAGGACTTGGTAGTGTGTAAGAGTCTCCTATATGGTTCTGGTGTTGAAATTTGAGGGGGTCACAGAGAGCAGCTGAGGCTTGGCACTGTGAGAGGTCAGGAAAGACCATTGGTGGAAGTGCACCTCGGTTGCAGTGGAGACCCCAGGATTGCAGGGGTCATGGAGAGAAGCTGAGGCTTTGCGCCAAGAGAGGTCAGAAGAGACCATTGGTGAAGGTACTGCCTCAGTTTCAGTGGCAACCCCAGCTTTTTGGAGATGCCAGGACCATGGGACGACCACCAAGAGCAGTGGCAGGTGTGGAATGGAGTTGGCCTGGGCCTGCGAGATGAGCTGTGTGTGCCATGGATGGCAGAGTCAGAGATGGGGAACTGCTGAGACCCTTTGGAGCCCAGGAGATCGTGAGTGAATCCCAGGTGTCCCGCCTTGAGCTACTTTTCTGGACTTAGGTTTTGTTTGAGAGTGCCTGATTCTTCCCTTTGAAATAAGACAGTACTTCTTTTGGATTTTACAGCAGCCCACAGTTAAGAGACTTTTAATAGACTGTGAACTTTTAAGTGTTTGGACATTTTAAGGAGTGTGGGGTGTTTAAGGTTGTACTGTCTTAGGTTGTGATTATTGTTAACATCATACTTTGGGGATAAGAACTGGAAAGGCAGTGGTTTAATAGTGATGTGTTTGTGTGTCAAGTTGACAAGGGGTCAATTGTGCTGGATAGCTTTAGTGTCAACTTGACACACCTGGGTTGAGGGAGCCTCAATTGGGGAATTGGCTCCATTGGATTGGCCTGTGGCCACATCTGTGGAGTATTACCTTGATTGTTGAACAGTGTGGGAGGGCCCAGCCCAGAATGAGTGGTGTCACCCTGGGCAGGTTATTGTGTACCATATAAGAAGGCAGGCTGGGCATGAGCCAGGAAGCAAGCTAGTGAACAGCATTCCTCCATGGCCTGTGCTTCAGCTCCTGCCTCCAAGTTCCTGCCCTGAGTTCCTGCCTTGGGCTCCCTATGTGATGAACTGTGACCCAGGAGATGTAAGCTGAATAAACCCTTTCCTCCCCAGAAAAAGAAAATAATAAATACAAAATAATAATAATAAATAAATAATTTTTAAATAATAAAGAAAATTCGCCATCAGAAATACAAATACATCCATCTCCCTAATTTAAATCAAGGTTTCAATGCAGTTGTCCCTGTGTTGTCCAGGCACCTGCGTGCCCATCCACTGCTGGCAGGAGGGTAAATTAGTATGATTGTATGGCAGGCAATTTGTTTAATGGTATTTATCCAAAATTATAAGCAAATATACCCATTGAATACTGATGTGTATGCAATTTGTCTTAGGGATAAGCATATGCAACAGGATGTATGACCAAAGTAATTTATGCATCCCTACTTATTATGCAAGAGATCAGGAAGTTGCCAATTTGTCCATCAGAGAAGCACTAGGTAAATTATAGTCTAGTCCTACAGTGACACACACACACTACAGCTGTAAAGTTAAATGAAGAAATTCCCCATGTATGGGTATGGAAGTAGCTTCAAGATTAGTACTGATAAAAAAATAAAATAAAGAGGAAAGACAATCGGCAGAGTACACTGGTGTTTTAAGTTTGTAGTTCGGAGGGACAGTTGTTCACATTTCCCTGCAGAGGCAAAGAAAATCTCCAGGTAGATGCACAAAAACATAGTCACTGTTGCAGCTGTTTGGAGGACAGGCAGAAGGAACCAGGAACAAGGGTAGTTTTCAAGGCCAACAGCTTGACAATGGAAGTTTCTGATCCATTAAGGGCATTAAGATGTGGCAGAGGGGCTGGAGGGATGGCCTAGCAGTTTAGAGCACTAGCTGTTCTTGCCAAGGACCAGGGTTCAAGTCCCAGCTCCCACATGGCAGCTAACAGCAATCTGTAGCCCCAGTTTCAAGGGATCTGACACCCTCTTCTGTCCTCTTCAGGCACTGCATGACATGGGTGCAGCTTACATAATGCAGGCATGACACTCATACACATAAAATGGAAATAAATAAAAATGTTAAAAAGAGGTGGCAGGCCATCTCTACAGCATAGATACCAGGACTAAAGGTCATGGTCTTTACACCCTGAGATCATTCTGTTATCAGAATGTATAACATTTTTACATCAAAATATGATGTCATCTACAAAGTTCACTCTCAAGAGCCATGCGGTTGAGTTACAAAAAAAAAGAAAGATAGATTCTGTAATGCTCCAAGTAAGCTTTCGATGTTATGTTAGGATGTTTCCATAGTTCTACTTTACTACATGTGGTTCATGAACAGCAGGCTGAACATGCCAGAAAGTTGTGGGGTTGAAGAGATGGATCAGTAGATAAGAGCACTGGCTGCTTTTGCAGAGGACACAGGTTTGGTTCCCAGCACCACCCCCAGTAGGGGTCTCATAGCCACTTGTAACTCCATCCAGGGGATCTGACACCTGCTTCTGGCCTCTGCAGACACTGAAATCTTATGTACATACCCACCACATACACACATACATGTAATTGAAATAAAATAAATACACAAATTTTTTTTTGTCATTCGAGACAGGGTCTCCCTGTAGCTCCAGCTGTCCTGGAATTCACTCTGTAGACCAGGCTGGGCTTGAACTTCCAAAGATCTGCCTGCCTCTGCTTCCCAAGTGCTAGGATTAAAGGCGTGTGCCACCACACCCAGCTCATAAATACATAGATTTTAAAAGTCCATATTACCTAGGATCTGTAGAAACTTACTAATGATATAGCTTTATTTCAGAACTCTCAATGAAAACAGTGTTGCCCCCATGATCGGTTCTCTCTCTCTCTCTCTCTCTCTCTCTCTCTCTCTCTCTCTCTCACACACACACACACACACACACACACACACACGCACACACACATGCACACACTCACACACACACAGAATCCCTTGGTTTTATTTAAGATGGGCAGTTGTGAGGACACAATACTGGATGAAGCATCTTAGGCTTCTGGGTCTTTTAGAGCTTTCTGGAGAGAGAGGTAGGTACATTTTAGTATCCAGGTGGTTATTCTGGCTTTTCAGGTCTCTCTCCAAACCCAGGATGTAAGTATTAATTTAGATAATGTCTACAAGGACCACTGAGCCATTCAAAGGTCAGCACTCCACTGCATTGCATTGCTCTAACAAGGAGTCTAGCAGCTATGCTTTCATGGCCAAGGAATTTCTAGCCTTGGCTTGCAGTCAAAATAGGAGGAAATTGGAAGTCAAAAATCACCCTAATGCATGCCTCCCTCTTAAGATCCACCCAGTGGAAATGAGGGAAGTCAGTTTCAACAGAAGCTACCTGTTAAAATCGTGAAATCCATTACATTCTAGGACAGCAAAGCATCGAAGAACAGGCTGGGAGAGCTGTCCTCAACACGGCTGAATTATCGATGCTGATTTTTCAAGAACAATTCACCTTTGGAGAACAAAGTAATTACATGATGCAGCTGAGGGAAATAAACAAAACAAGAAGCAGGATTCTCCTAGAAAAGCAAACTACCCCACAAAGGACAGCGTCACAGAACACATGTGCTTGATGGGTCATGGGAAGAAGTTATTTTGCTCTGGCCAATTACATTTGTATCTAAACATCATATTTTCAAATAGGATTGTGTTCCATCCCAGCATCACAGAGGAAGGCAGAGCATCTTGAATGTGTGACCATATACTGTCCAGATTCCTTTTATTAAAATCTCATTTCGCTGAGATAGGTCCATTGAGAGAGATATGCAGAATAATTCTAGGAGACCAGTGAACCGGGACATAATTATATCATGCATATTAAGTATTCCTGATCATGCATTCAACAGACACTTCTCTGTACCTCATATGCCCAGAAAGCAAAGACTCATCAGTAGTTCAGGAGGCGAGGAAAGTCTCTCTCTCTCTCTCTCTCTCTTTCTCTCTCCTCCTGCATTCTTCATGGGCTTTTCAAATCAAACAGGAGGAGCAGATCGAAGTTCTCCTAGCCACTTCCCTTCTCTTCAAGGCTTCCACTACAAAAATGCTGGCTTGGCTTTTTCTTCAGCAGAGCCCTAAGTGATCAGTGAGAAAAACCCCACCCTGTCACTCTCTTGAAGTTCAGTCAACACCTTCTTTCCCCCAGCCCAGCTCCAGCCTGGAAGCCTTTAAGCCCCAGGACAGGCAGCTCCTTTAGGATCTACTTGATGGCCTTGGAGACAACAATACAGATCCAGCCCCCAAATCAGATGATTATTGGGACTTTCCCCCATTTTTTCCTGTGTAAAATTCATATGAAAGTGCTTTTGAACTAACACTCATAGGTTATTTTAAATGTGATGGCTGTGGAGGAGAGAGGTGTGCCAGATCAAATTCTTTTAACCAGTGATGGTGAGATTTAGTAGTAATAGCCAAAACAATGAAACTGAATGTTGAATGCTTATAGCTGATTAGAACCCTGTGTTGCCTGACTTTCCATTACTAGGTAAACATTTTAGAAAGAGAAAGTTACATTTGGCTCAGGGCTTGGAAGGATCCAGTTCATAATCAGTAGGCCATTTGATTTTGGGGGGTTCTGATGAGGTGACACATCATGGTGAGTATTCTGGTTACTTTTTGTTCACTGTGACAAAAGACCCAGCCAAAGCAACTTAAGGAGGGAAAGGTTTGTCTTAGTTTGCATTCAAGGGTAAAGTCCACAAGGGCAGGGAAGCCAGGGAGCCAGGGTGGTAGGAGTAGGTGGCTTGTTTTAATGCATCTGTACTCAGGAAGCATAGTGAGGTGACTCAATTTCTCTATTTCATTCAGCCCATGGAGTAGTGTTGCCCACATTGGGTGTGTCTTTCCATCTCAACAAACCCAGTTCAGAAAGTCCCTTACCCATACACCTAGAATTTTGTTTCCATAGCGATTCTCAATCCCATGAAGTTGATGATCAGGATTAAACATCACAGTGGGTATGGGACGGATCAAAAATCACACCAATCACTACCACAGAAAGAAAAAAAAGAGCTGCATCCCACAACCATTTCCAGGTCATGCCTAGCTGCCCTCCACTGGGCTAACGAGTAATCACAGAGACCTTTGGATATTAAAGAACCAAAGACTTGAGATTTATTGTTCTGTTCATTTAAAATATGTTAAATAGACAGCTATTTTGTTCTGTGCTCCACACCACAGGATTAATAGGAACCAGACACAGACCCTGCCCACAAAAGTTTGTAGTTCACAGAGAAAAGGAGCTTACATGGGTAGTGCAAAACCACACTGAGAGCAACAGCAGCACAGCCCTGGAGACAGAATGCAGTGGGACTCAGGGGAGAGACTCCTAAATGACTGGAGGAACCCTTCTTCACAAGACACTCTGCAATGGATCTTGAGACATTAGGAGAATCCCACATGTGGAAGTTGATGGAAGAAAAGGAAAGACGATTCAGGCAGAAGGAATAACATGTCTCAAGACCAAGTTCAGGAACAGATAGATGCAACAAAGAAAGCATGAAGCGTCAGCATTTCCCCCAGGTTTACTCCCGGGTGTGCACCCAGGGGACTCTACCGCAGTGTCCCACCAAGATACATGCACACCTATGCTCACTGCAGTACAGCTCACAACAGCCAAGTTATGGAATCAGGCTAGGTGTCCACCCAAGATGAATGGATAATGGAAATATGCCATACATGCACAATGAACTTTAGAATAAAATCATGGGGCTAAAGAGATAACTCAGTGGTTAAAAGCACTGGCTGCTCTTGCAGAGGACCTGAGTTCAATCCCCAGCACCCACATGGCAGGAACTCCAGCTCCAGGGAAATCAGATGCCTTCTTCTGACTAGGTGGGCATTGCACAACATGGGTGCACTTGCACACATGCAGGTGATACACTCATAAACATAAAATAAAAATATTTTTTTAAATAAGATTGTGTTATTTTCTGTAAAATGAGTGAAATGAGATGAACATATTAAATGAAATAATACCAAAATGGTAAGGCAATTATTATATTTTCTTCCATCTGTGGAACTTAGATTTTTCATAGACAGACAAAACATTTTATAGATAGTAAGAGAGAAAGGAGAAAGAGAAGAAGAGGAAGTACGGGGGGGAGGCCAGAGTTTATGAAATGTGGCTAAAAAATCAAAATTAATTGTCCTTATGGAAACTATCTCTATATAAAATATACATATGTTTACAGAGATATAACATGAGAGAAGAAAACAAGAGAGTGACATGTACATGGCCTAGAATATTAATTCCTTTCAATGTTCAGATGGTCAACCTTTCAGTTGCCACTTTGGTACATCCTACTCAATGCAAAGCTGTATCTTTTCTTTCTCAGCTGTTAAGTTGGTGACATTTTGTCCTGTTGGAACAAAAAATCTTTTCCCAATGGTTAGTTTTAAGATTTGAATTGTAAGGTTTTTGACGAAAAGGTTTCATGTCTGTCTGTATCCCCCCCCCTTTTTTTTAACCCCATGAGTCTCCAGAAGACAGTTGTGTTATCNTATATTTGCTATCCTCTCCTTTACAGAAAAGTTTTCTGACCCCTGTTCTAGGCTGCTCAAGAAAAAAAGAGAAATGGCTGATAGATACAGTTACTTCCTACCAAGCACTGTTCTAAACACTATCAACAAATCATATTATTCAGTCTCTTACAACCATCCCATGAAGGTAGGAACAATCATCCCCCACTGTACAGACTGAAGAATGTAAGGCACAGCGAGTTGAGGTAACTTCCATAAGACATAGCATTAGTTAGTGGCAGAGACAAGGCCTGGAGGCCGAGCCTTTGCTCTTCAACTGCAATTTTGGATAATTATGCTCTGACTACGTGTTACATGAGTATCTGAAGGATGGCATTCAGGAAAAACACATGTGGTCTACATTCGATCCTGCAAGACCATGCCATCCTGAGGATACCATGTCAGCACACCTGATAGCGCTACGCCAGTACGTCGCTCCCTTGCTTGATGCATGGGTGATGCCAGCAACCCGGATGCTCCACGCACTGATGAATGTGAGCAGGGCTTTGTTTCAACAACCAATCTTTCCCCCTTAAGACCAAAGGTCTCTGCTTGAGGAGCCGCAGTACCACACCAATCCAAAGTGCTCCTTTTCTGCCCAGTGAACATTTCAAACTGTCTATGTTCGATGTGAATATGTGGGTATTATTAGAAGGCTGTTTCTCATCCTAGGATTGTACCTCACTGGAAGATTATGAAAAAATAAGTGTTAAGTACCAAAATATAAAAAAACCCCACAAAACAAGAAAATAAATGTTAAGACTTACTTAGCCAGGTATGGTAGCTCATGCCTTTCATCCCAGCACTCAGGAGACAGAAGCAGGTGTGAGTTTGAGGCCAGCCTAGTCTACATAGCAAGTTCCAGGCCAGCCAGTTACATGGTAAAACCCTGTCAAAGAAAACAATATGTTTAAGGGTTTAAGAATCAGTGATGGGGCTGGAGAGATGGCTCAGGTTAAGAGGCCACCAATGCTCTTCGCAGAGAGACCCGGTTCGACTTCCAGCACCCACATGGCGGCTAAAGAACCGTCTTTAACATCCAGTTCCAGGGGAATCCGAGCCCTCTTCTGACCTTCCGTGGCATTGCACACGACGTGGCACCAACCTACATGAAGAGAGTACATTCATATACACATAAAAATAATAAATAATAAAAAAACAAAGTAATACATAGTTGAACGGGCAAGAGAGGTGCTCAGTGGTAAGAGCAAACAATTGTTCTTTAATGGAATGGCAATTCCCAGCACCCACACAGCTAAGTAACTGTCTTTAAAAATCCAGGTGTGATGGCAAAGGACACTTGTCGATAGCATAATAGCATCGACATTGATGGCCTCTTTGTTTTTTTAAAAAAAATCCCTTTTCTCCTAAGCAGCTATTCCTGTCGAACATGTGTGGGAGGCAAAGTGGGCGGGTACGGGAGAGAGAGGGGGGGCGAGGGCAGAGCTCCGCCCACAATATTTTTATGTCCTCGCTTGTCTATGTTTCATGTGCATGAGGTCTTTCCTTGTGGTCAGCTTCCCCTTCTCTCTTCTGTGCCTTCTCTCTGTGGAAGTTGCAAGGCCCAGTGAGCTAAGTCTAAAGAGAGAGTTCCCGACCAGCTGGGGCTATAGGGAGACCTCTGTCTCAGTCACAAAAGGGGGAAATAAAAAAATTTTCAAAGTTTATACATAACTATAGGGTGGAATCAAGGCACAGATTTCATCAAATTCACCCATGTTGTTTTGGGTGACTATATATGATTAACTTGGGAAACAAACTTAATTTTTACATTAAATCATCTTAAAGAGAATGCTACAAGGTGATACTGTACAACAGAGAAATTATAGAGAACATTTGTACAGCCTTGGTGATTCTTAAAGATGCTTTACAGAAGCTGAGTTTCCTCTCTTTTTATTTATTATCTTTAACATGCCACTTTTAAATTTTGATTCCTTATATTTGGTAGGGGTCTTGGACTTGGCCTAAAGTTCCTGCTTCTAGTTAGAGAACTCCTACTAGTACAATGATAGGATTTCTCCACCTTTGTGAGCCTGTTCTATCTCCATGGTTCTTGGGAAATCTGCAGTGTGCATAAATAACCAGTATTAGGAATCAATAAAACCTACACTGAAAATGACATAGAGGAAGCAGCTCTAACCAAGAAGTGCTCATTTCAGCCACTGGACAATGGATTTGACTCTGAGTTGTTGATGAACAAGACAAAGAGATCATCACACTTTGTTAATAAGATGGCATGTTTTAAGGCTGCAGGCTGCTTTCCCCTGCATCAAAGCCCAAGAGATTAGCTTCCCCTTTTAGAATATGTGGACTTTATCACCAATATGCTAGGACCCTTGAAATTTGTGATAAGGCAAGTGAATTGTTCCATTTTTTTTCTTGGGTATAAGTTCTATGGATTCCTACATGTAGATAGTAGTGAATCCATTTGGCCATGCCAACAATCAGGCTTAACATAAAAGAAATTAATAACTTGGAAAGGGATAGTGTACTATGTGTATGTACTGTGATGGTTAATATAACTCTCAACTTCCCAGAATCTCAGTCCCCTAGGTTACAAACATCTGGGCATGCTCATGGAGGAGTTTCTAGGTGGGGTTGATTGAGGTGGAAAGACCCACTCTCAACCCCTTCCACAGGCTGAGGAGCTGGACTGAAGAAAGTGAGCTGAGCTGAGTACCAGAATTCATCCCTCTCTGAGTTTGTGTTGAAACCAGCTGCTTCAAGCTCCCGCTGCTATGATGTCATGGCACTATGGCAGACTGGACTCTCCAACTGTGAGACACGACAGGCTTGTCCTTCTTGAAGTTGCTTTGTCAGGCATTTGACCACAGCAAGAAAGGTAACTAATCCATGTACTAACTTGCGCAGACTCCTTAATCTATGATGAACAACAATGGTTGTTTCACAGAGCTGCACAGGCCATGCGAGGAGGTCCCAAAGTCCTCAGAGTGCTTCTGTCCCAGGCTCCATATTGCCTTGCTGTCAGCAAGGTCCCTCATGAGATTGACCATGGTCGGGCTTTCTCCCTACAACTCCATTGTGTCAGCTATCAAGCAAGCTCTTCCCTTATTCTCAATGGCAAAGTTGAGACAAGTTCCAATTTTAAGAAGTGTTCTTTTGAATGTCAAGAACAAGAAAATGGCCTGGTAGGCTGAGGCTGTAAGCTTCGACCTCTTTCCCTAAAGTCCACTAGATTAAATCCTAAGGGGGGTCTTCACTGCTTGCCTCCCTCTTCCCTACCCAACTGCACATGGATTTTCCTAAGTCCTCTGAGCCGAATGTTGCATTTTGATCATAGTCAAACCTCCCTCCCCCATCTCCTGTCAGACATACCCCACATCCCTGCCCCCTTTAACTTCCTGCCCCCTAATTTTTAAGGTCTATACAGTGTAATTTGTGTTCCCTCAAAGCTCTTGATCAATGCTCTGGGGCTTGATCAATCAACCTGGCATCATGCCCTTAAAGAAAGCAGGCTCTTCCTCTCTCAGAAGCTATCAATTGCCAATAGTTCCTCAGTGAGAGCTTATTTTTGCCCCCCAAAATTAAAAGTGAAGACTCAAGCAGAATTTATGCATCTACCCTCATAGAATTATTAACAATGACCGAGAGACAAATATACTCATGTACCCATTAATGGATATATCTATACAGTGAAACATTATTCAGATATAAAAATGAAGAAAATCCTGACACATGCTTCAACATGGAAAGACTTTAGGGACATTTTGCTAAGTGAAATAAATCAGGCATAAAGCCACAGAACCTAGGATTTTACTTATATAAGCTAGGTAGACTAGCTCTGACTTCCAGAGACAGAAAGCAGAGGAGTATTTGTCCCACAATGAGGGGAGGAAAACATGGAGAGAATTGGGTTTAATGAATGCTGAGTTTCAATTTGCAAGATAGAAAGAGTTCTAGAGATGGAGGGTGGTGGTGGTTATATCAAAGTCTGAATGGACACAGTGCCACTGAGTCACACACGTGAAAATGCCTCAGATGGGAAAATGTATAGTGTGTATTTACCACAATTGAAAATAATGCCTTAGATTCTGGTTCTTGTTTCTATGACAAAGTACCCTGACAGAAACAACTTAAAGGATAAAGGGTTTATTTTAGCTCACAGTTCAATCAATGTACAGCCCATCGAGGAAGCAGGAGCTCGAAGCGGCTGGTCACATCACATCCACAGTCAGGAACAGAGAGTGCTGAATGCCTCTTCTCAGATCCTCACTTTCTCCATTTTACACAACACAGAAATCACACTGAGGTGCCTCCCACCATTGACATGGGTCTTGTAATGTCTATTAACGTAACCAAAATAACCCCTCACAGACATTTTCATGGGCTAACTTGAATCTAGACAACCCTGGATAGGTGTTCCCAGAGACTTATCCTTGAGTGGTTTGGGGTCCTGCCAAGATGGCAGTTAATATTAATTCTCACAGTTAGAAATAGAATTGTTTTGAAAATTCTGTTTGACAATTGTCTTCCCCTCTGCACTATCAACTCTCTGAGGAGAGAGAGTTTGCTCATTCATGGGTAAAGTTCTAGGCCCAGCACACTGTAGTTACTCCATGTGGATGCATTTGTAAACAAGATGAGTGAAGGAATGATGGGATCATCTCATCTCAGCTTTGCAGGACATTGCGATGGTATCATCTCATCTCAGCTTTGCAGGACACCATGATGGCATCATCTCATCTCAGCTTTGCAGGACATCGCGATGGCATCATCTCATCATCTCAGTTTTGCAGGACATCAAGTCAACCATTGTAACCCAAACCCAAGACAGGAATAGGGTCACTCCATGCATTAATTCATTCTCCATCATTCATTCATTCATTCATTCATTCATTCATTCAAGTTCTCATTCTTTCTGTCTTACGCGGCGATGAAGACATGCTCCCCTATGCCCTTCTAGTGAACCTCACTAGAAGCATTACTGCTTTGGGCCCAAGAAATTCAATCGTATCAGACTATAATATCAAAGTATCCATATATTTACGAAATGCTTGTTCATTCTATCTGAAAGATCCAGATATTTGGACAAATTTGGTTCCATGGTGAGTGCTGTGAGGTCCTCCATGGAGTTCCCCACACTAGTCCTTTGGAGCTTGTGATGTCTCCTGTTTGCAGACCCATGTGTCAACTCTTAGCCCTTATAAGTGACTGTTTTACCCAAAACACCTAAGACTATCAGAACACATAAATCTGCAGTACCAGGTGCTCTGGGCTCTTGAAGAGCTAAAAATTATTTATGCTTCCATTTCCTTTGTGTCTTAAAAAATCCAGAGCATAAACATGAATGAATGCAGCTCTGGATCTGCCATTTACCACAATATACATCACCTACATGACCAAATTGGTCATTTACCTTTAGTCTTTAAGTGTTTTTACTCAGTTTAATGACACTTCTGAACTTGTCCTCAAAATCTACAAAAATTAGAAACACAAAGAAATATTCTAACTTCCTTCCAGAAGAAAGGAATAAAATTTTCCAAATAGACACTAAAGCATCCAAGTTTAATCAACTATATTTCAGGTTTGAATGGTTGGTTTTATAGTTCTTTTCACTTATGGTTACAAAAATGTCTGGGATATTCATGACATGACTGGTACCAGGGGGATTCTCAACTTCCTGACAAATATTGACTTTTTAAAAAAAATAGCCACTCAATTCTTTTAGAAAGTATCAACTATGTCTCTTTATTAAAGGTATTTGTTTAATGTTTCCCCTGATATTTAATAATACCTCTTTCTATGCAGAATCTTTATAACAGAAGGATCTGACAGAAGAGAACAGGAAATTTTCAACCCCATGCCAGACCTAGTGATGAATTTTCAAAAACACATAACTTAAACCTATAAACCTGTAAGTTTTGTATCTCCCTATGAACAAAGACCACTTATTGTCATATGGTAGAATAAAAACAAGAGATGAATCTATTTTCATTCCCAAGATCTTTCCTCCACCACCTTACTTCTGAATCATTCTTGAAGCAACCATCAAGCAGACCTTGTCCCATCCACCATCATCCTACATCACCTGTGAAAACCAGAAATTAGCACCACTCTGTTAGAAACCAAGAAAAACTAAAACTAGGGTGGGGGAGATGATTCACTTTCTAAAGTGCTTGCATCATAAGCAGAAGGGTCTGAGTTCAATGTCTAGTGCCCCGTGTGGCAACACACACTCCTAATCCCAGCCCTGAGGAGGCAGAGACAGCCAGATACCTGGGGTTCCCTAGCCTAGCTGAATCAGTAAGTCCCAGGCTGCTGAGAGAACCTGTCCCAACAAGCAGTCAACAGAGCATGAGGTAGGCATTTGAGGTTGACCTGTGGCACTCATGAGCATGCTCATCTTGCCCCGTCACACCCCAAGCACCTGTACACACACACACACACACACACACACACACACACATGCACACACACACACAGGTGCACACACACACAGGCATACAATACAATCTAAAACTTTTCTATTACTTCAGAAAACAGTTGCAGGGAGACGATGATGTTAGCCTGTCTTATGGCCTGATGATATTGCTTGCAGCTTCTTTCCAATGTGGTTTGCACAGTAACCATAATAAAAATTGAGCTCTCAAAGTTATTCTTGCAGGCCAAGCAGCCCAAAGCCTTCCAGAACCACCGAGAGAGAGAGAGAGAGAGAGAGAGAGAGAGAGAGAGAGAGAGAGAGAGACGTTGAGACACAGAGATTAAACACTGGAACCAGCCAGGTTCCTTCACCCCTCTGCTACTTGATAAGCACTTGACTTTGAGTGAGTTATTTAATACCTTTCTGCCTGCTTTATTATCTATAAGCTTTTGGTGATAATTATCCCTACCTAGGGGAATTGTGCTGAAAACAGAGTACATGAGAAATAGGCAGGCACCACGTGCCTGAGACCCAGTAAGCTGATCAGAATTTGCTTCTCCCCATGGCTTCAATCTAGTGCTTTAAATTGTATTTCTCCATCCTCTCCTCTCCCAGGTTACCCCTAGAAAATAAAATTGTTTTTCACATGATTTATGTTCACTTTCTCCCTTTTTAGGGTCTTAAAGAGAAATGAGCTGTAGACAGCATTGTGGTTCCGATCTTAAATGTGCCCCAAAGGCCCCTGTGCTAAAGGTTTGGTCCCTAGCCTATGGCGTTATTAGAGGATGGTAGAACCTTTAGCAGGTGGGTCATTCTGGAAAGAAGCTGAGTCACTGAGGGGTTATTCTTGTAGGAAATATTGGAACTCTGGTCCTTTCCTCCCTCTCACTATCCCTGGGCACCATGAAGTGAGCAGTCCCCTCCCTGTGTGCTCCTTCCCATCCTCACCAAAAGACCAAGTCACAGGTCAGTAATTGAAAATCTCAAAACTGGGGCTGGAGAGATGGCTCAGTGGTTAAGAGCACCAACTGCTCTTGCAGAGGTCCCGGGTTCGTTTCCCAGCACCCACATGGCGGCTAAGAACCATCTTTAACTCCAGTTCCAGGGGAATCCAAATCCCTCTTCTGATCTCTGTGGCATTGCCCAACACGGGTGCACCAACCTACATGCAGACAGTACACTCATACACATAAAAAATAATAAAAAAAGAAAATCTCAAAGTTGTGAGCTGAAATGAACCTTTCATACTTTTCAATTTACCTTTCTTTGTATTTTATCACAGTTACAGGAAGCTGACTAACAGAGTTAAAAAGGCAGAAACCTGCATTGGGGGGCATCTTAGAGAGAAGGCCATTCTCTAGATGGTTTGTTCCACACAGGGGAATTTAAGTGTACGTCAAACACTGTGATAACTGGAGGAAAATCCTCAATCAATAATTGTTTTCCTTTACCTTGTGACGAACAAGGTGCTCAGCTTGTGATTGCTCTTGGGAGGCAAGCCACGTGTGCATGCGTGACTCCAAGCTCCCACGGCTCAGGTGTGGAGATAGATTGTTTGGAACATTCTTTCAATGAATGAGACACTCTGGGCTCTTCATTTCCTGGCGCCACTTCCGGTTTCTCTTTCGGTTTCTTGTTTGCAATGGAAGGCCTTAAGTCTCAGCTTCCTGCTCTGGCCAGCACGTCTGCGTGATGCCAGCCTCCTCATCGTGGTGGACTCATAAGCTTCTGAAACCATAAGCCAAATAAATTTTTCCTTCTGTAAGTTTTCTTGGTATCGACAATCTATCAAAGCATCAGCAAAGTAACTAACACATGACCCTTTCCTGTCTTATTTGATAATTCTAGGGCAAAGGGCTCTGGCACCAGTAGGAACCACAGGGGGAAATATGTAAGCCCCTGAGTGACTGCACAGTACAAAGCTAAGCTTTCAAACATCAAGAAGTCTCAAGAAGTCAGTTAGATAGGGGCTATGAAGCAGTCGAGTCAAAGGACAAGTCAGAATGATCCTGAGCCAGGGAACCAAGGCAACAGCACAGGCTAATGCTCAGAAGCAGCAAGAGATGGAGGGACTTTCAAGCAGCCTCTCATCATTTAGAGACACTGCTGCCATTTCAATGAGAAACACATAGGTTCACATCCTAACACATGCCTCTTACTTCCTGAGTAGCTTTGAACAAATTACTCAGCCTAATCTTTAACTTCAAGATCTGCCATGTAGGAGAATTATTCTCTTTTCAGGTTCTTTTTGCGCTGAAGCCTGAACTCAAAGCTTTGTGCCTGGTAGGCAAGTATTCTACCATTGAGCTACAGACTTGGTCTTTTCTCACAAACTTTCCAATCTGTCCTTGAATTTATAATCCTCTTGCCTCAGCCTTCACAAAGCTGGGATAACAGGCATACACTACCATGCATGGTTCATTTGAGGTCTTTTCAGGGATTACATGAGACTGTACTTTCTATAGATAAAGAAGTGTGTCCTATCTATAGTCCAACAGAAAATCTTCCTGTAGCCAAAGCTGGCCTAGAACTCCCTATGTAGACCAGGCTGGCCTAGAACTCACAGAGATTGGTCTGCCTCTGCCTCCCAAGTGCTGGTGCCACCATGCCTGGTTTAGAATTATATAGACTTAGCTAGACAGTTCCAAACTGAACAAACTGACGTGATATTTTTAGTTACAAATTGCATTCTTTTAATAACAGGCACAATGTAATCCTAAGACTCAGACTATAGAGCTAGTCAAGGCTTAGAATCCGACACCCTCTTCTGACCTGCGCGGCATCACATGACACGGGTGCACAGACTGGCATGCAGACAGTACATTCATACACATACAGAAATAAATAAATTAAAAAAAAGAAACAGTCTTCATTATTGTCCTCAAGAAATCATGAACCAACACAAAAGCATTTGGCAATGGTTTATTCTTGATTTTCAGGGCAAAAATATCTAAATCCACATTCTATCATCCACAGTGATGCATAATGGAGCTTATTGCAGCTAATAGATGATTGCTAGATGAAATTTATAATATAAACTTAGAATCTCCTTAGTTTTCTGGGGTACATGTACAACTCAAGTCTTTTGCAGTTTAAAAACAGCAAATAATGTGCACTCCCTGCATTCTAAAGCAATAATCTAAGAAGGCTCCTTTCCCTGTAGGACTTGAATCCTTGCCACCTTTGGAACTGTTTTCTAATGACTCTGTGTTCTACCATTATGTATTGAACCTGAATGCCTCATACATGTATACTTGGGCACTGGCAAATGCAAACTAAAATGTATGGCCATCTTTACCTTGAAAGTCTCCTCCTATGAGTTCTGTCCCCTTATAGGGACCCTCTTCACTATACTCACCCACTCTGCTACCACAGTTCGAGTTGAGGATAAGGTGAACTTGAAGACTATGATTTATTGTACATCAAAGGAGCTTGTAGTCACCACCGCAGAACCAAGAAGTTATCCTCTTGATGGGAGCTATGCTGGGCTCAGATACCTGTTTCAATGTGGAGGGCATTTTTCCAAGAGGAAAAGCATAGCTCTCCAACCTCTCTGGATAGGCTGGTACATAACAGACAATATGGGGATGCAAAGCTGAATGTACCTAGTGTAGTTCCCCAAATCTGACCATGGATACTCATTTTATTTTATGCAGAGGAAAAATAAGAAGGGTAAGAGGTAAAATGTTCTAAGATGATTAAATCATAGACCACTTTCTCAACCACTCCACCCAATAAACCTGTGTCATTCAACATGACGGTCATTAAGCATGTGTGGCTATTGAGCTCATGAGGTGTGGCCACTCCAAATTTAATTTGAGTTACTTCTAAAATATACACTGTGTTGTAAAATAAGAATGTAATGCATCTCATGTTTTACACTTGATTGCATGTAGAAATGTAAACAATTTTAATAAATTGGATCAAATATGACACATTGCCGATATGACTTCCCCCCATAGCCTATGTTATATTTCCATTGGATCTGCACTGTGGTAGAATAAAGGCTTTGAAATGAATGTATGCAATTCATTGCTGAGCAATACTTTTGTTGAAAAATCAACAAAATTATCTTGCTGTAAAGAATTTGAGGACGCCAGGCGTGGTGGTGCACGCCTTAATCCTAGCACTCAGGAGGCAGAGGCAGGCAGATCTTTGTGAGTTCAAGGCCAGCCTGGTCTACAGAGTGAGCTCCAGGACAGCTGGGGCTACAGGGAGACCCTGTCTCAAAAAGACCAAAAAAAAAAAAAAGAATTTGAGGAGATGTCTGCAACAAGCCCTGGAGAGCAGGTAGGCAAATCCCATAGTCAGGAGCTCCTGACTAGCAGGGTGAAAACTAGCTAGACTCTTCAGTACAAAATAAGAAGAACCTGAAACCTCTATAGACCAACCAGCCTTTCATACCTAATAAGAAGACAGTGAAGGCACCTGAAGAAAATAAGCAAAGTCAGCCACCAATTCAACAAAGAAACACTTGAGTTTCCTATCAGAATCACAAACAACAAAAGAAATCTACATGCCAAAATCACAGTGAGAAAAGAATAAAATGAAAAACTCAAATAATATATCTCCACAAAACACTACCAGCCCTGTAGAAGAGTTTTACAATGAGGACCCCATAGATGTAACTTAGGGCATAGAACCTAAAAGAACTATCATAAACATAATCAAAGAATTCAAGGAATTTAAAGAACACACAAAGAAATAAATCAAAGAACTAGAAGAAGATATAGTCTAAAAAGAAGATAAACTTCTGACTTCACAAAAGAGATAGAAATACTGAAGAAAACTCAGACTGAAATGAAAAAGGAAGTGGAACACTCAATAAGGCATCTGGATCATTCCCATTAAAATCAGGAACCAGACAGGGCATCCACTATCCCCACTTCTTTTAAATATAACTTGAAACTCTTGCAAAAGTAATAAGACAAGAGAAGGAAATGAAAGGAGTACTAATTAAGAGATCAAATTATCTCTAATTGCAGATGTTATGATATTATACATAAGAGATCCAAAAAATTCCACTAGAAAACTGAGAAATGATTCATTAATCATTAAAATGGCAGGTTACAAAATCACCTTACAAAAATCAGTAGCCTTTCTATATACCAATAACAAGCAAGCAGAAAAAGTGTTCAAGAAAACCCTTCCATTTGCAATCACCTCCAACAAAATAAAATATTTAAGATTAAACCCAACAAAGATATTAGAGATTTCTACAATGAAAATTTCAAATCTTTAAGGAAAGAGATAGTGGAAGACACTAGGAGATAGAAAGATCTACCATGCTCATGGACTGATAGAATCAATATTGTAAAAACGACCATCTTACCAAAAGCAATCTATAGATTCAATCCAATGCCAATCAAAATACCCACAACATTCTTCATAGAGCTAGAAAAAAAATCCTAAAATTCATATGGAGAATCACAAAAGGCCTTGGATAAACAAAGCAGTCTTGGAAAAAAGAACAACCATGCCAAATCTTAGATTATATTACAGAGTTATAGTCATAAAAGCCACATGGTACTGGCACAAAAATAGACATATAAGGTTAGGGATAGTGGTGTATGCCTTTATTCCCAGCACTTGGGAGGCAGAGGCAGGTGGATCTCTGCAAGTTCAAGGCCAGCCTGGTCTACACAGTGAGTTCCAGGACAGCTGGGGCTATAGGGAGACCCTGTGTCAAAAAGACCAAAAATAGACATTTAGATCAATTGAACACAATAGAATACACAAACATAAGTACATGCAATTTCAGCCACCTTGTATTTGACAAAGGTGCCAAGAATACACAATGGAGGAAAAATAGCATCTTCAACAAATGGTAATAGCAAAATTGGTTTTCTACCTGTAAAAGAATGAAATTGGACCCTTATCTTTCACCATGCACAATAATCAAGTCCAAATGAATCAAAGACCTCAATATAAAACCTGAAACCTTGAAACTCCTAGAAGAAAATATAGACAGTACCCTCCAAGATAGAGGCATAGGAAATGACTTTTTAAATTGGACATCAGCTGCTCAGGCATTAGGGTCAACAATCAATAAATGGAACCTCATTAAACTGCAAAGCTTCTTGTGCTGGATAGCTTTGGTGTCAACTTGACACACCTGGGTTGAGGGAGCCTCGGTTGGGGAATTGGCTCCATTGGATTGGCCTGTGGCCACATCTGTGGTGTATTGTCTTGATTGTTGAGCAGTGACAGTATAAGAAGGCAGGCTGAGCAAGCCAGTAGAGAGCAAGCCCGTGAACATCACTCCTCCATGGCCTGTGTCAGCTCCTCTCTCCAGGTTCACCTGCCCTGAGTTCCTGCCTTGGGCTCCCTCTAGTGCATGCTTCTGACCTTGACGCGGATGACTGATAACCTTCTCCTCCCCAAGTGTGTGTTGTCCAGAGTGTTTTGTCACAGCAATATGGAAGACAAACTACGACACTCTGTATGGGCAAAAGAAGGCAGCCAAGGAAGTACAAGGAAACTCCACTTGCTTGGGAAAAATTTTTATCAGTGACAAAGCCAACAGAGGATTAACATCAATAATATACAAAGAATTCAAAAAACAAAGAAATAAGAAAAAGAATGACCCAATAAAAAGATGGGCTATAGACCTGAACAGAGAGTTCTCAAATGAAATTTAAATTGGCCTAAGAAATACATTTAAAATTGTTCAGCATCCTTAGTAATTAGAAATGCAGATAAAAACCACATACTGAGGAACAGAACAAACGTTGGCAAATTCAAAAAAAAATAATTCCATGCATTCTATCAAACCACAATGCAAATAAAGCTTAATATAGGAAACCAGAGATCCTACTAACTCACGAATTTCCCATGGAGATTAAACAACATATTCTTGGATGATGAATGGGTCAAAGGAAAACTTAAGAAAGAAATAAAAGTATTCCTAGAATTAAACAAGAAGGACAATACAACAGAATGAACCTTCTGGGACACTTTAAAAGCAGTCCTTGGCTGGAGAGATGGCCTAGCGGTTAAGAGCACTGACCGCTCTTACAGAGGACCCGGGTTCGATCCCCAGCACCCACATGGCGGCCGAGAACCGTCTGAAACTCCAATTCCAGGAGAACTCCAGTTCCAGGGGAATCCGAGACCCTCTTCTGACCTCCGCGGCATTGCATGACACGGGTGCACAGACCTGCATAAAGACAGTACATTGATACACATACAGAAATAAATAAAATTAAAAAAATTTTTTTTTAAAAATAAAAAAAATAAAAAAATAAAAGCAGTCCTAAGAGGAAAATTTATATCTGTAAGTGCCTACATTAAAAAATCAGAAAGAGCACAGATAAATGACTTAACATTACATCTCAAGACACTGGAAAGACAACAAATGAATCCCAAATCCAACAGACAAGAAGAAACAACAAAAATCAGAGCAGAGATTAATGAAATAGAAGCAGAGAAAACAATACGAAAAGAGTCAATGAGTCCAAAAGGTAGTTCTTCAAAGCGATTTAACAAGATAGAAGGACCCTTAGCCCAGTTAATGAAAAGAAAGAGCAACTTCAAAATCAACAAAATTAGAGATGAAAGGAGAAACATCACAATAGATAACAAAAAGATCCAGAACATTATATGGGAATACTTTAAAAACTTATACTCCACTAAATTTGAAAACCTAAAAAAAAAATGGATGAATAACTGAAATCATGGGATTCACCAAAGATTAACCAAGAAGAGATCAACAGCTCAAACAGACCCATACATATAAGGAAATTGGAACAGTAATACAAAACCTCCCAACTAAAAAACCCCCTGGTCCAGATGGATTTACTGTAGAATTCTACCGGATGTTTAAGGAGGACCTACACCCAATATTACTTAAGTTATTCAAAATGATAGAAACAGAGGGAAATCTCACAAATTTCTTCTATTGAACCAGTATCAGTCTAATACCCAAACCAGGCAAAGATATAACCAAACAAGAAAACCATAGGCCCATATCCTTAATAAATATAGATGCAAAAATTCTCAACAAAATACTTGCAAACTGCATACAGACACTCATCAAAAAGGTCATCCACCATGATCAAGTTGGATTTATTCCAGAGATGCAGGGATGGTTCAACATACATAGATCAATAAATGTCATAAATCACATACATGGACTCAAAGACAAAAACTACAAGGTCATCTGTAATGATGCAGAAAAGATCTTTGATAAAACTCAACATGCCGTAATATGTTTAAAGTCCTAGACAGAATTGGACTGTAGGGAACATACCTCATCATAATTAAAACTATATACAACAAACCCACAGGCAACATCAATCTAAATGGAGAAAAGCTAGAAGCATTCCCTTTGAAGTCAGGAACTCAGCAAGGATGCCCACTATCTCCACTCGGTTTCAATATAGTGCTTGAAATTCTTGCTAGAGCAGTAAGAGAAAAGAAGGAAATTAAAGGAATACTAATTGGAAAAGAAGAGCTCAAACTATCCCTTTTTGTAGATTATAAGATATTCTACCTAAGAGATGCCAGAAATTCCACTAGACAATTCCTAGAAACGATTAACGGTTTCAGTAAAGTGGCAGGTTACAAAATTAATCTACAAAATCAGTAGCATTTCTATATGTCAATAATAAGCAACTGGCGAAGGAGTACATGAAAACCTTCCCCTTCATAGCAGCCTCAAAAACTATCTTGGAACAAATAAGACCAAAGACATTAAAGAGCTCTACAATGAAAAGTTTAAATCTTTGAAGGAGATTAAGGAAGACATCAAAAGATGGAAGGACCTCCCATTCTCATGAATTGGAAGATTCACTACAGTAAAAATGACCATCCTACCCAAAGTAATATATAGATTTAATGCAGTCCCAATAAAAATCACCATGACTTTCTTCACATAATTTTTAAAAAGATGCTACAATTCATATGGAAACACAAAACACTCCAGATAACCAAAGCAGCACTTAACAAAAAGAGTAATGCAGGGGGAAAGTATTATTCCCGATTTCAAACCATACTACAGAAATATAGTCATAAAACAGCATGGTACTATCACAAAACTAGACCTGTAGATCAGTGGAATAAAACTGAAGACTCAAACTTGAGTACATGCAATTTCAGCCACCTAATATTTGACAAAGGTGTCAAGAAGACTCAGTGGAGGAAAGGCAGTATCTTCAGCAAATGGTGCTGGATAAACTGGACCACCATTTGTAGAAGAATGAGACTAAACCCCTACTCTTTACCTGGAACAAAAGTCAACTAAATAGATCAAAAACATCTATGTGAAACCCGAAACTCTGAAAATGTTAGAAGAAAACATTGGCAATAAACTACAAGATATAGGTCTAGGAAAAGACTTTATAAATCACAATATTTGTGCAGGAAATAAGGTCAACAATCAACAAGTGTGGCCTCATTAAATTAAAAAGCTTTGTACAGCAAAATAAACAATTAGAGAAGTGAAGAGACAACCCATAGAGTGGGAAGAAATCTTTACCAGTGACACTTCTGACAGAGGTTTAACATCCAGAGTTTATAAATTATTCAAAAAATAAAGGACCAAGAAAACAAATGACCCAATTAAAAGATGGACTAAAGATCTAAATACAGACTTCTCAAGAGAAGAAGCAAAGATAGCTAGGAAACATCTTTAAAAAGTGTTCAACATCGTTAATAATTAAGGAAATGTAAAACTTAAAACCACCTTAAGATGTCATCTTTACCAGTAAGACTGGCTATAATCAAGAAAATAAATACCAAATGCAAGAGAGGTTTTGGGGAAAGGGGCACACTCATTCACTGCTGGTAGAATTGTAAATACATGCAGCCCTTGTGGAAAACAGTGTGGAGAACTCTTAAAAGTCTAAAAATGAACCTATCATTTGACCCAGTCATACCACTCCTGGATATATACCCAAAGGATTCATCCTATGCAGAAATAGGTGCACAACCATATTTATTGCTGCTTTTTTCACAATAGAGAAGAGCTGGGAGCAACCCAAGTGTCTCTCAAGTGATGCGTGGATAATGAAAATGTGGTACATTTACACAATGGAGATCTATGCCTTCAAAATCTTAAAATTCCTCTCTGTATTTCTGGCCAAAATGTAAAATTCTCCCAGTGCCCTCAAGCCAGAGAGGAGTTGGCTCTTCCTTCCCAATTCACATGCCCTTTTCTATCCCACCTTTATCATAATGGTACCCAGTAGTTCCTGCACTTGGCCAAGGATCAGACCCTTGAGGGCAGGACGCTGCCAACCTTTTGTCATTGCAACATGATATCACCCACAATGCTCATGCATGAGATTCATGCAACAGTTACTAAAACAAACAAACAAAACAAACTCTCATAATTTTCTAAGTACATTTATTTGGTCTCAAAAAGACAAAAAATAAAAATTCTGAATCTCATTTATTATCCTTCTCTCTTTGTCAATGAACCTAAAGTCAACTCAGTGGGAGCAAACTCATGTATGATAGTTAACATAGCCGGATGCACACATCTTGAGAAGTCATAGATCTTAGACAATTCCATAATGTAGATGCATCCCTAGGCCAATATAACATGTTACTAATTACAAAAGAAGTATCCTTATATTTACAGACAAATATCCCAGACACAACTCGGAAAAGAGGCTTCTTTTGCACCAGATGAGAATAGTACAGAGTTCCACAACTGGACACACACAGATGGTCTATGAATGGTTCATGCCTAGGCAACACATCTACAATGCAACCTCTACACACAAAACCCAAGCATCATAGAACAAGGAACCAAGAAGGCATTAACTACCTCTTAACTCTCATTAAGGAAGATCCTCCATGCAACAGGAGACCAGGAATCCAAAAGGTCCTGAATGGCCAAACTGTGGAGATTAGGAGTCTACAGAGTGTGGTTCCATGGAAAGGCTGCCTATGTTCAGCTTCATCCACCCAGGGCTCAGGGAACATTGCAGAAGAGAGGGTAGAAAGATTCTAAGAGTCAGGGAGGTGATGTAGGACCAAACAGAAGTGAATCCTTGAAGCTCCTGGGACCCTGTTCATATGAACTTATGGTATTGGTATCAGCATGTACAAGACCCATGCAAGCTCAGCTGGACAAATCCCTGTACAGAACTGCAGAAATGGGTAGCAGAGCCCAACCTTGGCTGAGGAAATATTGGCAGCAGTTGGTGATCAGGTGAGGAAGCCCTGGCCTGCTTTAGAAGAGACTCTGGATAGGCTGACTAGAGCTGAGGGAAGGAGTGAGCCGGGAGAGTCCATTTGGCACAATGGACTCTAGCAGGAATGATAGAAGGTGTGAACTCTGGGGGCAAGGGAGGGAGTCAAGGGAGAAGCGGACATAACGGCGATTAAGACTGTGTAATGAAACACATGGAAAATCAATAAAAAGAGAATTTTATGTCCTCACTCTGAATCGTGTACCATTTCATTTCTACCAGGTAACAGACTCTGCAGATCACAGTGGACAAGTGCTGTAGCTGCCCATCTTCCACAGGATCCCTGAGCAGTAAAGTCACACCCACTCTTTCTGCAGGAAGCTGTACTCTCGCTCTTCTTTGCTCCCTCTTTACACTGGATCTTGACTTTCTGCCTGGATCACTGCTGAATAGTCTCATTGTAGACACCCTCAACACTGCTTGCCCACCCTTCTTCAAGTTCCTCACAGAGCGACCCACAGAGAGACAATCCTGGCAGCATCCACTCGCCTTCAAAACCTTACAATTCCTCTCTGTCTTTCTGGCCAAAATGTAAAATTCTCCCAGTGTCCTCAAGCCAGAGAGGAGTTGGCTCTTCCTTCCCAATTCACATGCCCTTTTCTATCCCACCTTTATCATAATGGAACCCAGTAGTCCCTGCACTTGGCCAAGGATCAGACCCTTGAGGGCGCTGGCAACATTTTGTCATTGCAACATGATATCACCTACAACGCTCATGCATGGGATTCATGCAATAGTTACTAAAAAAACAAACAGAACAAATTCTCATAATGTTCTAAGTACATTTATTTTGTCTCAAAAAGACAAATAATAAAAATTCTGAATCTCATTTATTATCCTCCTCTCTCTATGTCTTTCTCTGTTTCTGTATCTCTCTATCTCTATCTCTTCACACACGCACACACAAAACTGCCTTTCAAGTTAGCATTTATAATTATATTTTGGTTTGCAGTTAACTACTGTTTTTAGTTTCTCATTCCCAATATGAAATTCTCACAAAAATGCTTCATTTTGGATATATTCTTAAATGCCAAGGAAATGTCAAGGTACACCATGAGTATTTGACTAAATTGCCTAAAGATATTAAAACTAATTTGGGTTAGAATGAAGATGTGGAAGTAGTCAGTATACACATAGATGAAGGATGAGGACTTCTACTTTTAAAGTCTTTTCATGGAAACGTGAAAAAGGCCAAACATCAAACCCCAGAACATCAACATTTGGTGGAAAGACAAAGAAAGGTAGAAGACAAGCTTTGGAGGAAAGCAAAAAAATGTACTTGTTTGCATTTCATTTCTCTCGCTGTGATAAAATACCTTGGCGAAAGGGCTTACTTTGCTTATAATTTCAGAAGTCTATCACTGAGGTGACGTCAAGGCAGGAATGCAAGCAGCTGCTCCCAGCACATCCAGTCAGAGCAAGGAGAAGCAAATGGGCATGTGCTGCCTGCTCGCTCTCTACGCAGCCAGCTCTCTCTACTTTTGCACTAGACCCCGCCCGCCTCAGTCCTCAGCAGCACATAACTGGGTGCGGTGGTACTTTCCATACCTGTAATGCCAGTACTCAGGAGATAGAGACAGAGATGGGAGGATGAGAAGTTTAAGGTCATCCTCAGATACACAGTAAGTTTGAGACCGTCCTGTGACACATGAGATCAGAGAGAGAGACAGAGACAGAGAGAACTTGAAACAGAATCTTTCTATAATTTGTAGTCCAGGCTGAACTGGCACTTGCTATGAAGCTGAGGCTGGCCTGGAACTTAATATCTTCCTGCCTTAGCTTCCCAAATGCTGGAATCACAGACATGCACCCCCATACCTGGGAAAGAAGCAGTCTTGTCTATGCTTTCCAACTGAGCTGTTTTGAAAACTTCATGCTTTATAAACAAATAAATGGTCATATTTATTGAAATTTTTATGGGTTTCATACATAATTTTTCCAATCAATCTTAATCACCTTTATATCCGAGTCTTCCTTGGCACCCTCCTGCAGCTACCCCACCACCACCAGAGTTCACATAGTCTGTCTTTTTTAAGGAAATTTAAGTTGTCATAGGTATGTGAAAATTAACCAGAAGCTGAGCTTTGTAAAAAGAAAATTTCTAAGTTCACAAAGTAATTCCTATTATTTGGAAAAGACATACATATAAATAGAGGGGAGGCTGATGTGGAAATGGGGCTGAGTTGTCATGTCTGTATGCCTCATGTAGGTGTGGCAAGGGGATGCAGAAGACTTCAGCACGTCTCCAGTGACAGACCCCTACAAGGGGTGCACGCCACACACAATTTGCCATGAGCTCTCCTATTTTCCATTCTCTCTCTCTCTCTCTCTCTCTCTCTCTCTAAAGCAGCTCTATGAAGTAAAAAGTAGCAAAAAAGGCAGTTGAGCACGTTGATGGTGCACAGGGAGAGAAGGACCCACCCCAGCATTCTTAAAGGCCTCCATCATAGCACAATGAAATTCAATGGAAAATTCAAATGGTACCTGAAATTACTATTCTTGAGACACAAAGGCCTAAAGAACAGAAAAATTTGCACAGTTCCATTTGAGGGTAAAATAACCATGAGCTGTAAGTACCTAACAGAAACCATAGTTAACTCCTCAGAGATTCAGTGAAGAGTAAAGCCAGTCAGTTAATCATTTGAGAATTGATGCCTGCCAAAGGGTCTGCTCTGCTCCAGGGTGGCCAGGACTTTCCCCCATTTATTTGCTGAGAATTTTTCCAACTCTGGGTGTTGAGGCTACCAGAATAGTGTAAGACCCAGTCATGGGATGGGGGAGATAGCTCAGTTGGCAAAGTGCTTTCCTTGGAGACATAAGTTTGGCCCCCAGCATCCTTACAAAATAAGCTGGACACGGTAGCATGCCCACCGTCGCTATCCCAATGCTAGGGTGACGGAGAAAGCAAATCTCTGGGTCAGCCTAGTCTACTTGGCCAGCCCCACACCAGTGAGAGATCTGCCTCAAAAACCAAGGTGGACACCACCCACGGAGCAACAGCTGAGCTTGTTTTCTGATGTCCACACGCATCTGCGCATATGCACATGTACACATACAGCCAACTACACACACACACACACACACACACACACACACACACACATCCATCTCCTGCTGAGTTTCCCACACTCACAAGAGCAGCATTGTTTTCGATGCCTGGACCCAGGAGGACCCCCCCCCCACAAAAGCAGCATTCTCGTCGATGCCTGGACCCAGGAGGACCCTCCTCACAGAAGCAGCATTGTAGTCGATGCCTGGACCCAGGAGGACCCAGGAGGACCCAGAAGGATCCCCCTCCCACCCCAGAAGACCATAAACTCTTTGGCTTTGCTCAAAGCTTCTGTTAAAAGAAAAACGCCATTTCAGATCAATCATTTCAGATCAATCATGTTCATTTATGACAGATGATGATGTCATGGAAAAGCTATTTTATTGTTCTAGAAACTTGCAATGCACAAAGAAAATAACTTTATAAAATAATAAAAAAACAGATTTGAGTTTTAACTTTTTTTTTTTTGGTCTTTTCGAGACAGGGTTTCCCTGTAGCCCCAGCTGGCCTGGAACTCACTTTGCAGACCAGGCTGGCCTTGAACTCACAGAGATCTGCCTGCCTCTGCCTCCCAAGTGCTAGGATTAAAGGCGTGCGCCACAAATAAAGGACAGTCTGGGAAGCCCATTGTTTACAAAACCTCCTTTCAAAGGAGCTCCATTCTCCCAAATACTGGCTGAATGTCCTTAAGAGCCAGTTGAGTTTGACTTGGTCCATGGCACACACACTCCACCCCCTTGGGATCCGTCAGTACTGAGAAGAGTATATACCTAGCAGTGCTCTCCACACAAGGTGAATGGGCTTCTGAGGCCAGCAGGCGTGGAGGACAGCCAGCCCTTCTAGAGTAAGGACTTGAATATCCTTTCATTACAAAGTAAGAAGTGAGAGAGAAATTCTGGTAAACTCCACTCCTGTGTAAATTCCAGTAGAATGAACTTAACATGTAGGACTAGTGTTCATGACCAGAACATGCAAACTTACAGGGCTGAAACACAATCCAAGAAATTTATAAGAATCATAGTGAAACATGTATGGTGGTAAGTAAACTGCTGCGCATGAAGCTAGTAGGTAAATGGGAAAAGAGTGTATGTCAGAAATTTGAATAAACAAACACACACAGAGAACACACATGTACACACCTCATCACCTACAGTAATGTCTCATACAGATGATACATAATACACACTTCATCACATATAGTACTATCTCACACGGAGAGCATACACAAAACCTAATCATGTCACACTTACAGAACACACACACCTGATCTCATACAGTAACTTTGCATACAAAGGAAGAACATACCTGGTCACACACAGCCATGTCACACACAGAAAACATACCTAATCACACACACAGTCATGTCACACATACAGAGAACATATCTAATCACACACCCAATGCAGAAACTCGTGTATTTGTCTCACACACACACACACACACACACACACACATACACACACACTACTCCTCACCTGACAAAGGAAAAATCAAGATTTCCACTCGTGCAGAAAGCATCTGCCAGTGTGAACCCTCCAACCCTGGGAGTCCTCTCTTCTGGTGACACCGTTCTCACCTGTTGTCAAGAGCCACAGTACCCGGGATGTGGAGCAAGGGCTCGCGTGCCCTTTCTCCAGCTGGGTCACTTTTGCTGGCACTCTTAAATCTAGTCCCCAAGAGGTGGTGGTGTCATTGTTGGTATCACCCTGCTCTTTGAGGAAAATCAAGGGATTCCACACTGACCTGCTCACTTGCTCGACTGTTTGTAGGGAGAGATGTTGAAGAGTCAGCACACAAATGATTTCTCCAGCACTGCATGTGGATAATGGAGATGTGAAATGGCCTCTGTTCCCCAGTGCTCTTTCCATGGATGGCTTTGTGTTGGTTAAGAGACACCAAACCTAGAGGAGGGACACAGAAGAGAAGGATGATCAGTGGACATCGTATCTTTCTTTCTGAAGGACAACCTGGTGGATCTCTGTCCTCCCAGTAACTCCCACCAGAGCCCACCTATCCTCCAAGAACGAGGAGCTCTACAGTGCCAAGGCAGCAACTATCCTAATATTTAGTAGCAGCAACTGGATCCATGTGCTTTAACTGTGGGCAAACAGGAAGACAGAGACCCTATTAGACAGGGAAGAAGCTCAAGGTAAGGAAACAGGAAGGGCCAGCAGGGAGGGGCCAGCAGGGAAGGGGCAGCAGGGGAGGGGCCAGTAGGGAGGGGCCAGCAGGGGAGGGGCAGCAGGGGAGGGGCAGCAAGGGGAGAGGGCAGCAGGGGGAATGGCCAGCAGGGAGGGGCAACAGGGAAGGGGCCAGCAGGGAGGGGCCAGCAGGGGAGGGGCAGGGAGGGGCCAGCAGAGAGGGGCCAGCAGGGGAGGGGCAGCAGGGAAGGGCCAGCAGGGAGGGGCAGCAGGGGAGAGGGCCAGCAGGGGAGGGGCAGCAGGGGAGGGGCCAGCAGGAGGGGCAGACAGGGAGGGATGTAGCATTACTAGATTGATGAAGTGTGTGATTTATGTATCATCTGTATGAAGACATTACTGTAGTGTGATGAGGTGTGTCATGTGTGTTCTCTGTGTGTGTTTGTTATTCATTCTGACATATACTCTTTTCCCATTTACCTACTAGCTTCATGCGCAGCGGGTTACTTACCAGCATACATGTTTCACTGTGATTCTTATAAATTTCTTGGATTGTGTTTCAGCCCTGTAAGTTTGCATGTTCTGGTCATGAACACTAGTCCTACATGTTAAGTTCATTCTACTGGAATTTACACAGGAGTGGAGTTTACCAGAATTTCTCTCTCACTTCTTACTTTGTAATAAGGAAATTCAAGTCCTACTCTAGAAGGGCTGGCTGTCCTCCACGCCTGCTGGCCCAGAAGCCCATTCACCTTGTGTGGAGAGCACTGCTAGGTATATACTCTTCTCAGTACTGACGGATCCCAAGGGGGTGGAGTGTGTGTGCCATGGACCAAGTCAAACTCAACTGGCTCTTAAGGACATTCAGCCAGTATTTGCTGAGTGAGAGGGTAGAGGGGAGAATGGAGCTCCTTTGAAAGGAGGTTTTGTAAACAATGGGCTTCCAGACTGTCCTTTATTTGTGGCGCAACGCCTTTAATCCTAGCACTTGGGAGGCAGAAGGCAGGCAGATCTCTGTGAGTTCAAGGCCACCTGGGCCTGCAAAGTGAGTGTTCCAGGCCAGCGGGGGCTAACGGGAAACCCTGTCCGCGAAAGACCAAAAAAAAAAAAAAAAAAAAAAAAAAAAAGTTAAAACTCAAATCTGTTTTTTTATTATTTTATATAATTTTCTTTGTGCATTGCAAGTTTCTAGAACAATAAAATAGCTTTTCCATGACATCATCATCTGTCATAAATGAACATGATTGATCTGAAATGATTGATCTGAAATGGCGTTTTTCTCTTAACAAAAGCTTTGAGCAAAGCCAAAGAGTTTTATGGTCTTCTGGGGTGGGAGGGGGATCCTTCTGGGTCTCCTGGGTCTTCCTGGGTCTTCCTGGGTCTTCCTGGGTCCTCCTGGGTCCAGGCATGGACGACAATGCTGCTTTTGTGCCAGCAGGGAGGGTCTAGCAGGGGAGGGTCCAGCAGGGGGGGCCAGCAGGGGGGGCCAGCGGGGGAGGGGCCAGCAGGGGAGGAGACAGCAGGGGAGGGGCTAGCAGGGAGGGGGCCAGCAGGGGGAGGGTCCCAGCAGGGGAGGGGGCCAGCAGGAAGGGCCAGCAGGGGAGGGGCCAGCAGGGGAGGGGCCAGCAGGGGAGGGGCCAGCAGAGAGGGGCCAGCAGCGGAAGGGGCCAATCAGGGAAGGGGCCAGCAGGGGAGGGGCCAGCAGGGGAGGGGCCAGCAGGGAGGAGACAGCAGGGGAGGGGCCAGCAGGGAGGGGCCAGCAGGGGAGGAGACAGCAGGGGAGGGGCTAGCAGGGAGGGGGCAGCAGGGGAGGGGCCAGCAGGGGAGGGGCCAGCAGGAAGGGCCAGCAGGGGAGGGGCCACTCAGCAGGGGAGGGCTCAGCAGGGAGGGGCCAGCAGGAGAGGGTGCCAGCAAGAGGGGCCAGGAAAGGCCATCAGGGAAGGGTGGCCAGCAGGGGAGGGCCAGAAAGGGGAGGGGCCAGCAGGGAAGGAGACAGCAGAGGGAGGGGCCAGCAGGAGAGGGGCCAGCAGGGGAGGAGACAGCAGGGGAGGGGCCAGCAGGTGAAGGGGCCAGCAGGGAAGAAGAGACAGGCAGCGGGAGGGGCCAGCAGGGATGGGGCCAGCAGGTAGAGGGCCAGCAGGCGAGGAGCAAGCCAGGGAAGGAGTGCAAGCAGGGGAGGGGCAGCAGGAGGAGCAGCAGGGGAGCGGGTGCCCCAGGGGAGGGGCCAGCAGGGGAAAGGGCCAGCAAGGGGGCCAGCAGGGAGGGGCCAGCAGGAGAGGGGCCAGCAGGGAGAGGGGCCAGCAGGGGAGGGGGCAGCAGGGGAGTGGCCAGCAGGGGAGGGGCAGCCAGGGGGGGGCCAGCAGGGGGGGGGCCAGCAGGGAGGGGCCATTGCTAGGCTCCACACGCAAACATAGTTATTCTCAACCACACTGGACATAGCCTCTACCACTTTTCTTGTGTCCCATGAATAGGCATTTGGAGTGACTACTCAACATATTCCTGGATGTAGATGGATGTGCAGTACTTAGGAAACACTTCTCCAGGAATAAAAAGAGGATCTTGGACTTAAAATGGGACATTATTTTGGGCATACCTGTGAGAGTATTTCTGAATGAGATTAACACTTGTATCTATGGGCTGAGTGAGGCAGATTATCACCACCCAAGGTGATAATCATCCAGTCAGGAAAGGCTTGATTAAGACAAAAGATTGATCCTTCTTTGAGAACAGAATTCCCCTTGATGGATTGTCTTCTAACTGGTACTTCATTCTTTTCCAGTCTTTCTAGCCTAGAACTATCATACCATTGGCTCTCTTCTAGCTAGCCCACAACAGACCGAGCACATAGCCTTCTAGATGACATCCAGTCTCCCAAATCTAGTTCATGCTGACTACACTGGACTGGAGTTCAATCTGGGTACTGATGTTTTCAACACCCCCAGGTGATGCTGCAGTTCAGCAAGCTTTGGGGTGGCACTATTTTATGGTAAGAGTCTTTATTTTCTGATAGAAGGCACTAGAACAGGAGATCACGAATCAGGTGGGAGAAATTCCTTGACATGATGCATTGTTAGCCAGGATCTTTAGCAAAGCAGAGCTAATAGGACATTGCTGTGTCTCTGTCTGTCTCTCTAAACTATTCATTTGCTTACCGACCTATCTTCCATCTGTCTCCATCTGTCTGTCTTTTCATCATTCATCTGATGCTATTGTCTTTATTATATGTCTGTGTGTCTTTTATCCAACCATCTGTGTGTGTGTCTATCTGTTTATCTAATATCTGTATGCCTGTCTATCATCTTTCAAGACAAGTGATTTTTTTTGCAAGGAATTGCATCAGAGGATTATGGATTGATGAGTCCCCAAATCCTCAGTTGTCCACGAGAAGACAGCCAATGATGTAATTCCAAACTACAAAGACTGCAAAAGCAGTAAAGTCCCAGTCAGAAGACATCCATCAACGGGAATTCTGCCCTACTCAAAGAAGGGTCAATCTTTTGTTCTCATCAAGCCTTCATTGACTGGATTGGATGAGGCTTACCCACCCAGGGTGGTGATAGTCTGCCTCCCTCAGTATGAGGATTCAAGTGTTAGTCTCATGCAGAAATACTCTCACAGATGCACCCAGAATAATGTCAATGTCCGGCACTCATGATCAGTCAAGTTACCATACCGCCTTAACCATGCTATCCACACTGTATGTCAGGCATGCAGAAGATTCCCCAAACACATTACTTGTATCAGGTATACTGTTGAATGAAAGTCACTGAAAGAAATTCACACACTGTAAGGTCTCAGTCTCTTTTATTCTTCAAAGATAGTCGAGAAACAAATAGTAATAAGAGGAACAGCTCCAGACCTGAAAATAGTTGTGAGCCAACAAGGGCTGAAAGCCATCAGTCCTCAAGGATAGCATAAATACATACCAAAACAAGCCATAGATCAGGCATGACCATGCATGTTACGAGTCTAGCACTTGGAGGCGGAGGCGGATGATCACAAGATCAACCAAACCTTTGCACTATCTCCACCCCAAATCTTACCTAAATTTTCCATTTTGTTAACTTATTATTTATTTATTTATTCATTTATTATTTTTCTGTTTATTTATTGTGTGTATATATACATGTTTGCACATACGCTGGAGCACATGTGAATGGAAGTGCACAATCATATGTGTGAGTAAGGAGGCCCGAGGTGACATCACAAGGCTTTGAGCACACTCTGCCTTGTTTCTTGATACAGCGTCTCTCAGCCGAACACAGTTCAAGGATACAAGTTAGTAGAACTAGGCAGCTTGTTCTAAGGATTCGTATGCACTTCCACACTTCTGGTACTACGTGCATGCTGCCATGCGTGTTGTGACTAGGGTACGTTGGGTTTGTTTTCTCAGCCAATTAAAGAATTCAAAGACAGGATATATCTCAGACCAGCAAAAACAAAAAGAAAAAAAAAAAAAAAAAAAAAAAAAAAAAAAAAAAACTGGCTGAAGAGATGGCCTAGTGGTTAAGAGCTTTCGTTTGTTCTTGTAGTTGACTAGGGTTCAGTTCCCAGCACCCTTCGTTAGGCTACCAACCAACCATCCATAAATCATCAGTTCCAGGGGATCTATCCCTCTTTGGATCCACTTACATAATGCAGGCATACATCATACACATAAAATAAAATAATAAATAAAATATTTTTTTAAAAAGAACCACAGAGAGAGAGATAAAGCTCTCCACACATGGAGAGAGGAATTCAGAAACCCCCAAATCCAAAGCCCTCTGGGAGGGCTTGAGCCTTGTAAGTGTTTTAGGGATTTCCCCTCCCCTAGTTTTGGATTGGTCAACTTAAACAAAGAAGAAAAGAAAGCTGATAGGTCACAGCTCCAAGCTGAGCTATCCAGGGCTATGTGACTCTAAACAGAGTCAGTTGAAGAAGGGGCCCCCTTGAGTTGAAAACTATGCCTTCCTATGACTGCAGAGAAGCAGGAAGTTGTGGTCTTTAATTACTTTCTCAGAAGCCCTGTTGCGGGACTAGGGATGGTAGTCCCTTCCATAGCCGCCCCCGCGTTCACACGCTTCCCAGAAATCTGAACTCTGGTCCGCAGATGTACACTGAAAGTGCTTTCTTTATCCATTGAATCATTTCCCCAGCCCACTTTTATTTTAATGCTAAGCAAACTGAGGCCAGACTGCCTCAATGACTCACTTCAAAGTTTCACATTGAACTAATGACTGCTCTGGTCCCACTCATAGAACCAGGCTTTTGAATCCAGTATGAATCTGAAGGTGTTAACCCCTGAGTGAGTGCCCCTCAACACTAGAACACCTTCTGGCTTTGGTCTCCCCGTGTGATGAGAAGTTGATGACCATATGCTGTGACTTCTGACAACCTTCCAAAGAACAGAACCAGCCCTTGAGGAGCAGAGCTTCACTATTGCCCCAGATGTACATATTTTGAGAATAAAGGCAAAAAGAGTAGGAGGCAGTCCCGTGATCTAATGGCTTTTGAACTTAGACTCAGTATGAGCTGCCTCTTGCTGGTCAGCTGCTGACCTTTGGTGCTGGGTGGCCAGCTCCTCCCTCCAAAGTGATAAAGCGATTGATTTCATCCTATCCCATAAGTCCTCCCTTTGACATCCCCGGGGATAAATGACAGATGTGCTCATGGCTGGCACTTTTCAGACTTGTTAGTAGAAAAGGCCATGGGATGAGAAGGCTACCTTTGCAATTTCATACCCTTGATTCTGTCTACAGCCTGAAAAAGAATGTGCTCGCCACACAAACCATAATGCTTCATTTTCCCAGTTTTGCCCTTTCCATCCTGGCACCAACTGTCAATATTTTTAAAAAACCCTAATTTAAATGCATCCGTGACTCCCCCAGCCCCCAGGCTCCAATGAATACTGGCCTTCAGATACACTTGGGATGCGTGGTTTAACTGGCATTCTCCCATGAAAAGTGGGGAATGTTGGAAAGACGACCAGGCTTTGAGGGCAACAGACTGACCTCAACCCATGGTACACAACAGTGCTTGAATGGTGCAGGCTGCAATTCCAGTTAGCTCTCAGGATGCTGAATCAAATTGTTTGCAAGTATAAGGCCTAACTGAGTAGAGTAGTTCAAAGCTAGCCTGGGCAACTAGGTGAAACCTCGTCACAGCATAAGAAGGAAAAGGATGGTGAGGTGGCCACTTGGTGGTAGAACAGTTGCCTAGTCAGTGTAAGGCCCTAGGTTTAATCTTAATCTTAATATTACAAACATTAACAACACAAGAAACAAAAACACTAGTCCACATTTACACCAAACCTTTCACCTGGGACAGCTTACTAGACCTTCTTCGAGCCTAACACCTTGGCTTTGAGGGGAAAATAACACCTGCTCTGTCATTTCTTTCAACATTACTAATTATTTGCTCTTCTCAGATAGGGTCGCCCTATAGCCCTAGCTGGCCTGGACACTATTGAGCCAGCTGACCTTCTCAGCTCACAGAGATCCACCTGCCTTTGCCTCTGCCTCCAGAGTACAGGGACTAAAGGCGTGTTGCCACCACACCAGGCTCTCCTGACATTTAAGTGAGATCGTCTTTTGAGCACTGAACACAGTGGCCAGGACGTGCAAACCCCTTGTTTTCCCCTTTCCTCTGCTTTTTCCATGTGGCCCATGGCCCTTCAATGCAGACCCTACTCAGTCCCCATCCTCCCGTGTTCCTGCCATCATGTTTGTCAAAAGGAGGTCACAAGAAATGACTAAGTGAACTCAACAAGGCAGATAGACTTTTGCAGATGATGAAATGCCTCTTGGAGAGGCTCTGGGGCTTGTTCAAGCCAAGGCGGGAGAAAGAAATGACTCCAGTCCATCCCAGCTTTTTGACACTTGTCTAATCGTCTTTTGACTAAGTTTAGGCATTTCATAGTCACTCCAGGGCAACCTGACTACAAAGGCCATGCAGACCAAGTGTGGTGAGAACTGGAGCATTAACTAGCTCCAGCCTCCAGGTGTTAACACAAACTACCAGTCTTCACCCCCCACCCCCCATGCCCCGTCCGAGGCCCCCCCGACCCCCCCACACCCACCCCTGCAGCTGCCTTTCAAGCTTTCCCTCCAATAGCAGAGACCTCCGCATTGCCAAGGGGATTCTGCTTTGAAGGAGGAAGTACAACCAGCCCAGCTGGTCTCCCAGGTCCTAGACCTGGGCCCCAGGCCCCCTCGGGTTCCATACCAAGCTCTTGGCCATAATTGGGTTTCTTTGTAAACAGCACTTCTGGAGACAAAGCACTCCCATGCTCTCCAGTTATAAGGATTATTTTTTTTTCCTCTAAATTTGTGCTCTGAACCTCAGCCAAGAGGCCAAGCCTTCCTACCCGAGAGCAGGCCCAGACACTGCCAACCCATTTGTTTGACTTTCCAGGGGCATTGCTATGAGTACAANAAAAAAAAAAAAAAAAAAAAAAAGTTAAAACTCAAATCTGTTTTTTTATTATTTATAAAGTTATTTTCTTTGTGCATTGCAAGTTTCTAGAACAATAAAATAGCTTTTCCATGACATCATCATCTGTCATAAATGAACATGATTGATCTGAAATGATTGATCTGAAATGGCGTTTTTCTCTTAACAAAAGCTTTGAGCAAAGCCAAAGAGTTTATGGTCTTCTGGGGTGGGAGGGGGATCCTTCTGGGTCCTCCTGGGTCTTCCTGGGTCTTCCTGGGTCTTCCTGGGTCCTCCTGGGTCCAGGCATGGACGACAATGCTGCTTTTGTGCCAGCAGGGAGGGTCTAGCAGGGGAGGGTCCAGCAGGGAGGGGCCAGCAGGGAGGGGGCAGCAGGGGAGGGGCCAGCAGGGGAGGGGGCAGCAGGGGAGGGGCCAGCAGGGGAAGGGCCAGCAGGGAGGGGCCATTGCTAGGCTCCACACAGCAAACATTAGTTATTCTCAACCACACTGGACATAGCCTCTACCACTTTTCTTGTGTCCCATGAATAGGCATTTGGAGTGACTACTCAACATATTCCTGGATGTAGATGGATGTGCAGTACTTAGGAAACACTTCTCCAGGAATAAAAAGAGGATCTTGGACTTAAAATGGGACATTATTTTGGGCATACCTGTGAGAGTATTTCTGAATGAGATTAACACTTGTATCTATGGGCTGAGTGAGGCAGATTATCACCACCCAAGGTGATAATCATCCAGTCAGGAAAGGCTTGATTAAGACAAAAGATTGATCCTTCTTTGAGAACAGAATTCCCCTTGATGGATTGTCTTCTAACTGGTACTTCACTCTTTTCCAGTCTTTCTAGCCTAGAACTATCATACCATTGGCTCTCTTCTAGCTATCCCACAACAGACCGAGCACATAGCCTTCTAGATGACATCCAGTCTCCCAAATCTAGTTCATGCTGACTACACTGGACTGGAGTTCAATCTGGGTACTGATGTTTTCAACACCCCCAGGTGATACTGCAGTTCAGCAAGCTTTGGGGTGGCACTATTTTATGGTAAGAGTCTTTATTTTCTGATAGAAGGCACTAGAACAGGAGATCACGAATCAGGTGGGAGAAATTCCTTGACATGATGCATTGTTAGCCAGGATCTTTAGCAAAGCAGAGCTAATAGGACATTGCTGTGTCTCTGTCTGTCTCTCTAAACTATTCATTTGCTTACCGACCTATCTGTCCATCTGTCTCCATCTGTCTGTCTTTTCATCATTCATCTGATGCTATTTGTCTTTATCTATATGTCTGTGTGTCTTTTATCCAACCATCTGTGTGTGTGTCTATCTGTTTATCTATATATCTGTATGCCTGTCTATCATCTTTCAAGACAAGTGATTTTTTTTGCAAGGAATTGCATCAGAGGATTATGGATTGATGAGTCCCCAAATCCTCAGTTGTCCACGAGAAGACAGCCAATGATGTAATTCCAAACTACAAAGACTGCAAAAGCAGTAAAGTCCCAGTCAGAAGACATCCATCAACGGGAATTCTGCCCTACTCAAAGAAGGGTCAATCTTTTGTTCTCATCAAGCCTTCATTGACTGGATTGGATGAGGCTTACCCACCCAGGGTGGTGATAGTCTGCCTCCCTCAGTATGAGGATTCAAGTGTTAGTCTCATGCAGAAATACTCTCACAGATGCACCCAGAATAATGTCAATGTCCGGCACTCATGATCAGTCAAGTTACCATACCGCCTTAACCATGCTATCCACACTGTATATCAGGCATGCAGAAGATTCCCCAAACACATTACTTGTATCAGGTATACTGTTGAATGAAAGTCACTGAAAGAAATTCACACACTGTAAGGTCTCAGTCTCTTTTATTCTTCAAAGATAGTCAAGAAACAAATAGTAATAAGAGGAACAGCTCCAGACCTGAAAATAGTTGTGAGCCAACAAGGGCTGAAAGCCATCAGTCCTCAAGGATAGCATAAATACATACCAAAACAAGCCATAGATCAGGCATGACCATGCATGTTACGAGTCTAGCACTTGGAGGCGGAGGCAGGATGATCACAAGATCAACCAAACCTTTGCACTATCTCCTACCCCAAATCTTAACCTAAATTTTCCATTTTTTACTTATTTATTTATTTATTTATTCATTTATTATTTCATGTGAATGTGTGTGGTATGTGTATATATACATGTTTGCACATACGCTGGAGCACATGTGAATGGAAGTGCACAATCATATGTGTGAGTAAGGAGGCCCGAGGTGACATCACAAGGCTTTGAGCACACTCTGCCTTGTTTCTTGATACAGCGTCTCTCAGCCGAACACAGTTCAAGGATACAAGTTAGTAGAACTAGGCAGCTTGTTCTAAGGATTCGTATGCACTTCCACACTTCTGGTACTACGTGCATGCTGCCATGCGTGTTGTGACTAGGGTACGGTTGGGTTTGTTTTCTCAGCCAATTAAAGAATTCAAAGACAGGATATATCTCAGACCAGCAAAAACAAAAAGAAAACAAACCTTTATTGAAAGATGAAGAATCACTGGCCTGAAGAGATGGCTCAGTGGCTAAGAGCTCTGGTTGTTCTTGTAGTTGACTAGGGTTCAGTTCCCAGCACCCTTATGGTAGCTACCAACCATCCATAAATCCAGTTCCAGGGGATCTGATGCCCTCTTTGGATCTCACTTACATACATGCAGGCAATACATTCATACACATAAAATAAAATAATAAATAAAATATTTTTTTAAAAAGAACCACAGAGAGAGAGATAAAGCTCTCCACACATGGAGAGAGGAATTCAGAAACCCCAAATCCAAAGCCTCTGGGAGGGCTTGAGCCTTGTAAGTGTTTTAGGGATTTCCCCTCCCCTAGTTTTGGATTGGTCAACTTAAACAAAGAAGAAAAGAAAGCTGATAGGTCACAGCTCCAAGCTGAGCTATCCAGGGCTATGTGACTCTAAGCAGGTCATTTGAAGGGGCCCCCTTGGAGTTGAAAACTAATGCCTTCCTGATAGACTGAGGAAGCAGGAAGTGTGTGGTCTTTATTACTTCTCAGAAGCCCTGTTGCTGACTAGGGATGGTAGTCCCTTACATACCCACCCAGCGTTCACACAGCTTCCAGGAATCTGAACTCTGGTCCGCAGATGTACACTGAAAGTGCTTTCTTTATCCATTGAATCATTTCCCCAGCCCACTTTTATTTTAATGCTAAGCAAACTGAGGCCAGACTGCCTCAATGACTCACTTCAAAGTTTCACATTGAACTAATGACTGCTCTGGTCCCACTCATAGAACCAGGCTTTTGAATCCAGTATGAATCTGAAGGTGTTAACCCCTGAGTGAGTGCCCCTCAACACTAGAACACCTTCTGGCTTTGGTCTCCCCGTGTGATGAGAAGTTGATGACCATATGCTGTGACTTCTGACAACCTTCCAAAGAACAGAACCAGCCCTTGAGGAGCAGAGCTTCACTATTGCCCCAGATGTACATATTTTGAGAATAAAGGCAAAAAGAGTAGGAGGCAGTCCCGTGATCTAATGGCTTTGGGAGACTTAGACTCAGTATGAGCTGCCTCTGGCTGGTCAGCTGCTGACCTTTGGTGCTGGGTGGCCAGCTCCTCCCTCCAAAGTGATAAAGCGATTGATTTCATCCTATCCCATAAGTCCTCCCTTTGACATCCCCGGGGATAAATGACAGATGTGCTCATGGCTGGCACTTTTCAGACTTGTTAGTAGAAAAGGCCATGGGATGAGAAGGCTACCTTTGCAATTTCATACCCTTGATTCTGTCTACAGCCTGAAAAAGAATGTGCTCGCCACACAAACCATAATGCTTCATTTTCCCAGTTGCCCTTTCCATCCTGCACCAACTGTCAATATTTTTAAACCCTAATTAAATGCATCCTGACTCCCCCAGCCCCCAGGCTCCAATGAATACTGGCCTTCAGATACACTTGGGATGCGTGGTTTAACTGGCATTCTCCCATGAAAAGTGGGGAATGTTGGAAAGAGCACAGGCTTTGAGGGCAGACAGACCTGACCTCAACCCATGGTACACAACAGTGCTTGAATGTGCAGGCTGACAATTCCAGTTACTCAGGAGTCTGAGATCAAATTGTTGCAAGTATAAGGCCTACCTGAGTAGAGTGAGTTCAAAGCTAGCCTGGGCAACTAGGTGAAACCTCGTCACAGCATAAGAAGGAAAAGGATGGTGAGGTGGCCACTTGGTGGTAGAACAGTTGCCTAGTAAGTGTAAGGCCCTAGGTTTAATCTTCAATATTACAAACATTAACAAACAAAAGAACAAAAACACTAGTCCACATTTACCAAACCTGTCACCTGGGACAGCTTACCTAGACCTTCTTCGAGCCTTAACACCTTGGCTTTGAGGGGAAAATAACACCTGCTCTGTCACTTTCTTTCAACATTACTTAATTATTTGCTCTTTCTCAGATAGGGTCTCCCTATAGCCCTAGCTGGCCTGGCACTATTGAGACCAGGCTGACCTTCTCAGCTCACAGAGATCCACCTGCCTTTGCCTCCAGAGTACAGGGACTAAAGGCGTGTGCCACCACACCAGGCTCTCCTGACATTTAAGTGAGATCGTCTTTTGAGCACTGAACACAGTGGCCAGGACGTGCAAACCCCTTGTTTTCCCCTTTCCTCTGCTTTTTCCATGTGGCCCATGGCCCTTCAATGCAGACCCTACTCAGTCCCCATCCTCCCGTGTTCCTGCCATCATGTTTGTCAAAAGGAGGTCACAAGAAATGACTAAGTGAACTCAACAAGGCAGATAGACTTTTGCAGATGATGAAATGCCTCTTGGAGAGGCTCTGGGGCTTGTTCAAGCCAAGGCGGGAGAAAGAAATGACTCCAGTCCATCCCAGCTTTTTGACACTTGTCTAATCGTCTTTTGACTAAGTTTAGGCATTTCATAGTCACTCCAGGGCAACCTGACTACAAAGGCCATGCAGACCAAGTGTGGTGAGAACTGGAGCATTAACTAGCTCCAGCCTCCAGGTGTTAACACAAACTACCAGTCTTCACCCCCCACCCCCAATGCCCCCCGTACCCCCCCACCCCACCCCTGCAGCTGCCTTTCAAGCTTTCCCTCCAATAGCAGAGACCTCCGCATTGCCAAGGGGATTCTGCTTTGAAGGAGGAAGTACAACCAGCCCAGCTGGTCTCCCAGGTCCTAGACCTGGGCCCCAGGCCCCCTCGGGTTCCATACCAAGCTCTTGGCCATAATTGGGTTTCTTTGTAAACAGCACTTCTGGAGACAAAGCACTCCCATGCTCTCCAGTTATAAGGATTATTTTTTTTTCCTCTAAATTTGTGCTCTGAACCTCAGCCAAGAGGCCAAGCCTTCCTACCCGAGAGCAGGCCCAGACACTGCCAACCCATTTGTTTGACTTTCCAGAGGCATTGCTATGAGCTCCACTCTCTGCTGGACCCTTGAACTTAGGCTAACTAAAGCTCCTATGAGGTGATGAGGCAGAAAACACTCTGAGAACTAATCTCCCACCCACTCTTCCTCTCTGTGGTCAACCAGAGCTGTCCTTCACCCTATTCCAGCACCTTCCCTGGCTTTTCTTTCTTTTTTTTGCTTTTATCACATCACCAGCTACAAAATGCACACTTGACCCTTCATTTTAAGGTGACAACAATGAAATTTCTGCAGAGACTTCTGATAGAGCTTTTTTAAGAAATACGAACAATAAGGATTTCATGGCAAGACTAAAAATGCAGACTTAAAGAATAACAAGCAAATGTCCTCCTCTAACCTCAGTGAGTTCCATGTCTTCTTTAAAAATGATGGATGCCAAGCTTGTATAATGGCTCTGGCTCAAAACTTGTTTTTAATGATTTATTTTCTGCCAGGCATGGTGATGAACACCTTAATCCCAGCACTTTAGAGGCAGATATAGGCACTGTGTGAAGTTGAGGCCAGACTGGTCTACAAAGGTAGTCCAGCTGGGGCTACAGGGAGACCCTATCTACGAAACAACAAACAAACAAAAAGGATCTACTTTCTTGTTAAATGAGCCTGGTATATGCGGGGGCAGGTGTGCACATGAGTGCAGATGCCTGTAGAGGCCAGAAGAGGGCATAATATCCCCTCGTACTGGAGTTACAGGCAGTTGTGAGCCTATCAACATGGGTGCTGGGAACTAAGCTCAGGTTCTCTGCAAGAGCAGTACACATTCTTTTTTTTTATACTTCTTACTTTTTTCCATTTTTTAACAATAAGTAATAATTTATGAGTACAAGCATCCTTCATGTAAAACCAATTTGCAAGCAGTTGTGCCCAAACTCACAGAGCCCATGGGTCCCACCATCCAGCTGGGGGGGGGGGTTGTATGTTCAATCAAGTTGATCAAATAAGTGCCCAGACTATATTGCTGTAGCTTCACCATTCACCCCAATCACAGCCCTTACATTCTACCATGCCCCCTCTTCCGCATATTGTTCCCTAGGCTTAGAAAAGAGGCACAGGTGGATGAGAAGCAAAACAGTCTACTTTCTCTGGAGCTGTTGCCTTGGACTGTGGTCAATTCTGGCTGTTTCCTTTCATGCGCTGACAGTTTGTCCAGGAATAACCTTTCAATCCTACTAATGAAGCACAAGCAATTAGATATATAGGTATTTAAACAGTTATAACAATAGTTGTCTCCAATTTAGTCAGGAGATGACTCATCCTCATCATATTCTACTTGTTCTATGAAGGGGAGGTTAAGAAGATTCTCTCATATTAAAACCTTTGTGTGGCACCTAGAGGTAAGTTCATTAGGACTCATTAAAATAGTTGTTACAAGATAGGATCCACAGAGTGTTTGATGCTGTAGCAGTGTGAGGTATCCTGAATCCTGGATGTCAACTTGACTGGACTAAGGATGAACAAATAAGAGAAAAAGGATCTTTGGATTGGCTACCCAACCGGATGGCCCACCCCCCCCCAAATGAGGGCAATTACCTTCTTCTAGCAAGCAGTGATAAAAGGCCATGGCAGGGAAGCTGGTCCCTTTTTCTCCTGCCGCTTTCCCTCCTCTCTCATCTGGTGAGTTTTCCTTGCTGCTGGATCAACCCTTGGATCAGAGTATGTGACTGAGACCGGCAGATCTTCCTGGAATCCATTGGGCCTTCAGTACCAGATTGGGACTACTGAGACATCCAGCCTGGTGACTGAGCAGTTCCCTGGATTCTCAGCCTCTCCAGTGTGCACGGCTACTGTGGACTCCTTGAGTTCTGTCAATGAGCAAATCAATAAATGTGTATATAGCCTAATATTCTTCCTGTTGCTTCTGTTTCTTTAGAGAACCTCTGACTTTAATGCAGATTTTGGTCACCAGGAGTGGTTCTAGAGAAACAGAATTAAAGGAGAATTTCTTTAGTGGGCTTTGGTAGTTTCTGGAGCCAGCTCTCTCACCCAATAAGCCTAGAGTTATATGAAGCTCTCCTGGTGGATGAAGAGAATGATAATCCTTGGTGCAGACTATTTGATGTATTATGAAGATAGATCCATTGACTCACCTAACTCGCCTCTTTTGAGGAGCAAGGAATTTAGCAAATCTATATATAAAATGTTTGAGAAATTGCAGAAAAAATAAGCGGAAATAATGATGTTGCTGGTGCTCCTAGCATCTCTGGATAAGGTGATAGAGGAAAATAACGCAGCTCAGTGATAAAAATGCCAGCTCCAGATTCGAAACAATCGTTTAAATTTCCAAGTGTGCTCTGGAAGAGAATCTTCTCTCCAGAGCAGGAGCTAAAGCAGCAAAATCAAGCTGGAGCCTTTATTATACATATTGCTGATTTACAATGAAAATTTAATTCCCAGCAGAAGAGTGTCAGCAGTTAAAGTGAGAGCACTGGTGGGGAAAAGGGGAACCCTGAAACTTGGAGGAGATGGGTGGGAGAACCACAATGATGAGGATTTTGAACCCTCGATTCTGAGGATTTTCTTTATCTGAGGAATTAATCTCCCCACCCTCAGCAGAGAATCCACACCTGAAGATCCCTCCTCCCCCCCTTGCCTGAGGAAACTAATCTCCCCCTCCCAGTGGGAGAAATGTCCCTGGGCCCAACAATTTTTGCCTCTAGACCTATAACCAGAGTAAGGCGAAGCAAGCCCCTAAAGGTGAGAATAGAAAGGTGGTCCAGAGGAGGTAATGCTACACCATTAAAGAAATTAATGAGTTTGCCGATTCATTCTGGCAGAAGCTAAGGAATATGTGGGGGAATGGATTTTAAGGGTATAGGAGATAATGGTGAAGGAATATAAAATTGGATAGCACTGAGTTTATTGATATGAGCCCACTGAGTAGAGATTCTAGGTTTAACAGGAAGCTCGAGCGGGTAAAAAAGGTGTTAAAAGTTTTTTGAATGGTTGGCTGAGTATTTATTAAAACATGGCTTTCTAACAGCGAGTTAGAGATGCTTGATATTCCTTGGCTTAGTATGGATGAAGGGATGTGAGGGTCAGGCAGATGGGATGCTCGAGTGGATTCATGAAAAACCACATTCTCCACAGTATGAGGACCCAGAGGACATGCTTTCACTGAGTTTATAAGATGAAAGTACTGAGAGAGACAGAAGAGTTCTCTAAAGGCCTAGGTGTCCACTCCTGTTACAGCCTCCATGTGCTTAAGCATGCACTGGCTTCATGGGGTTTGCCCATGATCAGTTGACGGAGGAAGAGAAGACAGGGCCTGGTTTACTGATGGTTCTGGCACACTATGCAGGCGACCACCCAGAGGGGGACAGCTGCAGATTACAGCCTATTTTCTGAAACAACCTAAAGGACACTGGTGGAGGAAATTCTTCACAGTGGGCGGAACTTCGGGCAGTGCACAGGGTTGTGCATTTTGCCTGGAAAGAAAAATGGCCAGAGGTTCAATTAATACTGATTCATGGGCTGTAGCCAATGGTTTTTCTGGATGGTCAGGGACTTGGAGAGGAGCAAGACTGGAAAATTGGTGAGAAAGACATTTGGGGAAGAAGTAGGTGGCAGAGCTCTCTCTGAATGGTCAAAGGATGTATGAAGATACTTGTTCTCATATTAAATGCTCATCAAAAGGTGGATCTCAGCGAAGATGAGTTTTAAAATAATCAAGTAGATCTGGAAGACTCATTCTGTGGATAGCCACTTCTTTCTCCACTATCCCTATTGTTGCTCAGGCAGTGCAATGGGCCCATGACGAAAGTGGTCATGAGTGGGAGAGATGGAGGTTATGCACTGTGGCTTCAACAGCATGAGACTCCACTCACCAAGGCTGATCTGGCTACACTGCTGCCGAAGTAGCCAGACTTAGCCAACAGCAGAAGACCAACTTGAGTCCCCCCAGTTAGTGGTGCTAATTCCCCATGGGAGAGGAGGGGATCCAGAGGAAGACCAGCAAACCTGGTGGAGGTTGACTACATTAGGACCAAACTTCCTCATGGAGGGGACAGCATTTATGTCACTTACAGGAATAGATACTTAGTCTGTTATGGATTTGCCTTTCCGCACTTTCTCGTTCGTCTGTCTTCTCTGACTCTTCCAAAGCACCAATCCAGGGTACTTTACAGAATGCCTTATCCACTCATTATGTATTACCTCACAGCATTCACTACTGACCAGGGAAGGCCTCACTTCACATCCAGCCAAAGAAATGCGACAGTGGGCCATGTACCATGGAATCCACTGGTCTACATGTTCCCACCACCAGAAGCACTGGCTTGATAGAACGATGGAATGGCCTTTGAAGGCACAAGTTATAGGCCCAATTAGGTAAAATATCCTGGAGGGCTGGGGCAAGGTTCGCTCAGCAGGCAGTATATGCTTGAATCAGTGCCCACATATGGTACTGTTTTCTCCTTAAGCCAGAATTCACGGGTCCAGGAACCAAGGGGTGGAAGTGGGAGTGATCCACTCACTATCACCCCTAGTGACCCATAGGAAAATGTTTGCTTCCTCTACCCCGACCTTAAAACGCTCCTCATCCTCTGCGTCAACTACGACTTTGCTGCTGGCTAGAGTTTTGGCTCCAAAGGGCGGAGTGCTTTTTGTTTCCAGGAGATACAAGCAACAAACTTTCCATTGAATGAAGGAACTAAGACTTCCTCCATGGCCACTTGGGAGTCTACTCCTAGGCCCTTAAGCCAACAGGCTAAGGAAAAGGAATAACAGTAAGTAGGAGATGGAGTGATTGATCCAGACCACCAGGGGGAAATTGGACTTTTCTCCACAATGGAGGGCAGGAGAGTTATCTGGAACGGCAGGAGATGCTTTAGAGGTTGCCTTCATTCGGTGCTTACCTTGTCCTATGATTAAGGTGAATGAGAAACTCCAACAACCCAAACCCGAGACAGGAAATAAATGGCCCGAAACCCGTCCAGACCCTCGGGATGAAGGTATGGGGTCACTCCTCCAAGGAAAACCAAGAACCCACCTGCAGAGGTCTTGCATGATGATGGTGGGGAAAGTACAAAATGGGTACTAGAAGAAGGTAGTCATAAATATACAGCTGAGGCCACAGTGACCAGTTGCAGAAACATGGATTTCCAATAGATTTACTTGGTCTCTATTGTTTCAGAAATGCTTGTTCAATATATCTACCCTACAAATATTAATCGCTAAATTGTTTCCTTTTGTGTTACCCGGTCCGTTTTGAGTCCTGGATTGGTTATGTTTCATGGTTATTGATCTGACGGCTACGTGTCTCTCCAAGACCTTACCCCACCACTACTCTAAGAATAATGCTTTGTATGCACATTAAACACTTATAAAACATGTTAGGGGAATATATGACCTTGCCATTTTGGCACAATGACATTTATCATAACATAAGGAGGGCTATTTATTGGGTGTCAATTACAAGGGGATGGACCTTGTGATGGTTTATCCTTGGTTGTCAGCTTGACTGGACTAAGGAATGAACAAATAAGGAGAAAAGGATCTTTGGATTGGACGACCTCAACCCCAAATGGCCCACCCCAAATATGGGCGTTACCTTATGCTGGGCAGGCAGTATGTAAAGAGGCCATGGCAGAGGGACTGGTCCCTTTTTCTCCTGCGGCTTGCCTCTCTCGCACTGGTGAGTTTATCTTGCTGATGTGATCAACCCTTCAGACCAAGTGGTGTAACTGAGAACCCGGCAGGACCTCCTGGAATCATCAGGCCTTCAGCAACAGCTTGGGACTACTGAGACATCCAGCCTTGTGGGACTGAGCACTTCCCCTGGATTCTCAGCCTCTCCAGTGTTGGTGCGGCTACTGTTTGGACCCCCCTTGAGCTCTGTCCCGTGAGCAAATCAATAAGTTGTAATAGCTATATATTCTCCCTGTTGCATCTTTTTCTTTAGAGAACCCTGACTAATACAAGCACTGTCCTGAGGCTTTTTTTCTTTTCCCTTCCTTTCAATGGTTCAGAAAGGCCAACCTTTCTGCTGGCACTTTCCCTGGGTAGCATCCTGCACAATGCAAAGTCGTATCTTTTCTTTCTCAGCCATTAAGTTTTGGTGAAATTTTGACCTGTTGGATCATACAAATCTTTTCCTGTATTTAGTTTTAAGATCGATTGCAAAGTTTTTTGACAAAAAGGGTTCATATATATCTTTATCGCCCCCGTTTTATTTTAGGTTTTTGGTTTTTTGATCCATGAATCTTCAAAAATGCAGTTGTAGTACACATACGTATAGGCGGGAATCAAGGTGAAGATGTCATCAAATTCACCCAAGCTGACTTGGGTGACTGTATGAGGTTAACTTGGGAGGCAAACTTAATTTTTTAAGTTAAATCATTCCTACAGGTAAAAGAGGATGTTGCAAGATGATACTGTACAACAGAAGAATTGTAGAGAACACATGTGGATGTGCCAATCCCCAAAGTTATTTTTATACAGAGTTTAAGTAAAAACACATTTGGAAACAACAATTTATATGCCAAATTAACTCAGGGGCATTACCGTTTTTTCAGAACCTTTAACCAATGTTGTTTAATAGATACATATTTACTTTTACTAAGTCCTAAAACACCAATGTAACCTGTAGACAGAGTCTGAGAAAAACTGGATACTTGTTGAACTCACAGCAATTAAATATACAATTATTTGGAATAGACACCCGTGTCCCGCTTCTGCCTCCTGCCCCCCCCCAGCCTGATTCACCATTTCAAGTCAGTTTGCTGATACAATCTTTCTGTTGTTGTTTCTTTAAGGTGCATACCCTCTCCACAAGAAATATTTACCACTGGGGTATTGGTGCTATGCCATCCACAGATGAGGGATACCATTCATTGTTTTGTTTTCTGGGAAGTAGCTTTTACTTTACTACTTCACTTAATATAAGAGCTTCACCTCCATCCATTTACCTGCAAAGTTTCATGATGTTGTCCTTTCTTTACCGCTGCATAGAAACTCCATGTGTACAATGTACCACATTTTCTCCTATCCACTCATCAGTTGAGGGGCATTTGAGTTTGAATCCAGCTTTTTGCTATTAGTGAACAGAGCTGCAATTAAATATAGCTGTGCAGTAATTTCTGCAGTAAAGAATGAGTCTGTGGGCAACATACCAGGATAAGTGGTAATGACTGGGTCAAATGGCAAGCTCAGTTTGAGTCTTTCCAATGTTTCTCCACACTGCTTTCCATATAGTGGCTGTACAAGTTTACATTCCCACCAGCAATGGATGAGTTGTTCCCCTTTCCGCACTCCCACAGCCTCTCCAGCACTTGAATAATCGTTTGTTTTCTTGATCCCTGGCCAGTCTTTATCGGGGTGAGGTGATATCTTTGAGTGGTCTTTAATTTGCATTTCCAATTATTAGTGATGTTGGAACATTTTTAAGATGTTTCTCAGCCATCCTCTAATTCATCCTCTGAGAAGTTCTCTATTCAGAGCTTTGCTCCAATCTTTTGAGTGATTCATTTGTTTTCTCTGTCTCTTGTTTTTGAGTAGCTTGTATACTCTGGAAATTAAATGCTTTGTCAGGATGTAATCTGCAGTGAAAGTTTCCTCTCACTTGTGGGTTTTTTTCTTTTCTCTTCACGTCCTTTATTGTTCCTTTGCTGTACAGAAGCTTTGAGTTAATGAGGTCCCATTGGGCAATTGTCAATCTTATTTCTTGTGCAGCTGCTGTCTGATATAGGAAGTCTTTTCCACGCCTATGTCCTTGTAGTCTGCTGCCAAGTTGCTCTTCTGCACCCTTAAGAGTTTTGGGTTTCACGTTGAGTCCCTTTTATCCATCTGGAATGGACTTTTGTACAGGGTAGAGGTAGGAGTGTAATTTTCATTCTGCTACAGGTGGTGACTCCAGTTTTTGCCACACCACTTACTGAAGATGCCTGTCTTTCCTCCATTGTGTCTTCTTGGCCCCCTTTGTCCAAATATGAGGTGTCGGAAATTGTATGGTGCCAGGTTTGGATCGTCAAGTTTTATTTTCCATTGGTCAACAGGTCTGTGTTTTTTTTTTTTTTTTTTTTTTTTTTTTTTTGACTATAGCCCTGTAGTTTTGATGTCTGGTATAGCAATTCCCCCGGAATTGCTCTTTTCGCTCAGAGTTGCCATGCTATTTGGGTCTTTTGTTGTTTTTTCTTCCAAATAAATTGAGGATTTTTTTTTCAAGAGCCTGTGAAGAACCTCTTCAGGATTTCACGTTGGGATTGCATTAAATCTGTTTACGAGTTTTGGGTAGAATGGACATTTTACTATATTTATTTTCCTTTTTTTTTTTTTTTTAATTTTCTCAAAAATAAATTGTCTTCCTCAAGTTCCTTCTTCAGGGTTTAAAATTTTTGTGTAGAGATCTTTGGTGTCTTTGTTGTCTTGGTTAGGTTTGTTCCTAGGTATTTTATATGTTTTTGAGGCTATGGAGTGGGAAGTTTCTCTGTGATGGTTAATCTGGGTGTCAACTTGACTGGACTAAGGAACACATAAGAGAAAAGGGCTCCCATGTAGCCCAAGCATGGCCAACATTGAAGCCCCTATATGGTGCTATTCCCAGGGTGACCAGCCAGCAACCTGGTGGCAGGTTGACTACATTGAACCACTTCCATTATGGAGGGGACAGCGTTTTGTCCTTTACAGGAATAGATACTTATTCTGGTTATGGATTGGGGGGGGGGGGGATGTGGGGGTGGGAGTGGTGAGGGGTGGTGTTGGGGTTTGGGGGGTGCGGTGTTCCTGCATGTATAATGCTTCTTAACCAAGATCTCTTACCATCCAGTTACTTACAGAATGCCTTATATCCACCATCATTTATTCCTCACAGCACTCACACATCCTTCTTCTTACTAATGAACATCACTTGCAACGGAGGCCAAAGAAAGTTTGACAGTGGGCCCATGGTCATTGTATCCACTGTTCTTACCATGTTCCCAAACCACCACCAGAACAGCTGGCCCCTTTATAGAATGGAATGAAAGTGCCATCTTGACAAGACCCAGTTTCCACAAGCAGCGCCCTTAGGTCGCAACATAACCCCTGGCGGGCGGGGCCCGTTTCTCCGTACCTCCAGCAGGCTCCTCTTTGCCTCCCCGCGTCCCCCCTCTGGATACTGGTTTCTCCTCTCGACCGCCTCCTTCCTGGGTCTCGGCCCCCCGGGGATGGGCCGTGGGCCTGCTTCCCTCCCTCTCACCCCCTCGTACCCAGTCGCACCCTGTTCTGCTTCCTCTCCCCCCGCCCTTCGCCGTTCTTCTGTCTAAGCTTGTTTTTGTTCTTCCAAAGGGTGGGATATCTTTTGAATGTTTCCCGTACGACATATAACCAAGCAGCCCCCGTTCCATTGCCCTGGCATCTACGCCTTATTCCCCCTTGCCCCTTTGGGTGCTTCTCCTGCCTTTTAAGCCACCCGGCGCAGCAGGCATCCACCTAGTCTGAGCGTGCATGCTCCAGACCTACCCGGTTTACTTGGCCTTTTTCTCCAGCACAATAATTAGTTCCAGGACAGATTCTGTCGGACGGCCCGGACTCTCGTTCTCCCAACGGAGCGCCTCTGCTGGTGCATCCCCTGTCCTCTGCTTCCTGGTCCTGGCCCCTCCCCCCCCCACCCCGCCCAGCCAAATCCCCTTTGCCCCCCCTTCAGTCTGCCGGTCTGAAGGTCACTCCCCTCCCAGGCACAGCTCCAAGCCCTTCATCGGTTCTTTGTTGATGGTGGAGGAAATGCAGATGGGTAGTAGAAGAAGGTAGTCATAAATAACAGCTGAAGCCATGGGACCAGTTGCAGAAACGTGGATTATAATAGATTTTAACTTTTGTCCTATTTTGGTTAAGAATGTGCTTGGTCATATATATACGTATATTAAGCGGATAATTGTGTTGTTCTCTTTTGAATTGCAACTGAGATATGTGTTAAGTGTTGTCATATTTGGGTTATTAGATACTGAAGGACTAAGTTCTTCTCAAGGACATTACCACCTACTCTAAGATATAAGGCTTTGCTATGGCACATGAGATACTTATAACATGTTAGGTGGAATTATGACCCTGTTATCGTTTGCAATTGACATTTCAGCATAACATAAGGAGAGGCTATTTATTGGTGTCAAGTTGACAAAGGGTGGACTTGTGATGATTTATATCCTGATGTCAAACTTGACTGGACTAAGGAACAAACAAGCGTAGTCTCCTTCTTCAGGTTTCTTGTTGTTGGGTACAGCCAGGCTACTGTTTTTTTCTAGATTATATTTTGTATCCTCCACTTTACTGAAGTGATTAATCATTTCGAGGAGTTTTTCTGGTGGATTCTTAGCATCCCCTTTAGTAAAAAATCATATCATCAGCAAAAAGGGATAGTAAATGACTTCCTCTTTTCCTTAGAACTAACCCCCTTAATTTCCTTTTCTTGGCTTAGTTTGCCCTAGCAAGGTTTCAAGCACTATATTTGAAAAGGCGTGGTGACAGGGGGCAGCATTGCTGAGTTCCTACCTTTAAGGGGAATGCTTCTGTCCTTTTCCCTCCAGTTAGGATGATATTGGCTGTGGGTTTCCCGGTATATGGCTTTGATTACATTGAGGAATGATCCTCTAATCCAATTCCCGCTAGGACTTTTAAACATGAGGATGCTGGATTTTTGTTAAAGGCTTTTTCCACTTCACTTGAGATGATGGTGTGGGTTTTTGTCTTTCAGTCCATTTAGATGTTTGATGATATTATTGATTTTTCGTATGTTGAACCAGCCCTGCTCTTGTAATGATCCACTCTTGGTCATGGTGGGGTGAATCTTCTTGATGTGGGTCCTGTATGTTTGATTTGTCAGTACCCTGTTTAGAATTTGGCATCTGTGTTCATTAGGGAAATGGGTCTATAGTTCTACTTTTTGGTTGTATCTTTAACCTGGTTTTGGTAATAGCGTGGAGCTGGCTTCATAAAGGAATCTGGGAGAACTCACTCCATTTATAGCTTCCTAAACAACTTGAGTAGTAATGGTTGTCTTTTTGAAATAGTTTATAGATGTCTGCCCTAAACCATCTGGGCCTGGGCAAGTTTTGGTTGGGAGGCTGCTATTACATCTTCAATTTTCTTCATGTCAATTATCGGTCCTATTTTAGGTTGTGGATCTCTTCTTGTTGAGCTTTTGTGATTCCCAAGATTTCAGATAATTCATACATTTCTCTAAGGTTTTTTCAAACTTAGTAGGGTATAGTTTTTGAAGTAAGTCCTGTAATTGTCTGGATCCTAGTCAGTGGCTGTTGTGATATTTCCCCCTTTCATCACAGATTCTATTGATAGGAGTTGTTCTTCTTTTCTTTTGTTAACTGGGCTAGAGTCTGTCTATCTTGTTTTATTCTCGCGCAAAAAAAAAAAAACCAACTTTTGGATTCATTGATTTTTTGTGTGTGCTTGTCTTTTTTTCGATTTCGTGATCTCACTCTGATTTTTGTTATTTATTCTTGTCTGCTGTGTTTAGTTTTCATCTGTTGTTGCCTCTCGCAAGTATGTTTAGCTGCAGTGTTTAGATCATTCACTTGTGCTCTTTCTGTGTTTTGTTTTTTTTTTTTAATGTAGGCACTTAGAGCTATAAACTTCCCTCTTAGGACCTGCTTTTAAAGTGTCCCATAGGTGTTGCTGTGTGTTGTAATTATCATTGTCATTCAGTTCAGATGTTTTGTATTTCTTTCGGATTTCTTCCTTGACCCATTCATTATTCAGGAGAAATAGTTGTTTAGCTCCCATGTGTTTTTGTAGGTTGTGGGGTTTATCCTGGTCCTTGATATTGATTTTTATTGCCGGTGTCTGATAGAATGCATGAGATTATTTTTCAATCTTTTTGTATTTGGTGAGGTTGTTCCTGGTGTCCCGTTATGTGGTCGATTTTGGAGTTTGTTCCATAAGGTGCTGAGTAGAAGTATATTCTCTGTTGTTTGGGTAAAATATTCGATAGATATCCCTTGAGGTCCATTTGGGTGTATTGGATCAGTTAGTTCAGATGTCTCTCTCTCTGTTATCCTTTGTCCTGTTGATCTGTCTAAAGTACTTAATGGCGTATTGAAGTCCCTATTATTAGTGGGCTGGGTTAATCTGTGCCTTGAGATCCTGAGAAATGTCTCTTTATAAAGTTTGGTGTACTGTGTTTGGTGCGTATATATTCATGATTGTGAGATCTGCATCATCAATTGTTCCTTTAATACAGATTAAATGGACCTCTTTGTCTCTTCTCTTTTGATTTTCTTTTGCTTTCAAGTCTATTTGGTCTGATATTAGGATAGTAACACCTGCTTTCCTTTGGGCATCCATTTGCTTGGAGTACTTTCTTCCATCCCTTTCATCTTAAGTTGGTACGTATCCTTGAAATTGAAGATGGGTTTCTTGTAGAACACAAAATAGATTGGATTTTTGTTTTCCTAAAAAAAAAAAAAAAAATCCATTCTTCAGTCGAAGGCGTTTTGGATGGGGATTTTAGCCCACGAAGATTTAAGGTTATAATGGAAAAATGGATAGTGCTTCCTTTCAACATTGTTATTCATTTGAATTCTAGCCTCTGTTTTACTCCGTATGGTTAAGATTTTTTAGTTAGTTTCTTTTTAGGTGTTTAAGGATTGGTTGCTCCTTCTTCTGCCTTTTGAATTGCTTCAAGTATTTATGAAGAGTTCATTTCTGGACAATGTATTCTATCATGCTTGTTTTATGTCATGGAAGATTGTTCTCTCTCCTTCAACTAGATCGACATTTTTGCTCGTAAAGAATTCTGGGTTGGCATCCATAGTTCCTTTGACACTGGGAATGGGCTTTGCTCCATGTTCTCTTGCTTTCATGGTTTGGCTCCGAGAAGTCCGTTGTAATTCTGATGGGTTTTTCCCTTTGGATGTGACTTGTTTTTTCTTTTTGTAGCCTTCAGAATTTTGTCTTTTGTTTTGGGCATCTAACATTTTAACTGTGATATGCCATGGGAGTTTCTTTTCTGAATCTTGTCTGTTTGGAGTCCTATGTGCGTCTTGTATTTGGATGGGGTTATCGTATTTTTGTTTGGGGAAATTTTGTCAATCTATTATTCTGTTGAAGATCTGTCAATATTATTCTCTTGAGATTTTCTCCTTCTAAATTCCTCTTCCTCTATTCTATGATGTGGAGGTTTGATCTTTTCATAGTGTTCCATATTTCCTGGTTTGTTGCACTTTTTGTATTTTTTAAATTTTTTCATATTCTTTTTATTTTTTTTTTTTTTTTTTTTTTTTTTTTTTTTTTTTTTTTTTTTTTTTTTTTTTTTTTTTTTTTTTTTTTTTTTTTTTTTCCTTTTTCCTTTCTTCTTGACTGGGTGAGTATTATAATTCCTTTTTTTGTTTCATCCGGTGTTTTTCTTAGTATTTTTCTCCATTCCTTTTGATTTCTCATCGCTTCTTGATGCTTCCTTACTTTTCGTTGGTTGGGAGCTCCTTTTTCATGTTTCTACTGCCTTTACGGAGGTGTTTGTTTTTTTTTCTCCCTCTAGTTTTTTTTTTTTTTTTTTTCATTCTCTCTTTTTACTTTTCTGAGTTCTTCCTTTAGTTTTTCATTTTATCCCTCTAGGCCTTTTTGAGTTTTCATTCTCTCATCTTAGTTCTCTGAATTCTTTTTCTTCTTTAATTTATTTCTTTAAAATTCGTTCTCTGCATAGGCCTGCAATTTATTCCTCTAAGATCGGGTCTTGGGTCTCCTCCAAGGGGATCGCATTGTACCTATCTCCTACAAGATTGGTAGAGCTGGTGGGGGATGTAATCAGCACCTGGCCCATGTCCCTTTGTCGTGCCCTGGCAGGTGGATTGCCTTTTGGTGATTCAAATCACAGATGTCGTTTCACTATGTTAGCAGCTGGTTTTTGCTGCCTCCTTCGGATGCTTTTTTTTTTTTTTCTTCTTTCCTCCTTGTTTATGGAGTATTGACTTGTTCAGGTTCAGGCTTTCAAATTTGGGTTTATATATTGGATATTGGAATTCTAAGTCACTCTTCTCTTCCGTCTCCAAAAAAAGTGCACTTGGATACTCATCTCACCAATTCCTACCTGTTTGGAGCAACTTCCCAGCTCCTGTGCCTCAGGAGCTTGCTCACAAAAAGCCACAGAGGCATCAAACCGGAACTGATGGTCACCGGCTGCAAAGGAGGAGGGCGGCTCCACCCAGACAACCACCCCCTACAAAAAGGTTCAGAGTTCTTTTCCCACAGTACACATTCCTAACCAATGAGCCATCTCTTCAGCCCACTCAAAAATATATCCTATCTTTTTCTCTAAACTTGTAGAATTGCAACCCGTCAGCCATGGCTGTGTCTCATGGAGGAAAAGCATTCATCAGCTTTTCATCCCAGTAAACAAAGCACCAAGGTAACTGACTTTTAAGAAGACCAGCTTGTTTTAACTCACTCTTTGGAGATTTCTGTTCATGGCTGGTTGGCACACTGCTTTGGTAACTGTGCTGAGGCAGCCCATCATGGGAGGGTGTGGTTGAGCAAAACCAGCTTAACTCATGAACCAGGGAATCACAAAGGAGAAGAGGAAGGCCAGAGGTCCCCACAATCTCTTATAAGAGGAGCCCTTCAGTGACCTAACACCCCCCCAGCCCCTACCTCTTAAAAGTTTCCACAGCCTCCCATGGTCTCCCTGGGCTTCAGCCTTTAGCACACAGGCCTTTGGGTAAAACACTCAACATCCAAATAGCAAAAGGGCAGTGTGGTTTGTTATTCTGGATTCTTTGGTTTGCTCCTCAGTATTCCTTTGTGACATAACATTGGGTGAAAAATAAAATAGGGGGCGGGAGAGATGGCCTAGCGCTTAGAGCGCTGACCCGCCTTCTGCAGAGGACCAGGGCTCGATCCCCAGCACCACATGTGGCGGCTGAGAACCGTCTGAGACTCCATTGCCAGGAGAACTCCGTTCCAGGGGAATCCGACACCCTCCTTTTCCGGACCTCCGGGGCATGGANCTGCGGCCATGAATCCCCTGTCATGATGGACTTACCCTTCATCTGTGATCCAAGTAAATCCTTCTCCTCCCTCCCTCCCTCCCTCCCTCCTCTCTCCTTTCCTGTCCTTCCTTCCTTCCTTCCTTCCTTCCTTCCTTCCTTCCTTCCTTCCTCTCTCCTCTCTTCTCTCTCTCTCTCTCTCTCTCTCTTCTTCTCTCTCTCTCTCTCTCTCTCTCTTGTGTGCATGTGCATGTGGAGGCCAGAGGTAGACACTGATGATTTCCTTAGTCATTTTCCACCCTATGTTTTGAGACGAGGTCTGTCACTAACCCTGAAGGTCGCAGATTTGGGAGGATGGGCTGGCCAGCAGGCTCCAGACAGTTCCCCTGTCTTCACACATTCCCCAGGTTGAGATTACAGACTGTCTGACACTCTTTGATTTCCTTTTCAATTTTTATGATCACTAAACTTTTTCCATAGGTCATACATCATTTCTCAATCAAATCCAGAATCACTTCCCTTTCCATGCCCCCCCACCCCACCCAAGTCCCTGCACTCTGCCATCCATGTCCTGTATCCCCCTCTGAGTCCTTCCAGAGGTTTTTTTTTTCCAGCTCTTTTGTTGTTGTTCTCTCCAACTTGTATTGCTACAGTATATATACATTTATATATACATAGTTATATATAATATATATATATATATATATATAATATATATATATACATATATACCATATCACTTTAATTTTGGATGTTTTTCCTAAACTTTGTCTATTTCCTTAAGGAAGTGCTCAAAAGTTCCTCCTTGGCAATCCAACACATCAATCCTGCACCTCTGCTCCACATGGGGGTCTTTCCCTCCCATGGTCCCCCAAATGAAGTCCAGTAACACAATCCTGTCTCAGTCCCCCTGCACTGGCCTCCATGATACAGCCCAGGTAGTCCAACAATGGCAGTCTATATTCTGACAAAGCTGACATCCCCTTAGCTGTTTAGTCCACAAGCTGAGTATCTCAGTAGACCTCATCTGACATTGAAGGTTGGAGTATTCTTGGAGAGACATGAGTCCTCAGTCCAACTGGATGGTTACAAAGCTGTGTCTCATGTCTTTGAGGAGTGCCAAAAGTGGTGGCAGCCCACAGAGTCAGATGCACTTGCCAGTAAGAATTGAAGACAGGCCAAACAAACAGTACTCTCTCTCTTTTTTCTTTTTGTCTCTTTACTTAAGATCTTCAGTTCTATTCTGCAGTACATTTTCTCTAGTCTGTACTGATTATTTATTCTGGTTGTAACTTTCCTTTTGGATGTTTAAGGCCACACAGTTTGCCCAGATTAACCAAGTGTTTTTTGTTTTTCTCAAGGTCAGTTTAGGATCTGGTCTCAGGGGTCTCTCGGGTTTATTTTTTGGGGGGGGGTGGGAGCCCCTTGCTCCTTTCAGCTTATCATTTACCTGTTCCATCCACTGAGACACATAATCAGATCTTGCTAGATCAGGCTTCCTTTCTGAAGCATGAGAAGACTTCCTCTTTATAGACTGGACACTGGCTGAAGTCCCATTAGTGGCTCTCCAAGACCTCCCTGAACAGAAGACTGGTGACCCACATTTGCAGGACATTTCAAGAGATGCCCCCATGAGCTAGTCCCCTAAGTCTTAGTTGACCTCTGAGGGCAAGGAACAAACTTCTCCCTTAGGTCCCTCGGCCAAAATTGACACTCTTTGATTTTACATAGGTACTGGAAATCTGATCTTGGTCCTTATGGTTGTCATCAAACAAACCCTTCTGTCTTCAATTGCTTTTGTCAGGTAATTTGTCATAGTAACAGAAAATAAAACAGTAAAAAATAATGTGACCAGCCTGCTTCTGACTGCTGTCGCCATGACTTCCTTACCAGGAGGGACTGTGCTTTCAAGCTGTGAGCCAGAATAAACCTTCTTCTTTACTTTGCTCTTTTGCCAATATTTCTATCACCGCAACAGGGAGAGTATGCAAGGTAATATTTTGTCAGGGGCATTTTGCTAAGATTATAAAAGAGAAAAGGTCCTTTGTCATTTAGCCATGATGAGAGGGGGGGCAGAAAGGGTATGCAAAGTCAGCTAGAGCCTTTTGGAGAAAATTACAAAATATTACTATTCTTGTAAAGTAGTAGAACAGTAGAACCCCTGGTTCTGCTTTAAGAATCAGCCACATGAAGATAGGAATTTTAAAAGCAATCACTCTATACCTCATAAAAAATGTGGAGCTATTATTTCACCCATTTTAAAAGAGGGATAAGTGAAGCTCAGAGAGATTCCATAATCTGGCTAGCACCCCAGCTGGCCAATGGTAGTGTTGGACAGACTTGGGCTCACCAGGGCATGGTGATTCCAGTGATTCATGATGCCAGGTCTCTTATTGAAAGAGGAAGAAACAAAGATCAGGGTGAGGTGAGAGAGGGACAGCAAGAGTCTTGGAAGCTGGGCAGGAGGAGGAGGGATGGCTGAAGATAAGAAGGGGAGGAGGGGAGGAGGAAGGGTTGGAGGCGGGAGGGGAGAGGGGAGGGGGGAGATCCTGGGGAGCAAAAAAGCACAATCCAGTGAGAGTGTGAGAAATCATTCCATGGAGTCAATAAATGACCCATAAGTGTATCTGACTACTTTGTTGTGCCTTCTTACCGTGCTACTTTGGTACATAATTACTTCAATTTTGTTGAGAACATAAAGCAAATGAGCCTCATTTGCTTTAATTCTGTTCTATTATGAAGTTTGATTTTAGAAAGTCACTCTGTGCTGTTTCCTACTTGGTTTTTCAGTCTGTTCTTTGATCTCACTGAAAATACAAATCACCAGGGACACTCAAGGTACGCTTTCACCTATCTGATGAGCAAGTTTATCCAAGCTGTATCCATGGCTCCCTTTCCTAGACCTTCCCCTCTAGTTTGTTGCTGTATAGACATAACCACACGTGCACCATGCACGTGCACGCACACACACAAACAACAAGCACATAATTCAGACATCTGATGTCTCCAGGTAGCCCTGTTACTCCTGAAGAGCATGAAAGCTTCCAAACTCTTGCCCTCTGGTCAGGCACTTCCATCACAATGATTGAATCAAAATAGTGTCATTATGATAGGTACACTAAGAAGGAAAGGCTATTGTCAGTTATCACTGTAAGATCCCATCAAGAAATGTTCAAATACCTGGGAGTGGAGGGAAGAAGTCGACCCCCAGGCCTAGCATGTGTGAGGCTCTGGAGTCGATCTCTAACACAGTAACAAACAAAATGAAACAAAAAAAGCATGCACTTAAAATCAGTATAACACAAGCATAAAACCTCCCTGTGTCCTTAAAGAAGCCAACTCCCTCCTCCACACCTAACACACATTGCACTTTGGGTGAACAATGGGGTATTTTATGCTAACAGGGCATGACCAGTTTGGCCCAGGACTCACACATGACCCTCTATTTCCTTCTCCCAGTGTTTCTAGGCACTCCTCACAGATGGGAGCAGGCTGTTGGTAGGAAAGGACTCTGGGGACTGGAGATCACTTACCCTCATTATCCTGGTGAAGAGCTGTGATTTCCATCCACCCACATGGATTTCCAGAAGCCTTTGCTTCATTCGCCCACAGCCCCCTCAACATTTTAGCTGTTTTCTTTCTTGCTCATGACTGTACTGAGTCCTAAATCTCTGTTATTTTGTGTCTTTGGATATATACATTTTTCACTTAAGATGAAGTTCTTTTGATACATTAATTTTGTGGAAGGACAGGGTCCTGATGTCCCATCCTAAGCCTTTTCTCCTGTTACAAATGTCTTCCTTTATGAATTTGCTCATGTGTGAAATGAGGTTAATAATACAATAATATAATTTACATTGTATAAATCATGGGAGCTCAGTGAAAACAGCACATCCTGTGGGACAGTGCAATGCCTGGAACATGGAGCTAGAACATGGTAAGTGCCAGACATGGTTATATTGTTATCTTGATAATGAAGTGTCCTCAGGGCCTGTGTGAGGTGCTGACACTTTTTCTCTATGGGTTTTCACACCACTTGTTCAGTAATTGGTAGAGCCTTGACTCAGAGTAAATAGCAAGAGCTCAGGGGGGTGAACTTGGCTACTAAACCTCTACCTTGATCTTTGGAGGTGTTTTCCCCCAGTTGGAAAGGTAGGGGCCCCATTCCTTTTCTAGTCAAATGATTCCTGCTTTATCCAGGAGATTGCTGTGACAGGAAGAATGTTGGTTAGAAGTGAGCCAAGAAGCTCTTACACTGATGGGTATTAGGTCCTGTGTTCAAAAATATGCTTTAACTCAGGCTGTGGTCCTGCTCTGGAGAGTCTCCACACTACCCAGCACTAGGCTTCCATGTCACAAATGCCTAAAGAAATATTTTTATTTTTATTTTTTTTATTTATTTTTTTAATTAATTGTATTTATTTATGTATGTGTATGAATGTACTGTCTGATGTAAGGTTCTGGCACCCGTGTCGTGCAAGCGAAGTACTAATTGTTGTGGTAGATTACTTTGATGTACAACTAGCAGAATGTGGATGGTCTAGTGTATGCACTGATTCCGTTTTGTTTTTTTTTCTGTCAAAATATGGCCCAGATCTTCTCTGTGGCTAATTATACATCCCTAACCACCTAGAGGATGCTAGCTTTGTGGATCAGCCATGGGTTATTCCTCACCAAGGAGAGAAAGGCTAATAGCCAATTAGATTTTGAGGATATAAGGCATATGGCTGCCAAGAGCTGCACAGTATTTCAAGCAGGTGAGGTGGTAGCTGGGTGCTGAACGGAGGAGTCTTGCTTGACTCAAGGAGATCTAATATTTGGCTTACGTATATTGGGGTTTATGGTCCATTGGTAACACTCTATAGGTATTCAGATGACCAACTATACTAACCCCTTCAATTTGGTTTTCTCTTAAGCTTTTTCCCATGCGTTACATTCAGGTTTTTAGCAGGCATGCAACCATCAGCCCTTCTCTTTTCCCATCATTCTTTTCTTGCAGTTATCCAGTTACAGGCAAGATTCTTTAACTTTTTTTTTGTTGAAGGGGGGGGCCTTGGATCCCTGGTCACATCTCTTGGTGAATACTCCTCCATCTGATACTCACGAGAGCTTCTATGCTTATTAGATAAATTTTGCTTATAGTGCATCGCTTACAGGTTGATATACTTTCAGTATTTATTTTGGGTTCTGATAGAGAACTAATCCATTATCCTCTTTCCCACAGTTCCTATGATCTAATTAGTCAATTAAAGAAGGCAGTTTTACTGGTTTTAGAGAAGAGATTCGCCGTATACAAAGTTGTCTCCAATTTACAGTAGAGAGTGACTCATCCTCGATCATATTCCTCTTGTTCTATGAAGGGGAGGTTAAGAAGTCTTCTCATATTAAACCTGTGTGGCACCTAGAGGTAAGTTTCATTATGGACTCATTATAAAATAGTTGTTACAAGTAGGATCCACAGAGGGGTTTGATGCCTGTACAGCAGTGTGAGGTGTTAATCCTGGATGTCAACTTGACTGGACTAAGGATGAACAAATAGAGAAAAGGATCTTTGGATTGGACCTACCTCAACTCCGGATGGCCCACCCCAAATGAGGGCAATTTCCTTCTTCTAGACAAGCATGTATAAAAGGTCATGGCAGAGGGAGCTGGTCCCTTTTTTCTCCTGCGGCTTGCCTCTCTCACACTGGTGGTGAGTTTTCTTGCTGCTGATCAACCCTTGGATCAGAGTATGTACTGAGACCGGCAGATCTCCTGGAATCCATTGGGCCTTCAGCACCAGATTGGGACTACTGAGACATCCAGCCTTGTGGACTGAGCAGTTCCCTGGATTCTCAGCCTCTCCAGTGTGGCACGGCTACTGTTGGACTCCTTGAGCTTCTGTCACAGTGAGCAAATCAATAAATGTTATATATGCTATATATTCTTCCTGTTGCTTCTGTTTCTTAGAGAACCTTGACTTTAATGCAGATTTTGGTACCAGGAGTGTTCTAGAGAAACAGAATTGAAAGGATGAATTTCTTTAGTGGGCTTTGGTGTTCTTCTGGAGCCAGCTCTCTAACCCAATAAGCCTAGAGTTACTGAAGCTCTTCCTGGTGGCATGAAGAGAATGATAATCCTTGGTGCAGACTATTTGATGTATTATGAAGATAGATCCATTTGACTCACCTAACTCGCCTCTTGTTTAGGAGCAAGGAATTTAGCAATATATAATAAAATGTTTGAGAAATTGCAGAAATAGAATAAGCAAATAATGATGGTTGCCTGTTGCTCCTAGCATGATCTGGATAAGTGATAGAGGAAAATAACAGCTCAGTGATAAAAATGCCCAGCTCCAGATTCGAAACAATCGTTTAAATTTCCAAGTGTGCTCTGGAAGAGAATCTTCTCTCCAGCAGCCAAGAGCTAAAGTGCAGAAAATCAAGCTGGAGCCTTTTATATATTGTCTGATTTACAATGAAAATTTAATTCCCAGCATGAAGAGTGTCAGCAGTTAAAGTGAGAGCACTGGTGGGAAAAGGGGAACCCTGAAACTTGGGATGGAGATGTGGGAGAACCACAATGATGAGGATTTGAACCCTCGATTCTGAGAATTTTCTTTATCTGAGGAATTAAACTCCCCACCCTCAGCAGAGAATCCACACCCTGCAGATCCCTCCTCCCAACCCTTGCCTGAGGAAACTAATCTCCCCTCCCAGTGCTAATGTCCCTTGGGCCAAACAATTGTTGCCTCTAGACCTATAACCAGATTAAGGCTAAGCAAGCCCCTAAAGGTGAGATAGAAAGTGTGTGGTCCATGAGGAGGTGATGCTACACCACTAAAGAAATTAATGAGTTTGCCGATTCATTCTGGCAGAAGCTAAGGAATATGTGTGGGAATGGATTTTAAGGGTATGGGATAATGGTGGGAAGGAATATAAAATTGGATAGACTGAGTTTATTGATATGAGCCCACTGAGTAGAGATTCTAGGTTTAACATGGAAGCTGGAGCGGGTAAAAAAGGTGTTTAAAAGTTTTTGAATGGTTGGCTGATGTATTTATTAAAACATGGCCTTCTAACAGCGAGTTAGAGATGCCTTGATATTCCTTGGCTTAGTATGGATGAAGGGATGTGAGGGTCAGGCAGATGGGATGCTCGAGTGGATTCAATGTGAAAAACCACATTCTCCACAGTATGAGGACCCAGAGGACATGCGTTTCACTGAGTTTATAAGATGAAAGTACTGAGAGAGAGACATGAAGTTTCTCCAAGTGCCTTGGTTCCACTCCTGTTACAGCCTCCTGTGCTTAAGCATGTACCTACTGGCTTCATGGGGTTTGCCCTATGATCAGTTGACGAGGAAGAGAAGACTAGGGCCTGGTTACTGATGGTTCTGGCACACTATGCAGCACCACCCAGAGGGGACAGCTGCAGAATTACAGCCTATTTTTCTGAAACAACCTAAAGGACACTGGTGAAGGAAATTCTTCACAGTGGGCGGAACTTCAAGGGCAGTGCACATGGTTGTGCATTTTGCCTGGAAAGAAAAATGGCCAGAGGTTCAATTATATACTGATTCATGGTGTAGCCAATGGTTTGGCTGGATGGTCAGGGACTTGGAAGGAGCACGACTGGAAAATTGGTGTAGAAAGACATTTGGGGAAGAGTATGTGGCAGAGCCTCTGAATGGTCACAAGGAATGTAGAAAAGATACAATAGAATGTAACTCATGTAAATAGGGCTTGCATATTTCAGACAGGCATGCGGTTGGATTTCCAGCACCTTTATGAATCCAAGCACGTGCGGGTATTGACCAACTCCAAAGTCTGAAGGTTGAGTCTCATGGACTATGAGTAGTCTTTGGCATAAGAGCAGCCCTCTCCGTTTCCCTATCCATAGCGTGAGTTTGCCGCCTAGGGTTATGTCGATGCTCATAGGGGCCCGCAATTTAACAGCAGAAGACCCTGTGGTCATCTCTTAAGCCAAAAAGCGCAAATTATGCAATGAGAGAACATAGAACTAGAAATCTGATTGAAAACAAGAAGTGCGATGCCTTCCCAATCAAGCCAAGAAGAATCAGTGTGACCATAATGGAACATCCAGCGACTGTGTTTTCCCAACATTTTCGTAGCGAGACAGACAGTAGTAATTAGAGGAAATAACCAAATCAACACTTATGTGCCTCCAAATATTCTGCGTTTTCTTCTCAAAAGTTCTTAACAAGTTGAGTCGTGTGAATCGGAAGATCTCTCTCAAGGACTCAACCTGGGCTTGTTTTGTGTAAAATGCCTTACATTTTTTGAGGTTATTGTGAACGGGAGTTTTTTTCCGTGAACTCTTTCTCTGATTTGCTTGTTTTTTGTATATAGAAAGGCTACAAAAAAAAAAAGGAAAGAAAGAAAGAAAAAAAAGAAAGAAAGAAAGGCTATATTTTTTAAAGTATTTGATATCGCGTGCCATGCTTTGCTGAAAGTTCTATTCGAATTGGTACCTCCATTCCTGTGACGTTATAGTGGTATGAATGGGAATCTAGTGATGTGTGGAATTTGCGTACTACAGTGATGTATATAGCCATCTAAATAGTGAATGTAACTGTTAGTTCTCTATCTTTGTGGAATATTTCACCTATTCTCCCTTTTATCGAATTTACTGTCTTCTCTCTTCCATATCAAGCTACCATCCAAGACTTACCTGTACATAAGTCCTATGAGTTTCCAACCACGCGTTCATAATTGACAAAGGATCAGCGCGATACCTTGAGCCATCATCGCGTGTCTGGCTTGCGCGATACTCTTATAGAATGAGCGTACTAGATTCTCAGCCAAAGAATGATTTTACATTTCCGCGTGTATAGACTAGTTGCTGGTACGCCTTGTTAGGGCCATGGTCATCTGTCTCACTTTATAGATACTCTACCCACTCATCCTCAGAAGAAAAATCTACGCATTACCACGTAAAATTCCCATACATAGATACTAGTATATATCACGAGTAGATGATGGATGGAATGCTCCCATCTTGTTAGTGCACCAAGCCGCGTCTTATTCAGTGCTCGTCGAATTTCTAATTTGAGGATTGAAGCACCATGTCCCTGGAGGTGCTTGGGCAATGTTCTATTGAAAGGAGCCATTTATATTAGGTGAAATATGCTTTGATAATTCAGTTGTCTACTATGACTATTACATAGTTTATGCATGTATTCCTCCTGCTACTATCGCGGCAAAGATAAATATACATGCGCGCTAACAGTGTGACGCAAATGCCTGTGTGGATGATAGTGGTGGTTGATGATGTTTCCATCTGTTATCACTAATTTCGTCGCCATGCAGATCCCTTTGGCGTGGAAGAAAATGTGGTGTCGGAGCTTCCACTGCTACCTCTACTCTATGACGTGTGATAGTATGGCGGTTGACTAGTGGTGCTTATTTTACTCTGCTGTGGTTTCTTCCTCGCAATATTTGGGCGTGAGAGATTGAACTTTGCTATCGCAATGAGAAGGAGTTTTAGCGAGGGACATTCCTAATTGTCTCTATTCTTTCTCTCATATTATTTGCTACGTATGGCGAGAAGTCCCTCTGATTATGTAGGATTCTCTTCGAAGGTTGGTAAATTCCTGATGCTCCTTCATCTGGATCTGGGCGTTAATTTCTTATTAGTGCCTGGAAGCCCTCTATATATTCACTGTATTGGGCGTTCCTCCATATATTGTTAATGAGTCTAACTTAAAGGTTAAGTGATGCTCATTCGTATTGTTTTGATATTTTTGCTAGTTATCCTCACTCAGAGTTCGAGGAAAATTTAACCATTTTATTTCACATTTATATTAGTACCATCAGAAATGTGGTTCAAAAAGTAAGTATCGCCTGATTAATATTGTTCTTAACTTTGTATGGGCGTAGTGTCCGATGTGAATGAGTTGCTCGTCTTCATGTTGAGTGTTGGTAATATACACATTTGATGTCCTAGTGTAGATTTTACTTTTCGCGTTTTGGATTTATATGATGCTGACATGTACCTTTCGATCCTTATATTCATATCTCACAAGACAGTGCGAATATTTTAGAATTCATTGCCACTTCGTATTCGTACACTGTTCCATGTGGGGTTGTAATAATGTTGAGTCTTTAGTGTTCATCCTCTACTCCATAGATATAATAACGGATAGTCTCTCCTTGTCCGCAGGTGCCTTCGCCTCGGCATGCGCTAGGAGCGCGAACTCACACGACTCTTCATTTGGGGTCTGTGATGTTAGAGGAGGATTGAGTTGTCATTCTACTTTTACCAATAATTTCTATTTAGCATGTAGGCCATCATGCCCAATAGAATAGCAACATCATTGCGTCTTCGTAGTATATTTTTTTAGTAGGCAACATGAGATTTAAAGTGTGACATCGTGGAATGATATGCAGTCTGGCCACATTACTATGAGACTACAGCCTAATTATAAAGGACTAGGACTCGTCTTAAGTTGTATTCAAAATATGCCTGTGCATATATAACAGAGTACAATTCACCAACTGTTTGACTATGGGAATCCTATGAGGTTGTATTAAGTGCAAACAGAAAACTTTTGTGGGAATCATAAGTTACTCCATCTTGCATAATGCAACTCAATTGTGACCCACTAAGATGACGTGATGAATCAATTCTGGTATAGATAATACAGTCAATGTTAACTGAAAACAACTGTGTTATATATTGTAGAATCCCTTAAAAAAAACAAATAAAAGAGGGAAAAAGAAAGAATGAACAAAAGAAAAAAAATAAAACGATTCACATTTGAAACATATAAAACCTGAAATGTTAGAAATAATGATAAAATAGGCTCATATGAATTACTGAATGATACTACACAACCATTCTTTCATACAATGGAAAAGTATTGTCTTTTCAGAGTTTATGTTTGTAAGAACATCTTTTGTCAAGGTTAAATGTTGTAAAGGAACTGATTCATCTGTGTTCCCTGTTCAGTCAAAATTTAGACATGGGGTCAGTATATTATAATTGATAAATATTTAGTAAAATATTAAATACCTAAAAATCCTATGTGCATTCAAATAGTCAGAAAATACAATTTTGCAGATCATATCAAATTGCAATATTGAATGAAATATAAATGCTATGGAAAGTTTGTCTAGGGAAACCAATGGGGGCTTACAAACAGAATTGGGGGAATTTTCAAAACTTTATAGGTTTTTAAATCAAAAAAAAAAATTCCCTCTTAGGACTGCTTTTAAATTGTCCCAAGTGTTTTGCTGTGTTGGTACTTTATCGTTTTCATTTAGGTTCAGAATGCTTTTTATTTTCTTTCTTAATTTCTTCCTAGACCCATTCACCATTTGGGAGTGTGTTGTTTAATCCATGAGTTTATGTAGCTACTAGAGCTTCTTTTTCTGTTGAGTTTTAAGCATTATTGCACTGTGTCTTTTGATGAGCTCTAGCAAGATTCCAAAGCAATAATGACCCAGAATCTGTAATCTATAGTGATAGGTGTGTTGCCACACAACTCTTACCCCTCAGAAAGCTGAAGCAGGAAAGTGGCAAGATCAGGGACAGCTGAGCTACATGGTGAGACACTGCCTCAAAAAAATCCATAAGCAAGGGGGCCAAGAAAACCACAATGGAGAAAAGACAGCGTCTTTCCAAAAGCCCAAAAAAGGTTGGGGGGGTGGTTGCCAAAACTGGTCACCACTTTGTAGAAGAATGAAATTAAACCCCTCCTCTCGCCCTGTACAAAAGTGAACTCCAGATGATTAAAGTCCTCAACGTGAAATCCAAACTCTGAAGGCTGATAGAAAAAAAGTTGGCAGCAGGACTACAAGACATAGGCATAGGAAATAAGACTTTCCTAAATCAGACAGGCAACTGCACAAGAATTAAGGTCGACAATTGGGACAAATGGGACCTCATTAAACTCAAAAGTTCTGCTACATCAAAAGAACAATCAAGGAAGTGAGAGAAATCCCACAAGAGTGGGAAGAACTTCACTGCAAGAGATATATCTGACAAAGCATGAATTTTCCAGATAATAACTACTCAAAACAAAGAAAAAAGAAAACAAATGACCCCACTCAATAGATGGGAGCAAAGAACTGAACAGAAACGTCACAAATGAAGAAGTAAATAGAGATGTGTCTGAGAAACACCTCTTAAAAGTGATTTCAACATTCCCAGAGCGTGGTGGCGCACGCCTTTAATCCAGCACGTTGAGGAGGCAGAGGCAGGCGGATCTTTGTGAGTTCAAGGCCAAGCCTGGTCTACAGAGTTCTTTGTGAGTTCCAGGTCAGTTGATTCTACAGGAGACCCTGTCTCGCAAAAGACCAAAAAAAAAAAAGTGATCAAACATCACTAATCATTTAAGGAAATGGCAAATCAAAATACCACTTTAAGATATCAATCATCAGCCCAGTAAGACTGGCTAGATCAAGAAAACAAATGATACCAAGTGCTGGTTGAAGAGGTTTGGGGAAAGGGGACACTCATCCACTGCTGGAGGAAATGTAAACTCGTACAGCCACTATGGAAAGCCCGGGGGTAGGTGTCGAACCCTTGGAAGATTGGAATGAATCTTGCCACCTGACCCAGCCATACCACTCCTGGGCATGTACTCAAACTTACGCCACCACAGAGTTACATGCACAGCCATGTTTATTGCAGCTCTCTTCACAATAGCAAGGAGCTGGAAACCAACCTAAATGTCCCTCAACTGACGAGTGGATAGAGGAAAATGTGGTACATTACACAATGGGTTCTTATGCAGCAGTAAGAAAGACACCTCCCGAGCTTCTAATGCAGGAAAAATGGCTGGACTAGAGGGACACATGCTGAGTGAAGTAACACGTCCCAGAAAAACAAACGATGACTTGTATCCCTCACCTGTGATGCTAGTGCCAATTACCCAGTCTGTAAGTATTTCTTGTGTACGGCCCCCTGAGCTTTTGTCCAAAGCAGTTGGCATAATGCATATTGGAAACAACAACAACAACAACAGAAAGGACTGCATCAAAGAACTGACTGAAACAGTGAACTTCTGCTCAAAAACAGTCAACTTTCCTCATGGAGAATATTGAGAAAGGCACTGAGAAAGAGATGAAAAGATGTTTGGCAGAATGCGATGAGCTCTGGCGGGGTGGGAGAATTTGGGAACATGGGTCTAGATTTGTTAAAAAATAAAGAATTAAATTTTATGTTGAAAAAAACAATCCATAAGCTAGTCAGAAACAAAACTCCCTCCAACCCCTCCCACCATTATCCTTGTTCTCATTTATGAACTCCTCACATAAGGAACAAGGAGCAGACAATGGCCAGGAAAAGAGGAGGAAAGGGAAAGGGATGAAGGGAGAAAAGAGAGGAAGGAGGGGAAAGATGGAGATCTAAATTTAGGAAACCACCTTGAACTATATCCATTAAAATGTTGAAAATTTGTATGATGAAAACAGCCTGACCGGCTCCATTTGTCAAAATCTGAGAATTGTGCTGTCCATACTGTTTGTGGTAACCCAAAAAAAAAATGCGGGCACAGTCAAAAACAACAAAAGCCGAAAGAGAAGAAGAACGGCCGAACCGAAACGAAGCAAACCAAAAGTACAAGCCCCCAGACGGGGAAACTTTTGTTCGATCATTTTCATCTTCTTTAAGTCTTCTCTTTATTTTTTTCCTTCTTATGGCCCGAGATTTTCATCCATGACTATAATAATTTGATCAAATCCACCTTCTATTCTCAGCATCTAAGTCTTCCCCTCTCTTAGCCACCATTTTCTCTCCCTACTTTATGGATTGCTTTTAAGTCCACTGAGTTAACTTGGTGCTGACACTGCACAGAGTTGTAAGGCCATCTGCTGGAGCATGATTGACCAAGATAAGTCTTTAGGCCATCTACTGGAGCCTTGGAGTGCCTGCAGCCATGAAGTAAATGGACTCCTTACTCCCTCTAAAGATCATCAACTGTCAATAACTCTTCAGCTAGAGAGCAGCATTGCACGACACGGGTGCACAGACTTGCATACAGACAGTACATTCATACACATACATAAATAAATACAATTAATTAAAAAAATAAAATAAAATAAATAAAAATAAAAATATTTCTTTAGCATTTGTGACATGGAAGCCTAGTGCTGGGTAGTGTGGAGACTCTCCAGAGCAGGACCACAGCCTGAGTTAAAGCATATTTTTGAACACAGGACCTAATACCCATCAGTGTAAGAGCTTCTTGGCTCACTTCTAACCAACATTCTTCCTGTCACAGCAATCTCCTGGATAAAGCAGGAATCATTTGACTAGAAAAGGAATGGGGCCCCTACCTTTCCAACTGGGGGAAAACACCTCCAAAGATCAAGGTAGAGGTTTAGTAGCCAAGTTCACCCCCCTGAGCTCTTGCTATTTACTCTGAGTCAAGGCTCTACCAATTACTGAACAAGTGGTGTGAAAACCCATAGAGAAAAAGTGTCAGCACCTCACACAGGCCCTGAGGACACTTCATTATCAAGATAACAATATAACCATGTCTGGCACTTACCATGTTCTAGCTCCATGTTCCAGGCATTGCACTTCCCACAGGATGTGCTGTTTCACTGAGCTCCCATGATTACAATGTAAATTATTATTATTGTATTATTAACCTCATTTCACACATGAGCAAATTCATAAAGGAAGACATTTGTAACAGGAGAAAAGGCTTAGGATGGGACATCAGGACCCTGTCCTTCCACAAAATTAATGTATCAAAAGAACTTCATCTTAAGTGAAAAATGTATATATCCAAAGACACAAAATAACAGAGATTTAGGACTCAGTACAGTTCATGAGCAAGAAAGAAAACAGCTAAAATGTTGAGGGGGCTGTGGGCGAATGAAGCAAAGGCTTCTGGAAATCCATGTGGGTGGATGGAAATCACAGCTCTTCACCAGGATAATGAGGGTAAGTGATCTCCAGTCCCCAGAGTCCTTTCCTACCAACAGCCTGCTCTCCATCTGTGAGGAGTGCCTAGAAACACTGGGAGAAGGAAATAGAGGGTCATGTGTGAGTCCTGGGCCAAACTGGTCATGCCCTGTTAGCATAAAATACCCCATTGTTCACCCAAAGTGCAATGTGTGTTAGGTGTGGAGGAGGGAGTTGGCTTCTTTAAGGACACAGGGAGGTTTTATGCTTGTGTTATACTGATTTTAAGTGCATGCTTTATTTTTGTTTCATTTTGTTTGTTACTGTGTTAGAGATCGACTCCAGAGCCTCACACATGCTAGGCCTGGGGGTCGACTTCTTCCCTCCACTCCCAGGTATTTGAACATTTCTTGATGGGATCTTACAGTGATAACTGACAATAGCCTTTCCTTCTTAGTGTACCTATCATAATGACACTATTTTGATTCAATCATTGTGATGGAAGTGCCTGACCAGAGGGCAAGAGTTTGGAAGCTTTCATGCTCTTCAGGAGTAACAGGGCTACCTGGAGACATCAGATGTCTGAATATGTGCTTGTGTTTGTGTGTGTGCGTGCACGTGCATGTGCACGTGTGGTTATGTCTATACAGCAACAAACTAGAGGGGAAGGTCTAGGAAAGGGAGCCATGGATACAGCTTGGATAAACTTGCTCATCAGATAGGTGAAAGCGTACCTTGAGTGTCCCTGGTGATTTGTATTTTCAGTGAGATCAAAGAACAGACTGAAAAACCAAGTAGGAAACAGCACAGAGTGACTTTCTAAAATCAAACTTCATAATAGAACAGAATTAAAGCAAATGAGGCTCATTTGCTTTATGTTCTCAACAAAATTGAAGTAATTATGTACCAAAGTAGCACGGTAAGAAGGCACAACAAAGTAGTCAGATACACTTATGGGTCATTTATTGACTCCATGGAATGATTTCTCACACTCTCACTGGATTGTGCTTTTTTGCTCCCCAGGATCTCCCCCCCTCTCCCTCCACCCCCTCCTCCTCCCCTCCTCCCCATCTTATCTTCAGCCACTCCCTCCTCCTCCCTGCCCAGCTTCCAAGACTTCTTGCTTCCCTCTCTCACCTCACCCTGATCTTTGTTTCTTCCTCTTTCAATAAGAGACCTGGCATCATGAATCACTGGAATCACCATGCCCTGGTGAGCCCAAGTCTGTCCAACACTACCATTGGCCAGCTGGGGTGCTAGCCAGATTATGGAATCTCTCTGAGCTTCACTTATCCCTCTTTTAAAATGGGTGAAATAATAGCTCCACATTTTTTATGAGGTATAGAGTCCTCTGAGGGCAAGGAACAAACTTTATCCCTTAATGTCCCGGCCAAAATTGACACTCTTGATTTTACATAGGTACTGGAAATCTGATCTTGGGTCCTTAGGGTTGTCATCAAACAACCCTTCGGTCTTCAATTGCTTTTGTCAGGTAATTTTGTCATAGTAACAGAAAAGTCAACAGTAAAAAATAATGTGACCAGCCTGCTTCTGACTGCTGTCGCCATGACTTCCTTACCAGGAGGGACTGTGCTTCCAAGCTGTGAGCCAGAATAAACCTTCTTCTTTTATTGCTTTTTGCCAATATTTCTACACCGCAACAGGGAGAGTATGCAAGGTAATATTTTGTCAGGGGCATTTTGCTAAGATTATAAAAGAGAAAGGTCCTTTGTCATTAGCCAATGTGAGAGGGGGGGCAGAAAGGGTATGCAAAGTCAGCTAGAGCCTTTTGGAGAAAATTACAAAATATTACTATTCTTGTAAAGTAGTAGAACAGTAGAACCCTGGTTCTGCTTTAAGAATCAGCCACATGAAGATAGGAATTTTAAAAGCAATCNGCTGTTGGTAGGAAAGGACTCTGGGGACTGGAGATCACTTACCCTCATTATCCTGGTGAAGAGCTGTGATTTCCATCCACCCACATGGATTTCCAGAAGCCTTTGCTTCATTCGCCCACAGCCCCCTCAACATTTTAGCTGTTTTCTTTCTTGCTCATGAACTGTACTGAGTCCTAAATCTCTGTTATTTTGTGTCTTTGGATATATACATTTTTCACTTAAGATGAAGTTCTTTTGATACATTAATTTTGTGGAAGGACAGGGTCCTGATGTCCCATCCTAAGCCTTTTCTCCTGTTACAAATGTCTTCCTTTATGAATTTGCTCATGTGTGAAATGAGGTTAATAATACAAATAATATAATTTACATTGTAATCATGGGAGCTCAGTGAAACAGCACATCCTGTGGGAAGTGCAATGCCTGGAACATGGAGCTAGAACATGGTAAGTGCCAGACATGGTTATATTGTTATCTTGATAATGAAGTGTCCTCAGGGCCTGTGTGAGGTGCTGACACTTTTTCTCTATGGGTTTTCACACCACTTGTTCAGTAATTGGTAGAGCCTTGACTCAGAGTAAATAGCAAGAGCTCAGGGGGGTGAACTTGGCTACTAAACCTCTACCTTGATCTTTGGAGGTGTTTTCCCCCAGTTGGAAAGGTAGGGGCCCCATTCCTTTTCTAGTCAAATGATTCCTGCTTTATCCAGGAGATTGCTGTGACAGGAAGAATGTTGGTTAGAAGTGAGCCAAGAAGCTCTTACACTGATGGGTATTAGGTCCTGTGTTCAAAAATATGCTTTAACTCAGGCTGTGGTCCTGCTCTGGAGAGTCTCCACACTCACCCAGCACTAGGCTTCCATGTCACAAATGCCTAAAGAAATATTTTTATTTTTATTTTATTTTATTTATTTTTTTATTAATTGTATTTATTTATGTATGTGTATGAATGTACTGTCTGCATGTAGGTTTTGGCACCCGTGTCGTGCAATGCGCGGAGGTGCAGAAGAGGGTGTCGAGATTCCCCTGGAACTGGAGTTTCTCCTGGATTGGAGTTCAGACGGTTCTCGCCGCCATGTGGGTGCTGGGGATCGAGCCCTGGTCCTCTGCAAGAGCGGTCAGCGCTCTTAAGCGCTGGGCCATCTCTCCAGCCCCTATTTTTATTTTTTCACCAAATTTATGCACAAAGGAATACTGAGGAGCAAACCAAAGAATCCAGAATAACAAACCACACTGCCCTTTTGCTATTTGGATGTTGAGTGTTTTACCCAAAGGCCTGTGTGCTAAAGGCTGAAGCCCAGGGAGACCATGGGAGGCTGTGGAAACTTTTAAGAGGTAGGGGGCTGGGGGGGGTGTTGGTCACTGAAGGGCTCCTCTTATAAGAGATTGTGGGGACTCTGGCCTTCCTCTTCTCCTTTGTTGATTCCCTGGTTCATGAGTTAAGCTGGTTTTGCTCAACCACACCCTCCCATGATGGGCTGCCTCAGCACAGTTACCAAAGCAGTGTGCCAACCAAGCCATGAACAGAAATCTCCAAAGAGTGAGTTAAAACAAGCTGGTCTTCTTAAAAGTCAGTTACCTTGGTGCTTTGTTTACTGGGATGAAAAGCTGATGAATGCTTTTCCTCCATGAGACACAGCCATGGCTGACGGGTTGCAATTCTACAAGTTTAGAGAAAAAGATAGGATATATTTTTGAGTGGGCTGAAGAGATGGCCATTGGTTAGGAATGTGTACTGTGGGAAAAGAACTCTGAACCCTTTTGTAGGGGCTGGCTCTCTGGGTGGAGCCGCCCTCCTCCTTTGCAGCCGGTGACCTGAGGGTTGAGTTTGGTGCCTCTGTGGCTTTTTGTGAGCAAGCTCCTGAGGCATAGGAGCCTGGAAGTTGCTCCAAACAGGTAGGAATTGGTGAGAGAGTATCCAAGTGCACTTTTTTTTGGAGACCAGGAAGAGAAGAGTGACTTAGACTTCCAATATCCAATATCCAATAAACCAAATTGAAAGCCTGAAACCTAGACAAGTCAATACTCCATAAACAAGGAGGAAAGAAGAAGAAAAAAAAAGCATCAGAAGGAGGCAAGCAAAACCAGCTGCTAACATAGTGAAAAGACATCTGTGATTTGAATCACAAAAGGGAAATCCACATGCCAGGGACACGACAAAGGGACAACATGGGAAAGGTGCAGGATAATCCCCCACCAGGCTCTACCAAACCTGTAGGAGATAGCTACAATGGGATCCCCTTGGAGGGAGACCCAAGGAACAGATCTTAGGGAATAATTGCAGGCCTATGCAGAGAAATTAAAGAAAATAAAGAAGAATTCAGAGAACTAAGAGAGAGATGAAAAAAAACTCAAAAAGGACCTAGAGGGATACAATAACAAACTTGAAAAGAACTAAAGGAACAAATTGACAAACTCCAGAAAGAACTAGAGGGAGAAAAAAAAAAAAACCCGAAGGAAGTAGAAACAACTGAAAAAGGAAGCCAACCAACGAAGTAAGGAGCATCAAGAAGAGATTGAGAAGCTCAAAAAGGAAGTGGAAATACTAAAAAAACACAGGATGAAACAAAAAAGGAATTAGAACACCATCCAATCAAGAAGAAAAGGAAAGGAAAAAGCCTCAGAAGTAGAATGAGGAGCAGAACAAAGAATATCAGATCTGGAGACAACACAGAGCAACTAAAAAGTTCAATAAAGAATAAAAAAATTTAAAAATACACAAAAGTGGACAACCAGGAAATATGGACACTATGAAAAGATCAAACCTCCACATCATAGGAATAGAGGAAGGTAGAATCTCAAGAGAATAATATTGATCAGATCTTCAACAGAATAATAGATGAAATTTCCCCAAACTAAAAATAGATAAACCCATACAAATACAAAGAACCACATAGGACTCCAAACAGCCAAGATCAGAAAGAAACTCCCCATGAATATCATAGTTAAAATGCTAGATGCCCAAAACAAAGACAAAATTCTGAAGGCTACAAAAGAAAAACAAGCACAAATACATAAGGGGAAAACCCTCAGAATTACAACTGACTTCTCGAGCAAACAATGAAGCAAATGAACATGGATGCAAATCATTCCAGTGTCAAAGGACTATGGATGCCACCCACATACTTTACGCCAGCAAAAATGTCGATTATCGTTGAAGGAGAGAGAAAAATCCTTCCATGACATAAACAAGATGATAGAATACATGTCCAGAAAATGAACTCTTCATAAAATACTTGAAGCAATTCAAAGGCAGAAGAGAGCGACAACAATCCCTTAAAACACCTAGGAAAAGAAAACTAATAAAAAACTAACCATAGGATAAAATGCCAGAGGCTAGAATTCAAAATGAATAACAATGTGAAAGGAAGCAATATCCATTTTTCAATTAACTTAAATATAGTGGAGGCAACTCCCATTCAAATGCATAGACCTGGAGAATGGATTAGGAAACAAAATCCATCTATATGCTGTCTACAAGAAAAACCATCTCAATTTCAAGATAGGTACCAACTTAAGACTGAAGGGATGGAAGAAATACTCCCAAGCAAATGCTGCTCCCCATCTGTGAGGAGTGCCTAGAAACACTGGGAGAAGGAAATAGAGGGTCATGTGTGAGTCCTGGGCCAAACTGGTCATGCCCTGTTAGCATAAAATACCCCATTGTTCACCCAAAGTGCAATGTGTGTTAGGTGTGGAGGAGGGAGTTGGCTTCTTTAAGGACACAGGGAGGTTTTATGCTTGTGTTATACTGATTTTAAGTGCATGCTTTATTTTTGTTTCATTTTGTTTGTTACTGTGTTAGAGATCGACTCCAGAGCCTCACACATGCTAGGCCTGGGGGTCGACTTCTTCCCTCCACTCCCAGGTATTTGAACATTTCTTGATGGGATCTTACAGTGATAACTGACAATAGCCTTTCCTTCTTAGTGTACCTATCATAATGACACTATTTTGATTCAATCATTGTGATGGAAGTGCCTGACCAGAGGGCAAGAGTTTGGAAGCTTTCATGCTCTTCAGGAGTAACAGGGCTACCTGGAGACATCAGATGTCTGAATATGTGCTTGTGTTTGTGTGTGTGCGTGCACGTGCATGTGCACGTGTGGTTATGTCTATACAGCAACAAACTAGAGGGGAAGGTCTAGGAAAGGGAGCCATGGATACAGCTTGGATAAACTTGCTCATCAGATAGGTGAAAGCGTACCTTGAGTGTCCCTGGTGATTTGTATTTTCAGTGAGATCAAAGAACAGACTGAAAAACCAAGTAGGAAACAGCACAGAGTGACTTTCTAAAATCAAACTTCATAATAGAACAGAATTAAAGCAAATGAGGCTCATTTGCTTTATGTTCTCAACAAAATTGAAGTAATTATGTACCAAAGTAGCACGGTAAGAAGGCACAACAAAGTAGTCAGATACACTTATGGGTCATTTATTGACTCCATGGAATGATTTCTCACACTCTCACTGGATTGTGCTTTTTTGCTCCCCAGGATCTCCCCCCCTCTCCCTCCACCCCCTCCTCCTCCCCTCCTCCCCATCTTATCTTCAGCCACTCCCTCCTCCTCCCTGCCCAGCTTCCAAGACTTCTTGCTTCCCTCTCTCACCTCACCCTGATCTTTGTTTCTTCCTCTTTCAATAAGAGACCTGGCATCATGAATCACTGGAATCACCATGCCCTGGTGAGCCCAAGTCTGTCCAACACTACCATTGGCCAGCTGGGGTGCTAGCCAGATTATGGAATCTCTCTGAGCTTCACTTATCCCTCTTTTAAAATGGGTGAAATAATAGCTCCACATTTTTTATGAGGTATAGAGTGATTGCTTTTAAAATTCCTATCTTCATGTGGCTGATTCTTAAAGCAGAACCAGGGGTTCTACTGTTCTACTACTTTACAAGAATAGTAATATTTTGTAATTTTCTCCAAAAGGCTCTAGCTGACTTTGCATACCCTTTCTGCCCCCCCTCTCATCATGGCTAAATGACAAAGGACCTTTTCTCTTTTATAATCTTAGCAAAATGCCCCTGACAAAATATTACCTTGCATACTCTCCCTGTTGTGGTGATAGAAATATTGGCAAAAAGCAAAGTAAAGAAGAAGGTTTATTCTGGCTCACAGCTTGAAAGCACAGTCCCTCCTGGTAAGGAAGTCATGGCGACAGCAGTCAGAAGCAGGCTGGTCACATTATTTTTTACTGTTGACTTTTCTGTTACTATGACAAATTACCTGACAAAAACAATTTGAAGACAGAAGGGTTTGTTTGATGACAACCATAAGGACCCAAGATCAGATTTCCAGTACCTATGTAAAATCAAAGAGTGTCAATTTGGCCGAGGGACCTAAGGGATAAGTTTGTTCCTTGCCCTCAGAGGTCAACTAAGACTTAGGGGACTAGGCATGGGGGCATCTCTTGAAATGTCCTGCAAATGTGGGTCACCAGTCTTCCTGTTCAGGGAGGTCTTGGAGAGCCACTAATGGGACTTCAGCCAGTGTCCAGTCTATAAAGAGGAAGTCTTCTCATGCTTCAGAAAAGGAAGCCTGATCTAGCAAGATCTGATTTTGTCCTCAAGTGGATGGAACAGGTAAATGATAAGCTGAAAGGAGCAAGGGGCTCCCACCCCCCCAAAAAATAAAACCCCGAGAGACCCCTGAGGACCAGATCCTCAACTGACCTTGAGAAAACAAAAAACCTTGGTTAATCTGGGCAAACTGTGTGGCCTTAAACATCCAAAAGGAAAGTACAACCAGATATAAATAATCAGTAAGACTAGAGAAACTGTACTGCAGACATAGAACTTGAGATCTTAGTAAAGAGACAAAAAGAAAAAAGAGAGAGTACTGTTGTTTGGCCTGTCTTCAATTCTTACTGGCAAGTGCATCTACTCTGTGGCTGCCACCACTTTTGGCACTCCTCAAAGACATGAGACACAGCTTTGTAACCATCCAGTATGGACTGAGGACTCATGTCTCTCCAAGAATACTCCAAACCTTCAATGTCAGATGAGGTCTACTGAGATACTCAGCTTGTGGACTAAACAGCTAAGGGGATGTCAGCTTTGTCAGAATATAGACTGCCATTGTTGGACTACCTGGGCTGTATCATGGAGGCCAGTGCAGGGGGACTGAGACAGGATGTGTGCTTACTGGACTTCATTTGGGGGACCATGGGAGGGAAAGACCCCCATGTGGAGCAGAGGTGCAGGATTGATAGTTGTTTAGGATTGCCAAGGAGGAACTTTTGAGCACTTCCTTAAGGAAAACATGACAAAGTTTAGGAAAACTATCCTAAAATTGAAAGTAATATGTAATATATTTAATATATATTAGTATATATATAATATAATATATAATATATATATAGAGTAGATAGTATATTGATTAATACATGTATATATACTGTAAGCATAAGCAAGTTTGGAGAGAAAAACATTAGCAAAAGAGCTGGAAAAAAATAAACCTCTGGAGGACTCAGAGGGGGATACAGGACAGGATGGCAGAGTGGGCAGGAGCTTGGGTGGGGTGGGGGGGGCATGGAAAGGGAAGTGAATTCTGGATTTGATTGAGAAATGGATGATGACCCTAGTGGAAAAAAGTTTAGTGATCAATAAAAAATTGAAAAGGAAAAAAAGAGTGTCAGACAGTCTGTAATCTCAACCTGGGGAATGTGTGAAGACAGGGGAACTGTCTGGAGCCTGCTGGCCAGCCCAATCCTCCCAAATCTGCGACCCTTCAGCGGTTAGTGAACAGAACCCTCGTCTTCCAAAAAACACTCATAGGGTTGGAAAATGACTAAGAGAAATCATCAGTGTCTACCATATGGCCTCCACTGCACATGCACACACTAAAGAGAGGGAGAGAGAGAGAAGAGATAGAGAGTAGAGAGAGAGAGAGTAGAGAGAGAGAATGAGATGAAGAGAGGAAGGAAAGGAAGGAAGGAAGGAAGGATAGGAAGGAAGGAAGGAAGGAAGGAAAGGAGAGAAGGGAGGGAGGGAGGGAGGGAGGAAGGAAGGATTTACTTGGATCACAGATGAAGGGTACAGTCCATCATGACAGGGGATTCATGGCCGCAGGGTATGAAGCAGCAGCTCACACTGCCACTGCAGTCAGGAAGGAGAGATGACCATAGTGCTCAGGTCACTTTCACTCTTTCTCCTTTCTATTCACCCAATACCCCAGCTCATAGGATGGTGTCACCCACATTCAGTGTGTATCTTCTCATCTCAGTTAAACTTCTCTGGCAATACCCTTGAAGACCACACCCAGAAACATTTCTCTTAGGAGACTCCAAATCCAGTCACATTAACGGTGAAGATTAGCCATCAACCTATGTTAACCATTTTTAAATGCACAGTTCAATGATATTGTTTCACATTATTGTGCATACAATCTCCACAATTTTTTCATCCTGAAAAACTGAGACTCTATAGTCTGTAAATAATGGCCCATTTCTCCATCTATTCTGGATCCTGGAAACCCCCCTGTATACTTTCTAGTTCTATAAATTTGACTATTTTATGCATCTCATAAATGGCTCTGAGTCTTGTAATGACCCTGACCTTCACACATTTCCCTCCTCTTGAGCCATTGCCTTCATCCAAAATTTATCACCCCAAACTTCAATGCCTTCCTGCAGTGCCAACCTGTTTTTCTTCATTAATTCCTATTCAATTTAGGCACTGTCGCCAAATTAACCTGTAGGTGCCCTACTTGTGGAGGCCAGAAGAGGATGTTGGATCCCCTGGAGGAATTAGTTACAGGTGGTACCAAGCTGCCAAGCATGGGTGGTGGGAACCAAACTTCTGTCCTCTGGAAGGGCTACAAGCACTGTTAACTGTTAAGCCATCTATCTAGACTGTCACTGAGTATTCTTAAGGCATGTCCTTTGTCAGATATGTATGGTGTGAATGTATTTATCATCTAGGACTTGTTTATTTAATTTTTGTTTGGTTGGCTTTGGTTTTTGGTTATTGTTTTTGGAAGCTCAAGGACAATTTTGCTAGAGTTTAAAAGAACTCCAGAGCAAGCATAAGGAAGACATTTGAAAAAGAGAAGTCTCGATCCAATCAAAGCACAGTCATATAAAGCTTATGGGAAAATAAGACCTTATGGGTAAGAGCTAGAAGAGACTCTAAGCTTTCAGAAGGTATTCATTCTAGATCACAACTTTTAGAGTACAGCCAAGGGTTTGGTTATTTGCTTTTGCAGAGCAAGGGCTTTATATCTGAGTACACTAGCTGGCCATGAAGTTCAACCTTAGATGGATTAAAGCCTTGGACATTAAGGTCATCCAGTATAGGCGGGGATTAAGAAAGAACAAGCCTTAAGCCATCAAACAGAGACATGTTCTCAGCAAGGACTGAGGCCCCAGCAGGGAGTCACTTTCTGCTCAGCTAATATAACTCAGATACAGTGTTTAACTGCTAGCCAAAATAAAGCACATCCATTTTTTTCCCTACTCATTATCAAGACAGGATGTATAAGGAATAAAACAGCTGCTCGGAATTTTAGGGATTTACCAAAAGAACAAATGTGTCTTGTAGTGTGTCCTACATCATGCCATTCCTCAATAAACTGAGCAAAATGATTCATGGGTATGAATCATCCATGACAGCTGTCACATTGGGTCTCTGAAACTAGTATGGATTTGTACTAAGGCTGCCCTTTCTTTTAAGTGTGTGTGTGTGTGTGTGTGTATAAAATATTTGGGGAGTGACAATAACATGCCAGATGACACTAGATGCTCAGATTGGACATTTTCCTGTATTTTTGAACAAAAGATATTAGTACAGCCTTTCTCCTGAGACCAATCTGGACTATTTGCTAGGGCCCACAACCAGAATAGGAATGATAAAAGTTTCACAGTTTAAAGCAAAGTAAAATAAAATATACTTCCCTTCCTTTGCCTTTGGCATGGATTTCTGATTTCTGGGCTCAGGAGTTCACATTTGATAGAAGCATTTGGATTATCTGGGACCACAGGATGTCACATCAAAGCGACAGATGGTCAATGTCAGGTACTTACCTAAAATATACCAAGGTGTTTCAGTGAAGTGTAAACTACTGGCTCTGTGGAGTAGGACGGATCAGGACTGGAGTGTCAACTCTTCCCTGAAAACTTATGCTAAAGCTGTACTGCCCCTGAGATAATCTGTCATCATTTTATATATATATATATATATCTATATATATATATATATCTATATATATATAAATTTTTATGTTATTAAACTTTTTCCATAGGTCATTTCCATTTCTCAGTTAATCTAGACTCGCTTCCCTTTCCATGCCCCCCACCCCACCAGGAAGTCCTGCACTCTGCCATACATGTCCTGCACTCTTTTCATTCCTTTTATCCCCCTTTTTTTTTTTTAAGTTTTCTTTTTGTTTTGTTGTTTTCTCGCCAACGTGTATTCGCACAGTACATATACCTATATATAATATCTATATTTTTATATATAATAATCGTAATACATCATAAATCTCTGTATCTTACTAATACATAGCACATACACTTTGAATTGGGAATTTTTTCCATTTAAATCATATGTCATTGTTTCCTTAAGGAAGTGCTCAAGTGTTCCTCCTTGGCAATCCCAAACAACTATCAATCCTGCAATCTGTTACCATTTTTAAAAATGGAATGTCACACTATCTAACTTCGGTTGTCATAGTGACATGAATTGGCATAAGTGAATTGGGTCCATCCCACCAATATTGACTTTTTTCCCTTTTTCTCATCTTCTCTTCATCAGCAAGAAAAAAAAAAACCTTATTTGAGATGCAGAAACTTCCACAAGACCCCAAAAGTACCTTGGAAAAGTCTGAAAATAACTGTGTCATCACACAATCTTTAAATAAAGTCATGTGCACCATCATGAAGCCCAGGATGGGATCACATCTTCACTCCACAGTTTACTGAGTATGTGAGTTGGGGGAAGTTACTACAGGAAACCTCAGTTTCCTCATCTGTATAATAGGATGATAACTCTATTCTCAGATGGTAGCTAAGGAAAGAAGCCTGTGAAGTGCTCAGCACAGGTGCTCAAGGCTGTCAGCTGTGAAAGCTGCTTTTTAATAATTTAGCTACAAATGAATTCTCTTTATCCCCAGAAGTAATAGAGGAAAGTTAAATTAAAGGAAGCCAAGTTTGGAAAGACTTGCTCTTGGTAACAGACGATCCATTTGAAGCATCCACCACCTGCCCCTCACCTCACCTGGACGGTCCTCACACACTACATAATAGCGTCCCAGACAGCACAAAAATCACTATCATGTGACAGGGAACAGATTGGTGCAGGGAGGATCTCTCTGAGAAATGCTATCCATGTACATGCATACACACACACACACACACACACACACACACACACACACAGAAATACACACCACGCAAAACCTTAAAGATGGACATTTTTCCTTTAATTTGACTCAGTCAATTCTGATGACAAATTTGTCAGTTTCGGAACAAGGATGCAAAGAAGCTAGGTACATACCTTCCCAGCAGCAGCCAGCACCCCCAGGTGAAAGCGGGGAGGACTGAGCCCAGAGGGTGTCATGGGGGGGGTTGCTTTTCTGCTTCTCCCTTGGCCCATAGTTCTTGGATTCTGGTATAAGGGAAGGTGAATACAGTACTTTTCTCACTGCTGTGACAAAAGCAACTCAAGAAAAGAAGGGTTTATTGTGGTTAATGATTAGAGGAGACGTTGTGAAGAGAGAGGCAGGACAGTGGGAATGTGGCCGCATATGCAGTTGGAAACAGAAAGCACTGGATGCTGGAGCTGAGGCCAGGAGGCCTTGCCTTCCTGAGCTCAAAGAGAGTGTGGCCTAGTGGGTAGGAAGTGGGTGTGGTAGAGCTCACGGCTATTCGGAATCCCGGGAACTTGCTGAGTGTTCTATGGAAGTGTCCTAACCTCTCTGGGTTTTAGATACCTCTTGTTAAAAGGAAGACAGATACATCCTTAGCAGGTGCTTCTGAGAGAAGAATAGTTCATTTAATAGGCACTTAGAGGTGGAAACTTCTAGTCACATCAAATATGGAATCTAGACAGGGACTTGTGTCTATTATAGTGCTTCAATCCAGCCAGGAGCCCCCAGGACCACAGTTTGACTCATTGGAAGGAATACACTCTGGAAACACTAGAAAAATAAGATACTTTTTCTTTCCCATGTGATTCCTTCTTTCCAGTACATATTTAGCAGGATTTTTTATTGTACTGATATTTAATTTTTTGTGCTATCATTTCTCGTTACCCTTCATGCATTTATCTAGCTTTATTTATGTTTCCATTTTGGTACAATACTTGCTGTTTTCCTTATTTCCGTATTTTCTTTTTTGTTCCCTGTCCCTGGGCACCCCCCCCCACATAGTTTATGTAGTATTTTTACTTTATCTTATTTTTTAAGACTCTCATGGTTTTATTTTTTTGGTTGTGTGTGTGTGTGTCTGTGTGTCTGTGTGTCTGTGTGTCTGTGTGTGTGTGGTGGGGAGGCTTTTTGTCTTTTCAAACTGATGCCTCTCTATTCCCCAGCTGGCCTAAAACTCCCTGTGTAGACCAGGCTAACCTCAATCTCAGCCCCCATGCCTGGCTGGGTTTTGGGATTTTTTGTTTATTTGCTTTGGTTTGGTTAGGTTTGGTTTGGTTTTTCGAGACAAGGTCAGCTTGCCTAGAACTCACTATGTAGACCAGGCTGGCCTCAATCTCTCAGGGATCAGCTGCTTTGGATTCCCCAGTGCTGGGGTGAAAGGTATACACTGGTACCTCTGGCTTATATTTTTATTTTTAATATTTATTTTTAAATTAGCATGCAAAATAAGAATTTTTAATAGCGCCTTCCAGGGGTCCAGGCACAGGAGTCAGAATGTGACCAATCTTGGCCCAAATCCCCTGTCACCACTTTAAGACTTTGGCCCAGACTCTGTTCCACTCTGGGTTCCAGCTCTGTTATTCCCTGATGTCCCTTCCAGAGACCCAACATTCCTGGGCTCTATAATCTTGAGTCACAAGTGGCATAAAACTCAAGGAAGTAAGTAGAAAATGGGTTTTGGTTCCCTCTAAGAGACTCCACGGCTTCCTGCACTGTGTCATCCATCTTTCCAGGGAGGTCATTAAAGAGAGGCATTCACTGGCTTGCTTTTTAATGAGCATCTTGCTGCCTTTTGGCTTTCCTGCCAGCTGAGGCTGAGCTAGAGTTCAAAGCAGAGAGAAAACGACAAGGCCTCGGTCTTGAACAATTACCAAGAGCAACTGGACTTTGGGATGAGGGAGACGCACGAGTACATTTAACACCCCAGAGATTTGGAAGACACGACAAAACACAGGGGGGCGAGGAATGGAGGCTACAGCCTTTGCAACTGATAAATAAATAAATAAATAAATAAATAAATAAATAAATAAATAAGATGTTGACCTGTGTTCTTGTTTGCTTCTCTATGGCCATGATAAGTCACTCTGATCAAAAACAACTTGGGGAGGAAAAGAGTTTATGTGTCTTACACATCCTGAACAATTATTACATTTTATCAGTGAGAGAAGCCAGGGCAGGACTCCGAAGGCAGAAACTGAGGCAGGAATCCCGGAGGAACCTTGGTTACTGGCTTGTTTCTCTGGCCTATGCCCGGTCTTCATTAAATATATATATATCTATATATCTATATATATCTATATCTATATATATCTATATCTATATCTATATCTATATATATATATATATTTTTTTTTTTATTGAGTTTTTGTGCTTTGTTATACAACCCAGGACCACTGGCCTGGAATGTCAACACCCACAGTGGGCTGGGCCCTCTCACATCAGTCAACAATCAGGAATATGCCTTACAGACAAATCCACAGGCCAGTCTGATAGAGGAAACTCCCTAGTTGAGGTCCCAAGTGTTGACAACCAAGCCACCCTTGACAACCTACCTTGTCAGGGACCAAGTCAATTGCTCTCCTGTTGACATACTCAACTGGGGAGCCTTTGACCTGGGATGGCTGTAACGCCTCAGGATCCACTTAAGCAAATGAAACCTAATTCAGTGTAAACCACAGAGCAAAGCCCAAGCTTATCTTACAAAACCCACCAGGTAATCTAGACCTAAAGACCAGCAATCAAAAAACACCAACTTGTAACTGGGGACTTCTCTCTATAGCCAGACAAATATTTTCTTTCTATTCCTTCAGTTTTCTCTTCTCACCCTTCAGTGGCTCTCTGAACTGACTGTGGTGTAATGCTGCCTAGCAATTCCTGAATCACAGACTGCTCACATAAATTCATTAAACATTTACAACTGGTGATGCACTTCAGTGGTAGAATACATACTTAACACAGACAAGACCTTGGATTTGATTTTTCAGTACTCAAGCTAAAACAACCACAAAAGCCACCCCACCCCAATCTTATTGTGCCTAAGGTTGTATTTTAGCAATCCTTACATAAAATTATTATGGGATAGATACTACTTTTTGTAACTCACAGGCGAAAAAAATTGAGCATGAATCATGTAAGAATTTTTTTTGTATTCTCAGTTAATACAAGAAAACTAAGAGTGACTCCACCCTGACTCTTACCCATTCACTGTAAGGCATGTCCCTAAATTATCACTCCATAGAGGAATGGGCAGTTTCTCCAGGTATAGTTCACTGAAAAAGCACTATCCTTGACACCTGGCTGACCAGTGTCAGATGAGGTGAGAGGCAGGTGACCCAGAAGCCATGTGTCCTGTTGCAGGAGGTTGGGCTTTGTGCAGTGAGAAGCCATGGAAACAGGAACAATGCAGTTTATTTTCACACATTGAAGCCGCTGCTTTGGCAGCATTGTGAATGAAGGGTTGGACAAGACTGGGATTGTGTTGATTTGCTCAGTTACTTCTAGCCAATGATGTTAGGGCAAGAGTCGGAGAGTGACGATGAAGGCCTGAGCCATGTTCTTGTTCTCCTATAGCATCTCAGTAATTGGAAGAGACCTCGAAAATTCCATGGGGCATATATTAGAAACCTTAAAGTCAGCCGGGCATGTGGCACACGCCTTTAATCCTAGCACTCAGGAGGTAGAGGCAGAGGCAGGTGGATCTTTGTGAGTTCAAGGCCAGCCTGGTCTACAGAGTGAGTTCCAGGACAGCTGGGGCTACAGGGAGACCCTGTCTTGAAAAGACCAAAAAACAAACAAACAAAAAAAAAGACAAAAAAAGAAAGAAAGAATCCTTAAAGTCTATCAGGAGACCTGAACTGATTAGTTATATCTAAGACCCTTGGTGGCACATTATAGATATTAATTTTTGAAGGTTTTCAAATACCTACAAGGACTTTTGGGGATCTCTATCCCTCAACGATTCAAGGTCCATTGATACCCTTTGGGAATAGTCCATGGATATTTGGTGGAGGAGTATCCAGGCCCTCCCAAGTACATGCCCTTTAAATAGGAGAGAGTTATTTCTACCCAAGCAGGTCTATAATACTACTTTTATCAAGAAAAAGGCCAAGGTTCTTAGGTACCAATCATACTTTGGTTGGGAATTAGATGCCAGGATTGTGTGGTCTGATGCTTGATGGTCAAGACAATTTCAGCCACAAAAGTGTTCAGAGAAGGTGAGGCTTAAGTCCAGGCAGCCCTTCGCAGGACAGTTGGAAGGACACTAGAAAGTGATGGCAGAGGAGTGACTTCACTAAAGACTTAGGTCCGCACACAGCCAGTGTATGTCCCCAGGGAAACGAGAGGCAAAGAACATGTGGGGAACGTGAGCTGAAGATAACCCTGTCACTAAAAACTGCAGGGACTCTGACAGTGAGCAGAAAATAGAAATGACATTCCCCATTCATATTGAATCCAAGTGACTCGCTTCATCTTCTCCCCAACCAAATAGCTCATTTTGCTTTTGCTCTCACCCAATAGCTTTTGTCACTTGCATTATTTAGAAAGGCAATATGGATGGATAGTGCATAGCTTAAGAGCTGGAAGATGTAGGATACTCAGTGTGCTGGTCCCTCCTCCACCTCTGGGATCTCTCTCTCTCTCTCTCTCTCTCTTCTCCCATTTACTTTGCTACCATGTTATGAAGACAAAAGAGCCATAAACTGATGGATTTGTAAGCTTGGATTTTCCCCTAGTGTCCTTCCAGTTCTAGCAGTCTTGTCATTGTCTTTCTTCCAGGCTCCCTTCACTCTGTGTTTGTTTTAGTCTTTTCCCTTTTCTCTGTTTTTTTCTTGCTTATACAATCTAGCCTGTGTGAGTAATGCTCATATGCTCATGAATACAGTTGATCCTTTGTCATCCGTGATAATAAGAGACGGGTCATGTGGTTGACCCCAAATTACAAACACTGCTCATGTACGCAACCAAAGAACATTCCAGTCTGACTAGCAATCTAATATTTGGTTTAGGCTGCACTGACCCAGGGGAATTAGTAGGAGGGGCACAGAGCAGGCAGCTGACTGGGCCATCCTGGGGAGGAACTAGGATTCCCACATTGACAAAATCTCCTCCACCTAGTCACAGCATGTTTCTCAATTAGCATTAGCTAGTTTGTAAAATTAACACTACAATGGAGAAGCTCTAGTGCATTCCTAGGGAGACAGTATAGGCTAGAAGAAGAAATAGCAGCTACTTACTGGAGAGTGTATTTGTCCATGAGTCTTGGGACCAAGTGGGGCCACATATCTTGATTCCAGAGTGGTTCAGCCAGCAGGGTTGGTTTAGGACTTGCCATCACTTTGATACCTGTGAGTGTCACTTCACTAAGTAAATTTGCTTAGATTTTTACCAAATGTGACTGGACCCTCTAGGAAGGTGAGCTACTCTGGGCTCCTATACAGTCCTGATTCTTCAACTTGCAGCCCTTCTGCAATGAAAGTGCCCAATGACAGAAATTAAACAAAAAGAAACTGTCATTAAAACACTAATTTGTCATTTTTTTCTACTCCTATATAAAGTTCCAACATCATAAAACATAAAATTCCTTAATGCCAAAGAATGTGATATCTAAACAGTAAGTAGAAATATAAATTATTACCATTTACCTAGAAAGCTAATTTGACAATTTGCTCAAGAGCCTTAAAAAAAAAAATCATGTCATAGAGCCAGGCATGTTGGTGTACACCTTTAATCTCAGCACTTGGGAGAGAGAGACAGGAAGATCTCTGTGAGATTGAGGCCAGCCTGGTCTACATAGCAATTTTCAGGCCAGCTGGGGCTACAAGGAGACACTGTCTCCAAAAAGAAAAACAAAACAAAAACAACTTCATGTTCATTACATCTTCAGAAAATTCTATAGAAGCACTGAAGAAGAAAAGGTAAACTATAATCTAACACCCAGGGACAACTATCAGTAATGTTTTAGTTTACTATTTTTATTCTCTTTTCTCAGTCCATAGATAAACTGATGATAAATAGATGATTAGGGGCCAGGCATAGTGGCATACACCTTTAATCCCAGCACTTGGGAGGCAGAGGCAGGTAGATCTCTGTGGGTTCAAGTCCACCCTGGTCTACAGAGTGAGTTCCAGGCCAGCTGGGGCTACAGGGAGACCCTGTCTCAAAAAGACCAAAAAAAAAAATATAGATGATTAGATGTAGTTGTAGATAGATGGGTGATTTATGACAGGTAATAGCTACATGAGATTTTTATGACTGATGATAGCTAAATAGTTAGATAGATAGATAGATAGATAGATAGATAGATAGATGATAGATAGATAGGTAGATAGAGGGATAGATAGATTGCTAGATAGATGATAGAGGATTGATGGCAGATAAATAAATGATAGGTAGGTACATGATATGATAGTTAACCCCATAGATAAATAAATATATAATAGATAGTCGATGGATAAATCAGTAGACAGATAAATGGATGGTAGGAAGATAGATAGAAGCTACTAATATAATTTTAAAATCTTACATTTCATTGTATTGATCTTTTTTTTTAAACTTTTTTTTTATTACTTTTATTTATTTCTGTATGTGTATGAATGTACTGTCTGCATGCAAGTTTGTGCACCCGTGTTGTGCAATGCCGCGGAGGTCAGAAGAAGGCGTCGGATTCCCCTGGAACTGGAGTTCTCCTGGAATTGGAGTTTCAGACGGTTCTCAGCCACCATGTGGGTGCTGGGGATCGAACCCGGGCCCTCTGTAAGAGCGGTCGGCGCTCTTAACCGCTAGGCCATCTCTCCAGTATCTTGTATTGATCTTATAAGCGTTAATTTTTTTGTTTTATGGGCATGAGTGTTTTGCCTGCATGAATGTAAATATTCTGGCTCATGCCACACATGTGGAGGTCAGAAGAGGGCACTGGATTTCCTGAAATTGGAATTACAAATCATTCTTAACCACCATGTGGGTGCTGAGACCAAATCCAAGTCCTCTACAAGGGCAGCCAGTGCTCGTAAGAGCTAAGCCACCTTGCCAGCCTCCTTACAAGCATTTTCATGTTACTTTTTCTAACATTTTGTGTCCATGTTTCTTTAACACTTTATTTCAATGATTTATTTAGCATCTCTTAATTTTCATGAGACCAATGAGTTTATTGTGATACTTTACAGAACACAGGGGAGGGGGTTACTTTTAGAAGCATGGGTGACCCCCCCAACCAGTACATCACCACAAAACCCCACCTCAGCATGGATGACAACCTTACCTAAGCTGCATCAGATGCCCCTAAGCATCTCCTTACTGTTGAAATATTACTTCAATGGTCATTTTACATAAAACAGCAACAAGACTCTTTACACAAGTATGTCTTTGAGTCGCTAGGCTTTCTTTAGCAGTGTTACCTTGAACAATGAAATTCAAGGCAAAAGAATACAAATATTTTTAGGTTCTTGAATAAACTGTCCTATCGCTTTCTAGCTGGATGGCAAAAATTTATGTTTCTATCTGCCATCTAAGTAGCACATCCTTGGCATTAAGAATTTTTTTTTTTAGAATATTTGGAACTTTTTACAGGAATGGAAAAATGACAGCTCAATGTTTGGATGTTTTGTGTTTTAATTTTGGACATGCGTATAGTACATTTTGATCATATTTACTGTCCACTCCTCCCCATGACCCCTCCCACCTGTACTCCACACTCTCCACCTGCCCCCAACTTCTTTTTGACCTCTTTCTTTTTCTTTTTTATTATAACCAATTGAGTCACATTTGTTCTGCCTATACACACATGGCCGTGGGGTCGCCCACTGGAGCATGGTGGACCTACCGAGGGCCACACCTTTGAGGAAAAACAACTCCGCTTTCCCTAGCAGCCATCAACCATCAATAACTCCTTATCTAAGGAAGGGGAGTCCCCTCCCTGTCCCTGTTGGAATGTTCTGGCTTAATCTGGTGCAGGCAACTCAGCTACTGTGAACTCCTGAGTAGTCAGTGATCCTGTCATGTCCAGAACATACTGCTTCGCCCATCCTCTTCCACCTGTGGTTCTTACCATTTTTTCTGGCTTTTTCCCATGATGCTCCCTGAATCTTGGGGTGGGCGTCCCATTTATAGCTGTGGCTCAATGTTTTAATTAAGATGTCACTAATTTTGTGTAGTTGAACATTTTCATATCTTCCAGAATGCTCTGTTTAGGATCTTTGTTCACTTTACTATTGAGGTCATCCTTATTCATACGAACTATTAAAACGTTATATGAGCAATGTATGTACACACATGTATAAAACATTTGTTCTCCCTTCTGCAGATCACTTTCTCCATGTGTTTCTGCCTTTTAATTGTGTTGATGATTTTAATATTCAAACATTTCATTTTCCTATTTCCTTCTCTCTGCTCTTACATTGTTATTCTTTTCTTCTTTTTATGATTATAATCCCTTCTCTGCTTTTGAAGATTGAAAAATACGTGTATTTCTTTGTTTTCTTTTTTAACATTTAGCTTGATAATTCATCTTTTGTTTATTTTGCACATAGCATGAAGTAAGGATTTGCATGGAGATTCTTTTCCCAGCTACTAGATGGCCATTCCATTTGTGTATGTATAATGCTAATCCTGTTCCATATTAAATTCAGATGCACAGAGTAGGTGCCTTAGACAATTATCTAGACTTCTATTAAAGAATGAAGAATTTATTCACCAGAAGTCAGCACTTGGGATTGCCTCAGTGGAAATGAACCTGCCTGATGGAGGTCCTCCTGTCTCAGAGGCAGCCTCATCCAGCCTCTGATTACTCTCTGGAGATATAGAAGCTTAGCCCTGGATGTGTTCCCTCTGCACTTGAATGTATGGTCAGACCTTTGTTATCCCTCAATCCAGTTCATCTTTCCCATGCCTGATTTCTCTTCTGTCCTCTCCTTCCATGCTCACCCCCAAAACAACCCATATATATATATATATATCTATAGCTATCTATATATATATGATCACATAATATATATAGCAATTTTGCCAGCTGCAACTTTGATACCAATATTCATTTCAGAGCAAAATATGGCCCAAATCACTTAGGAGGCTGTTCATAGCCTTGATATATCCCACTCAGTTTCACTGTAGAAATGTTGACATGTTTAGTGACCGACTGCTGGAGCAGAGTGGACCCCCCTGAAGTCTAGAGTCTACAAAATGTGAAGTTCATATTAAGGCTTTGGCCAAATTACCCTCCTAAAACCCAAGTTCTAAGTTCCAAAATACATCTAGACTCCAATATTTAAAAAAAGATAATGAAGAGGTTTAAAAAGTATATTTTCAAATGTTTCTTTATGCATTTTCTACTTTAGGGGCAATGTCCTAATTAGGCATGTGGAAGTCTCAGAAATTCATGTTTCCCATAGAACTTCTATTCTATTGCAAAAGACTTTTATTCTGTGAAATGAACTTCAAGATTAGGCCACCAAATAATATCCCCATTGATATTTTCATTGAAATAATATTTAGCATAAAATTAATGTGGGAAAATACAATATCTTCAGAATATTTATCTTTTCATTCCCATCTAAGAACCTAAGTGTAGTCCTTTGTCCATGTTTCATTAACTTTAATAGTTAATATTTTGATTTTGAAATTCCTTCAAATGAGCTCCACATATATTTTATGGCAGTAATTTCAATGACCTTTAAGAGGAACTAAAACGTATTTTCCCGTTAATTTTCCTAATTTATCTTTACTTACATACAGAAAAAGTAACTCTTTCCTAATGGTGTATTTTACTGTCACCTTTTCTGAAGCAACGTTACCTTTCATTTCAGCCTCTCAGTTGGATTGTCTCTGTATTTAATTATGTCATCATGTCAATAGTGATAATTTTGTTCTCTTTAAGTATCCATGCACCATCTTTCCAGTTTTCTGCATACTGTGTTGGACAGTACATTCATAAGAATGTCAAGTGATGAAGACAGCCACAGGAGTCTTGGTTAAGTGCCCGTTTTAATTGGGACTTCATCTGGTGCTCTAGCATTAAACATTCTGATGAAGGATATTTTTATGAGGCTTACTTTAAATTGTCTTCAGAAAGATTCTGTTCTTAGTTTTCTAAGACTTTCCATCTCATCTGTAAATAATGTGCTGTGTTGGCCCCTATTTTCTGATATCTGATGAAATGCCCATATGTTTGTCTCTTTTGAAACATTGCTATATCTAATAGGAAGTCATTCTTAAATTTTAGGATAGATTATTTCCTGGCAGAATCACTAATTTCTTGTGTGTGTGTGTGTGTGTGTGTGTGTGTGTGTGTGCCAAAGGTTGATGTCAGGCTTTTCCTTCTATCATTCTCCATCTTACTTGGGGGACAGGAACTCTCACTGAACTTGGAGCTCACTGATTGGAGCTCACTGATTGGCTAGGCTAGCACCAAGCTCCGCATATCTCCCTGTCTCCACTCTTCTAGTGTTAGTACATCTGGCTTTTCTAATGGGAGCTGGGGGGGGGGGGAGCTTCTGAACTCAAGTCTTCATACTTGCATAACAAACACCTCTCTGAGTTGTTGATTCTTTACAGAAATACTGACTTTTCCTGTACATATCAATTAAGATGAGTCTATAGCAAATATTCTCAAAGGTGAGGAAATGGAACCATTTACAGATGGTGATGGCACAGCCCAGAAACTGCGACAGAAGGAGGGACGTGAATTTCATTATCAAGTCACTTTAAGTTTTTATAGAAAAAAATACCCCATAGTCAAAAGACAAATAGAACTATTTTAAAAATGGCAAATTGACAGAGAACCAATTCTATATTTTACAACAGAGTTATAATCCAATAATAAAATGAACAATAGTTATAAACAGTTTCTAGAACCCCCCACAAATGAACAATATAATTTAAAATAAAAGTAAAGAAATATAATTCAAAATTATAATAAATATTATTTTATGCCTCTGAAAATAGCAAAATTTCAAATATTTATCATGACCCTCCATCCAGGTCAGGAAGAGATGAATAGGTGTGCACATTCAACTTTTTTGCTTGTTTTTATAGAAGAATTTGAGGATAGAATCCAGCAATTCTTCTGAAGCAGACTTATCTTAGAGATTAATTCACAAATTATATCTAGAAAGAGAAAATATACCCAAACAATTAAGAATAATAGAAGACTGGTTGAATTAACAAAGATGTACGCACTGGCTGGCATGTGTTACGAAGAACAGATACAGAGTTCTGAAGGTACTGATACGGGAATTTTCAAATATAAACTGTTAAAAATAGAGAAAAGAACATTGCAGAAGAATAAGTATATGCTAACCCTTTTACAGACACTGGAACTTCTGTATAAGACAGATGCTGGTGTGTGCAGACTCTATCTTTGTGCCGCAGAGTTGCTCCAGGAGAGAACTTGGAGGAGTGAGGACGAAGAAGTCCAACCTCCTCACCAGTACTCAGCAGCGTCTGAATCTTCCATTTTTCCTCTACATCTATTATTGTAAAAGCAAAGGATTTCTGTGGTTTTAAATCCTATATGTGCACAGGCAGGTGCCACGTGTGTTCCACAGCACCCAATGCAGAGTCCAGAGGACGACCTTGGGTGCGGATCCTCACCTTGCACCTTAAGCAGGCAGGGTCTCTTTGCTGTTCAAGCTGAGTACACCAGACTTGCTGGCCCTGGAACTTCTGAGGATCCTCAGCCTCTGCTTCCCAGCTTGCCGTAGGAGCTCTGCGATTACAGACCCGCATTCCGAGTCTGCCTCTTTACGTGGGCTTTGGGGTCTGAACTCAGGTCTTCATTCTTGACAACAGACCGTTATTCACTGAAGTATCTCCCCAGCCCCAGTCTCTGGGGACTTTTTAAAAATTGGTTTTCTTTCTATCTGCTCTTTTATATTAATAATAAGAATTAAAAATCTTCCTGCCCATCCCTAATGATTCTAAACCAAAGCAAGAAATGTGGGAGCCAGGAACTGGAAACTTAAAAAAAATATCTCCAGAAAATTGAATCTGGTTAGCCAAGAAACCAACCCACCATCAGGTTCTGTGCTTATTCTCTTCATCTTTACTTCACTCAAGCGCTGATAGCACAACAGATTATCTGCATAGCTAGCCATGATCTTCTGAGATCTGGAAAAGCCAGAAGGCATCGACACTATCAACATCTTAACTTGGGCTCCACGGTGCAGGCCTATAATCCCAGCACTTAGGAGGCTGAAGCAGGGAGATCACAAGAGTTTTAAGCAGGACCCTGTCTCAAAACCCAACAAATGCTAATGTCTTAGTAACACAGACAACAAAACAAAAATTTTTGAAAAGGTAATTCTCTGATTCTTTTTCTTCAAAATCTAATTTTCTATCTAGTCTTATTTTTTTTAATTTTTTTTTTATTTCTGTATGTGTATGAATGTACTGTCTGCATGCAAGTGTGGGCACCTGTGTCGTGCAATGCCGTGGAGGTCAGAAAAGGGTGTCGGATTCCCCTGGAATTGGAGTTTCAGACAGTTCTCGGCCGCCATGTGGGTGCTGGGGATCGAACCCGGGTCCTCTGTAAGAGCGGTCAGTGCTCTTAACCACTAGGCCATCTCTCCAGGCCCTTCTTATTTTTTATCACATTAAGTAAGTTAAATTTTTGATCCAAATTGCTCACATTTTCAAGCAGCATGACATAGCTGTACAAAAGGATTCATAATCTTACTGTCATCCCTTTCTTGATTCTGAGTGCTCCAACTATGCTGTCTCCCTTTTGTATTTCTGAAGAACTTGTTTTTGAATTTTTTCATTAATACTGATAATTCTGTTTCTGTTCTCTATTCTTTTATGTCTGCTTTCATCATTTTTCCTGAGATTTTATTTAAATGCGTTTTTAATTTTTTACATTTATATATATATATATATATATATATATTACAAGATTATGCTACAAATAAAATATAGACCCATGTCCCCCTCTCTACCCCCTACCCCACCAGAGCTCATGCATTCTGCCAAACATGTTTTTCATCTTTTTCTCAGTCTTTCTCAAAGGTCTCGATGTAGAAGTTGACTATTTCGAGCAGAAGTTCACCGTTTCAGTCAGTTCTTTGACACAGTCTTTTCTGTTGTTGTTCTTTCTAATATGCATCACTCCCAACTACTTGGACAAAAGCTCAAGGGGCCGTACACAAGAAATACTTACAATTAGGTACTTGGTGCTAGCATCCACAGATGAGGGATACCATTTGTCGTTTGTTTTTCTGGGACTGTGTTACCTCACTTAACATAATATCTTCTAGTTCATCCATTTACCTGCAAATGTCATCTTCTTTACTGCTGTATAGAACTCCATCATGTAGATGTACCGCATTTTCTCTATCCATTCGTCAGTTGAGGGTCATTTGGGTTGGTTCCAGCTTTTTGCTATTGTGAACAGAGCTGCAATAAACATGGATATGTATGTATCTGTGCAGCAAATGTGTTTTATTGATTATATTAAAAAACATTTGCAACATTTTCTGCTTAATTGTAAGGGCATACAAAGTACTAAATTTTATTGTAAGTATACTTCTAACCTCATGTCATAATTTCTAGGTAATTTTCTCAGTATTGTTTCATCTGTGATAATTTTATTTTTTAATTTTATTTTTCCTTTAGCCTCAACAGTCATGCTAGGCATGCAGCTCAGTTGGTAAAGTGCTTACCTAGCATGCACAAAGCCCTGGTTCTCATTCCCAGCACAGCATAAACCATTTACACTTGTAATCCTAATATTTGGGAGACAAAAAAAAAATAGAAAAAAACACTGAGAGAAATATGCAGGACAGTTATGGCAGAATGCATGATCTCGGTTGGGGTGGGGGTGGGGGGGAAGGGAAAGGGAAATATGCCTGAACTGAATTGGAAAATGATGTATGAAATGCACAAAGCATCAATAAAAAAAATGTTAAAAAAATATTTGGGAGACAGGCAGGATAAATTCAAGATCATTCCTGGGTATACAGAGAGTTCAAGGCCAGTTGGGGTTACATGAGACCCTGTCTCAAACAAAAAATAGTTTAAGAAAATTACTTTGCCACAGAAGCTACATATTTTATTTAAATTTTAGTTATGTGTGTCTCATGCCAAACTCATCAAAATATAATTGTTCTTCATATGTATTTTGATATTTATTGTCTCCTTTCAAAACAAGATCTTCTGTAGCTCAGACCAGCTTTGAACTCCCTATGTACATGAGACTAGCTTTAAGCTCTTGATCCTTGCGTCTCCACTTCCAGAGTTCTGGAATACAGGCATGTACCACTATACGCAAAGAAGTTTTCTTTACACATTTAAATTATGTTTTGTAAATATTTAAGATGTATATATTCCATTACTAACAGGTATTGATTCATTCTTGTTAAATAACATTTATTAGTTTAATCCTTTTAAATTATATTGTCTATCTTCATCCTTAATTTTTTTTTCTATGTAAACTTTCAAGGTATGAGGGCCTTAAGACATTCTCCAAAGACAAATTTACTCTTATTCATTTGGGGGGTCATTCCCAAGCCCTTATATTGTAGGGGTATCTTTTGTTTTTTGACTTTAAAGCTTTAAAGTTGATAAGATGGTCATTTTCACAACGTTGATTTTACCAATCCACAAGCATGGTAGATTTTTCCATCTCCTAGTCTCTTCCTCTATCTCTTCCTTTAAAGTTTTGAAAGTTTCATTGTAAAGATCTTTAATGTTTTTGGTTAGGTTTATTCCTAAGTTCATTTTTTGAAGTTAATGTGAATGGGAGTGTTTCTTTATATGTTTTTTCTCCTGATTGCTTGTTGTTGGTATATAGAAACAATACTGATTTTTGTAAGTTGATTTTGTAACCTGCCACTTTACTGAAAGTATTAATCATTTCTAGTAGTTCTCTGGTGGAATTTTCTGGACCTCTTACGTATAGTATATCATCTGCAATAGAGGTACAGTTGTCTGGGAGAGGAGATGGTCAACAGCGATCTAATCAGACTTGGAACCCTCTTAATGGGAGTGAATCCATGAGAGCCACTATAAACTCAGCCAAATGCAAAGGGATGGAGAGGACATAGAGCCTAGATAAAAGCCTATCTGTGTCATATTTCCAGACAAATGAAATTACTTATTATACACTAACTGTGGAATCTTATATTTACAGTTAAGCATATCATATGCTATTCATCACAAACCTACTCTATGCCAAAGATGGAGGCCACTGCAGAATCCAACAACTGGTCAGACACAGAACATACACATCTGAAAAATCCCCATTCCTAAGAGACATATCTACAGTTGAACCTCTACACACAGAAGGAGGGGCAGAGAAAAAAACAAGTGCACCCCTCAATTCTCACCAGCAATGCTTCTGTACACAATGGAGTGTAGAATAGGACCACTGCTAGCCACTGACCAACTTGATCAAAATACCAAGAACATTGTACCTGTTCAAAAACTACAGAATATAGTCAACGAGAATATAGTCCAACATTGACTAAATTTTACATATTAAAATTAAATATCTCAAGAGTTACACCATAGACTTTTCTCAGACTAAACTAAAATATTATTCACAATTTTTCATTTTGCTTTATCAACCCAAAATGCTTCTGCTGTTGACTTTTTTGATGTTTTAGGTACACAGAAATAATGAGTTCAGTCAGTTAGAAATAGTGAGACCAATTGTCGCCTGGAGGGAGGAAAATTCAGAACCAGATACATGGAGATGCCAAGAAAGCTAAGAAAGTGTTGCCTTCCTTTAATCTACCAGATTTCAACCAAAGTTTGAGTATATTTGTTCTCATGGAAAACTGGGGATAATCTTAAGAGCTGTTTGCTTTCTAATTCAAAAATTTCCTTCATACTCTTATTTGGAAAACTATGGTCAATGAATGATGAGTTGCAGCCAGACAGAAGTGTAGGGATGTGGTAAAGCCTCATGCTTCTTCTCTGAAGGCCAGCAGCCCCAGGAGGCAGCCTGGGAACTCTCCTCAGCCATAGGTGTTAGCATGGATTGAGAGGCGCTGTAGAGCAGCAAACCCAAGCTATTTCACATCTGCTCAAGGGAGCCACCTACCGTGTCCCTTTTACATGTCTATATCCAAGGAAGAAATAAGCTTTGCGTGGTTTCATTTTGTTTGTGTGTGTTTTAGGAAGGCGTTTACATTTTATTAATTCAAAGCTGTTTTAACTTTTTTTTTACATTCTTAGAATATAAAATATATTCATGACTTTAAGAAAAGAGTCCTTTCTATCTGCAACAGTTCTCAATATGTTCAAGTAGATAAATAAAATGCCAGGAGGCATTAGTAATTAAAAATCAAGCCAATGGGCTGAAAACATGGGTCAATGGTTAAGACACTGCCTGTTCTTGCAGAGGATCCAGGTTCAGTTCCCAGTACCCACATGGTGGCTCACAACTGTCTGTAACTCTAGCTACAGGGGATCTGATACCCTCTTCTGGACTCCACAGACACAAACCATGCATATGGTGCACATACATACATGCAGATATTCACACATACACAGAAAATGGAAGTAAATAATATTAGTTAAAAATCTAGTCAAGGGGCAGGTCTAGTAATACATACCTTTAATCCTAGCACTCAGGAGGCAGAGGCAGATAGGTATCTGTGAGTTTGAGAACAGCCTGATCTACATAGCAAGTTTCAGGTCAGCCAGGGCTATATGCTGAGACCCTGTTTCAAAAAACCCTAAATTGGGGCTGGAGAGATAGCCTAGTTGTTAAGAGCACTGACTGCTCTTGCAGAGGACCTGGGTTCAATCCCCAGCACCCACATGGCGACTGAGAACCATCTTTAACTCCAGTTCCAGGGGAATCCGACACCCTCTTCTGACCTCCACGGCATTGCATGACACGGGTGCACCAACCTACATGCAGACAATACATTCATACACATATGAAAATAAATTTTAAAAAAGTTAAAAAACCCTAAATAATAAAAATAAATAAATAAAATCTAGACAAAGATAAAGCATGTTTATAATGATGGTGGGCATCAGCAGACTTGAGAAAGGGAAAACAAAGGCCACTGAAAAGGAGCACATTCTTTTAATTCTGTTCAGAATCAGCTTCACCTTCAAGACTCCTCTTTTGCCACATCTATCCTGATACTCAGAAGATAGCATGATGTGTTTTAAGACCAGCTTCAGGGCATCCGAAACCCAGATTGAAGGCTCAACCCAAATCAGCCACCACCAACCCCAAGACTTTCAATTTCTCTCTTCGAATCTCAGTGTGAGCATCTTAAATGAGTGCAGTCTGTTGAATCATGGGCCTCAAGATCACCTGTTCAAGTAAATATGACCAGAGCCCAATGAAGCTAGGTCTTTTTCATATGTATGGAATCCACATCCACAAAGTCAACCAACCACGGATTGAAAACACTAAAGACTGTGTGTGTTGACCCCTGGAAGACTTCTGCTTGTTGTGATCCCCACACCATATAGCACAATACTTACCTGCATAGCTTTTTTTCTTTTTCTTTTTCTTTTTTGTCTTGGCTGTTAAACAATTTTTTATTTTATATTTTTCCAAAATATGCATATATACCCTTCACACATAAATCAAAATTATAAACTCTGAAAATAAACTATAGGTTGATTCCTAAACACGTTTAGAGATTCACATTTTAACAGTAAATTTGCATGCAAGTATAAAGACGTGTAACTTTACATTCTTTTTATAATTAGAATATGACTACATATCCATATATGGCAATTGCAATGTGTGAATATAAGTGGTAGGACACTTCTAAAGCCCATTTAGAGATTCACATTGTAATAGCACAGTTGCTTTCAGATACAGTTTGCCTGCCAACTGGGGATTTGGTGTTAGCATCCACAAATGAGGGAAACAATTCACTTTTTTTTTCTGGGACTGTGTTACTTCACTCAGTATAATTGCTTCGAGTTCCATCCATTTACCAGCAAAGTTCATGATGTCATCTCTCTTTACTGCTGCATAGAACTCCATTGTGTAGATGTACCACATTTTTGTTATGCAGTCATCAGTTGAGGGGCATTTGGGTTGGTTCCAGGTCTTTGCTATTGTGAAGAGAGCTGCAATAAACATAGATGTGCATGTATCTTTGAGGTAGGATGTGTCTTGTGGGTATATACCCAGGAGTGGTATGCTGGGTCAGGTGGTAGGCTCATTTTGAGTTTTTTAAGGGTTCTCCACACTGCTTTCCACAGTGGTTGTACCAGTTTACATTCCCACCAGCAGTGGATGAGTGTTCCCCTTTCCCCACACCCTCTCCAGCATTTGGTGTCTTTTGTTTTCTTGATCTTGGCTAGTTTTATTGGAGTGAGATGATACCTTAGTGTGGTTTTAATTTGCATTTCCTTAATTATTAATGATGTTGAACACTTCTTAAGATGTTTCTCAGCCATCTTTACCTCTTTACTGGTGAAGTCTCTGTTCATCTCTTAAAATATGAATACATCATTTCTCAGTCCAATCTAGACTCATCTCCCCTTCCATGCCCCCCACCCCACCCGAGTTCATACACCCTGCCATTCCTGCCCTGTATCTTTTTCTGAAAGTTTTTCAAAGCAGAGGATTATTATGCATGGAAATAACAAACAGTTTATATACAGATGATGCAATTTTAGTATAGGTGTGACATATATATGCATATGTTGAAGCAATACAGATTGGAGGGAACAACAACAGCAGAGGAACTGGGATGGGGAATCCATTGAAACACTAAAGTTCCCCCAAGGACAATAATCCTTTACTTTGCATGGCATGTATATCATGCTCAGTGTTATAGGTAATCTGGAGGTGATTTATAATATGTGGGTGATATGTGCAGACTGTATACAAATACTGTAGCTTTTCCATAGGGGACCTGAGTGTCTGGGGATTTAGGTGTCCCCTTGTTGACACAACGGAAAGATTGCATATAAAAAAAAAAAAGAGATAAAATCAGAGTGCCCCTGAGCACACTAGATATCCTCCAGAGCTCAGTGGGATTCATTTTATAGACCACGAGACAACAATCCCACAGAATTCTCCAGCTCCGTCCCTTTATGATTCAAAGTGGAATGTGTTAAAAACAACAAAACCGAAGCCTTGTGTCTCCACATGGATTCTGTGGAAATTGGACTAAGATGTATCATTAGAAAAAGGTGAGAAAAAGAAAACTGCTCAGCTAAATCTGAGGGGAGGTGCTCAGTGTTTGAGAATCAAGCCAGAGCTCTAGTCTCCTTTCTGAAGAAGTGCACCAGGGGGGACATGAAGCTTCTAATAAAGAAGATGTCAAAATGGACTTTCTAGACGAATTGTTCTTCCCATTGAACTCTGCAGGAACAGTTTGTGCTATGAGACTTTTTTGACATTAAATGGAAAAGAAGCTCAGCAGAAGCTCTTTATTCTCCTAACAGCCTTCTCCTGTCTGCTCCTTTGTGATTTAATGTAAGTTGGACTGAGACATGAATTCAAGCCACACTGGATCTGAGAGTACACACAAAGACAGGGACCATGTGCCGCTTCATTTCCGCCTCATGAAGGCAATGCATCCTGAGAATATCATATTCCTTGTGGAAGGAGTGGCCACAGATACTCCTTACAATCCTTCCTCCATACAATGCCTCCAAACTCCTTTTTTCCTGTCCCCATGTGCCAGTGGAAAAAGTACAGGAGCTTATGTAATGGTTATCAGTAGAAAGGGACCTAATCCATCACAGTCATTCACTAGGTGTGGCTTTTGGCCATTAGGTCATTAGGAACTTTTTATTGGAGCTCTAGTTTTGATTACCGAGATCCCATGACACACTTGCTTTGTTTAGACCTGGCGAGCAGGACCAGCGAGCTAGCTCAGCAGGTAGAGGCACTTGCATGCTGCCCTGATTACCTGAGTTCGATCACTGGATCCCACAGGGTGGTAGAAGAGAAGTAATTGCCAAAGAGTTGTCCTCTGACATTACATGCACACAGTGACACATGCTTCCACACAGAAATGAATATAAATCAGTAAATTTAGACTTGATATGCATCTAACTCCATAACTGTACCTACAGACTCAGTTTCCCTAAATATGAAAGAACGGCATCAACTATTTGTAGAAACAAGACTGTAGCAAACTATTCCACAGGCAGAGGCTTTGTTTGTTATAAATCACTCCCAGCATTTCATACTCCAATCTGAAAAGATCAAATACTCATAATACTCAAGCATTAGAAAACCAAGACAGATGCTTTTGGGGCAATGGTGTGTGTAATGCCTGTATTCATTATCTACTGTTGAGTGATGAATTACCCCCAAGCTTAGTGACTTAAATAAGGAACCCAAATTTCCACATCAGGAATTTAGGAGGTGGGCGATTTTGCTAAAGCTCTATGTGAAGTTGCTACTTGTGGCCCCGAGTTACCCTTTGAAGGTTCACCTGAAGGAGATGCCCCTGAGATGGCTCACTCACACACCTACTAGCCAGAGGCCTGGGTTCCACACTTCATATCATATAGAACTTCAGGATGGTTGCTTGAAAGTCCTTACAACATGGCTGCTGGTATCTCCTAGAATGAATGGTCTGGGAGAACAAGGTGGCCTTGTGTTTTTGAAGGCCATCTCATAAATCCACATCATCACTTGCAGCAAGTCACTGAAGCAGACCTCAGGCTGGGAAGAAAGGGCCCAGGCTCCACAAGTTTGGGGAAGACTGTCAGGGTGTGTATAGACCTATTTAGCATAGGCGGGAATATAAAAACAGAAGCACTGAGAAGAAAGCTTTTGCAAGGCAAACAACTCCAATGACCAAAGGATTTCTAAGCAGGTTGACAGTGGTTTACAGATCATTAATTATTTGGCATTGACACTGGAAGCAGAGATTCCTTAATCTAAGTGTTGGGAAGATAATTCATTGCAAACATCTCAGTCAGGATCATGGAAAGTAATTGGTAGAATGATTGAATCACCAGAGTGTTTTAGGAACATACATGAAGTAGTATGTTGAAAGTCGGCCTTAGAAACTCCCTTTGGTGGCCAGGCAGGGACAGTCAAGATGAAGGTCAGCCCACAAGAAAACACTGCTGAGGACCAGACATGCTGATGAGGATATAACGTGTCTTCCATACAGTGGTGGACACAATAAAGCAGGTGAAGTGATGCTTACAGTACTAAACACTATCTTCACAGAATTTTATAACTCCTGAAAGGAAAATAGTGGTAAAGATTGTGCTGTTTTTCATAAAAAAGTGATACTCTTAGCCTTCATTGGAGAAGCTTCTTTTTTTTTAAAGATTTCTTTTCTTTACATGTCTTTGTCTGTGTTTGTGCATTTGAGAAAAGGTGCCAAGATCACAACAGGATGCCTGACCTACAGGTGCCTGTGGGCTGCCTGGCATGGATGCTGGGAGGTGAACTCAGGTCCTGTGCGAGAACCACAGAAGCTCTCAGGCATTGAGCCATTTCTCCAGCCCCAGAGAAGCTTCCTATCACAGGAGGTAGCAAATAATGTAGGTACTCCTACCTGGTGTGGAGAAGGATGGAGAAGTGCTCAGAGCTAAGTGGGACACCTATATCACCCCATCCAAGGCTCAGGGAACAGAGCAGAAGAGGTTGGAAGGCTGAAGGTGTGCTGCAAAAAGATGTGTTTGGATACAGCACGACTCTTTCAATCATGAACTCACTTCAGCTGCCATTACCCACATAAGACATGCACAAAATCAGGGCTGTCAATGTTGTATCACAGATCGGGGAGGGACTCATGAGGCCCCCTGCCTTTCTGAGAAATTACTGACAGTTAACAGCTGCTGGCACGGGGAGTGTCACCTTCCTCTCTGGCGCAGTCAGTGAGAATTGGCCCATATTTCCGCAAATCACCTCCTGCCTGTGCTCATGGAAGCAACCCTGACTAAACCCAGTGGGCCACACAGAAAAGACACAAACATAGGAATGGGACTTGTTGGCAAGGTTTTCAGTGGAAGAGAAAAGAGGGACATGAGAGGGTAATGTGGGTGACAACGAATAAAATGTGTTAAATACAGATATGAAACTGTCAAAGCCAGGTGTTGTGGTGCACACCTTTAAGCCCTTGGGAGGCAGAGGTAGGCAGATCTTTATGAGTTCAAGACCAGCCTGGTCTACAGAGTTCCAGGACAGCTGGGGCTACAGGGAGACCCTGTCTCGAAAAGACAAAACAAACAAACGAACAAACAAAAAACCCCAGAAATGTCAAAAGATGAAATGAAGAAGGGCCAAAGAGATGGCTCAGTGGGTAAAGACATCTGCCGCCCAGCCCGATGACCTGGGTTCAAGCCCCAGGACCCACATGGTAGAAGGAGAGGACTGGCTTTGGAAAATGGTCCTCTGACATCCATTTGTGCACTGTAGCACAAGCAGGCACATGTACACACATACACACACACACACCATGCACACAGAGATGCAGAGAGAGACAGAGAGAGAAAGAGGGAAAAAATAAATGTCATAAAAATTTTTAAATAAAATAAAAACATTGTGCCATTTTCATTGGGTATGTTGAGCATGGGAGAGACTGAAACTTAATATTAGTAAACAAAATCAAGATGAATCCTTACCATAAATAAATAAATAAATGTCAAGTAAGTTGGTTGGCATAGAAGCAAATAATCAACTTGTTTGTGTCATTTTGCTTTTTCATTTTCCAACTGGTTATTTCAGTATCACACAAATATAGTACCCCCTCCTCCCCCCTGCCAAGAAAACAATCTGAAAGCTTTTTTGGCAGGACCCAAAATATTTACACTTAGGAAACCAACTATTTTTAAGTTACACTGATAGAGAAAGAGAGTCTTCTGTGTGAATGTCTGCAAATGCCATTCAGCCATTCTTAGCATGTGGCTAGGTGTGGCTGATCAAATAAACAAGAAGCCAGGAGTGCTTGCGGGCACATTTGGTGTGGCAGGCACTTGTTCGCCAGTGGACTCCCTCTGTCTACCATGTTGGATCTGTCTACCCAGAGAACTGTATTTCAGCAGCGAATGACAATTCTCTCTCCTGAATTATTTGGCTCGTATTGAAGCACACACAGTGTATTAAATGTAGATTTTCTACCTCGGAGTTACAACCTTCCTTAGTGTCTGCCAGCTGCATGGAAGGCTGCAGTTCCTGGATTTGTGTGGTTGTAGAGAGTTTTCTGAATGGGAGTGGTTCTTTCATGAAGTTGCTTTTCTCCTGACATCTCTTTAGTCTTGCTTGTCCAAGTGTGGTCTCTGGCTTAGGAACACGGAGATGACTAGTAGTACATTCCCATGGAATTGGGATCATGTTTTCTAGTAAGAGCTCTAGGTCATCCTATAGGCATTTATGTTTGAGAAGCCCTGTCCTGTAGAACACACATAAAAATGTTCCCATCTTGTATACATGAGACAGCTACAGCCCTTGATAGCTTCCAAGAACTTGAAGGTGAGACCCTATTGCTGAAGACAGGACACACTTCAGACACAGGATTTGAAGCAGTGGAGCTGTCACATCCCTAGACAAATGTAATTTCTTATTATGGGTAAAATATGTATCTTTATATTTACAGGCAAGTATCCCAGTCACCTCTCATCAAAGAAGCTTCTTTTGCACCAAAGAGTATTACAGAGTACCACAACTGGCCACATACAGACATTTTCGGTGAATTGCCTGAGCCACCTCCCCTGAAGGCTAGCTGTCAGCTTTGGAGGAAACCATGCAAACTGATAAGGGAGAAGAACACCAATTGAAGGTCCAACCCCAGCTATAAGGCCTAATAACCATATCTATGACCAGCACCAAAAACTATATTGGGGCAGTAGCCGCACTTTTATCTTGGGGGGTAATCAACAGCTACCTACTCAGTGGGAGGAAGCTTATAAGTGGTACTATAAACATAGCCAAATATATGTGGCTGGAGGGGATATGGATCTAAAAGAAAACTCCAAGTCTGCCACATCCCTAGACAAGTGTCATTTCTTCCTCTGTACTAAGTATGGATCCTTTTATTTACAGACAATTCTCCTAGTCACCACTCATCAAAGAAGCTTCTTTTGCAACAAACAGAGATTATTATAGAGTTCCACAACTTGCCACACATGAACACAGAGACTATCTGTGAATTGCCCAAACCTAAGTGGCACATCTACAATGGAACCTCTACACCTAAGGCTCACAGAACATAGTGGAACAAGGGGTAGATAACAGAGCTTGTTATGCAGATAATGCAATACTAATACAGCTCTCAACTCTCATCAATGAAGCTGCCTCATGCAACAGAGGCCCATGATCAAAAAGGGATACAAATGGCCAAAGCACAGAGAATAAGAGTCTGTAGTGTGTGGGTCCTTGGACAAGACTCCTATATTAAATTCCACCCACCCAGGGCTCAGGAATCACTACAGAAGAGGGAGGTGGAAGGACTGTAAGAGCGGAGGGAGAAGGGGCATGACTATGTGGAAATACTGTCTTACGGGCTCCTGGAAAGCCACGTGAACTTAGAGCAATGGTGTCGGCAAGAAAAAGGCCCATGCAAACTCAAGCAGACAAAAACCCAGCATAGAACTATGGAAATGGGCAGCAGGCCCCGATCTTAGCTGGAGAATGATTGGCAACTGATTACTGTTGGGTGATCAATTAATGAAGGGAGGGACTCAAGATAGGATGGCTAGATCCCAGTGCAAGAGCTTGCACTGAGGTATGTCTGGGGATACTAATTTGACTTGATAGGCCTTAATACAAATGACATAATGCATGAAATCCAGTTGGGGGGGGCTATGGAAGGGTGCCGATGAGGAAGAAGATATAAAGATGATCAAGATATTCTATATGAAATACACAAAAATTCAATAAAAACTTTACACAAAAAGCCTGTGCTTCAATGTTGACAAGGAGAAGACAATGACATCACTATTCTACAGGCAAAACCTTTGTTTGACATAAGTCACTTCCAAAGTATCATACTCCAATTTGAAAATATCAAATACTCCTAACACTCAAGCATTTGAAAGCCTACTATAATTGTTTGCTTACTAGAAAAAAAAAATAGATTTCAAATAGCTTTCAGTAGACCAAAAGGCTCTGCTTTCTTCTACCATATTCCACAAGTCTTACACGGCCTGGCCTGGAAGGCTGGGAAGTGTGTGCCTGGGTACCATTACCTTCTCCATGTTATGAATAAGCAAAGAGTTCCTGAGCACCTAAGGTAAAGCCTCCTTACACAGAAGCCTCCAAGGGACTGCGCCATCTGTACACCCAGGCTTTGTGATGCCAGCCTGATGTATTTTTCCACTGTCGACCCAGCATGGCTATAAAGGATTCTTACCTTGCACTTTGAGAGATGGCTGAAGCCGTGCTCTTGCTAATCATGAGTCTAGTTGCTCCTTTCTGTGGGTAAATTGCATAGTGATTTGGAAACCACAAAATCCATAGGGCCCTGGTCACTGCTCAGAAAGTACTTCCATTCTTTTCTCTTTTTCCTTTTACTCTTTCTTTTTGGTATAAAAAGAAAAGTTAAGCTCTCTCCTCCCCAAAATGTTTAAGTGTAAAATATATTATTGTTGACTATTAGTATAATATTGTGCAACAAATCTCCAGAGTTTAATTTGTCTTTCTTGACTGAATTTTAAGCCCATCAATTAGTAACTCATCATTTCCCCTCCCCCAAACCTCTGCAAACCACCATTGCCCATTTAGATTCTATGAATCTGAAGATTAATTTAATCAAGGTAATCCCTGACAGATATGCCCAGGGGCTTGTCTCTCAGGTGATTCTAGAACCCATCAAGTTGGTAAATTAGTACATCACAATTACTACATATTAGTTTTACAAAATAATAGGTTTCATTATGAAATTTTCATATTGCATATAATGTGCTTTCCACTGCATTCCCCTTCCTATTAACCTCTGGGGTGATTAATTCTGCTGAGAGCAGAATTTAGCTTCTTCTGTCCTCCCAAGGTGGACTACAGACCAGTGAGTCTCCTAAATCCTCTAGACATTTAAGAGATTGGAACTGCAGAGGCTCCCAGCCTTGTGGACTGAGCTGCTACCAGGTTCTTAGCCTCTCCAGTATGAACTACCAGTATTCCAGTGTTGTACTACCCAGACCACTCCAGTAAGCCAATCTAATCTCCTTCGAATCTATATTCGTTCTGTTGGTTCTATTCTTCTATGAACTAATGCATTTCTCTTTCCTCACTCTCTTTTCTGGTTGATTTACTTCCTCTTTCCATATAGTTCCCTCTTCTACTTTCTAAATCTTATTTATTATCTATTTACTTTGAGGCAAGTTCTAACTATGGAGCCCTGGCTGGCCTGGCAGTCACTATGTAGTCCAGGTTGGCCTCAAACTCACAGAGATCTACTTGCCTTTGCTTTTCAAGTGCTGGAATTAAAGGTCTGAACTACCATGTGTAGCTTCAAATCTTTTTAAAATGTAGTTCTGCACATGAGAAAAATGCACTCCATAGTCATTATCCATTCATCTGCTTGATGGACAGCTAGGTGGACTTCATTACTTGGCTGTTCTAAGCAGGCCAGTGATAAGCATGGATGTGCAGGTATCTGTTATTACACTGACTTAGATCTCCTTCGTGAGTGTATTCAGGAGTGTTATAACTGGATCACACAATAGTTGTAGTTTTATTTATTTTTTGATGACTCTCTATACTGATGGTTATAGTGACTGAGCTCTTAGACATTCCCACCAATAGTATGAATGAATTCCACTCCCTGGTCTTCACTATCGCTATTGTTTGTTTCCTTGGAGATAGACATTCTGATCAGAATGAGATGGAATCATGGTTTACGTTTTCCTGACTTCACACTGCTTTCTATAGTGCCTGTACCATTTTGCATTCCTATAAGGGCATGGAAGGGTTCAATTTCTCCTCACCCTTGCCTCTAGAATAATGTAGCCATCATGACAGATGTGTGCTGCTAGCTCACTCTGGGCTTTGATTAGCATTTCCTAGATGATTAATGAGAGTGAGCTTTTTTCATATACCTATCGGCCACCCGTATGCTTTTACAAAATGTTCATTCATAGCCTCTATCCATTTTAAAATTGAGTTATTTGGTTATTTTGTTTTTCTTTTAACCAAGTTGTTGAATTCCTTATATATTTAAAGTCTAACTCTTTTTTTTAATTTTTTAATTAATTTTATTTCTGTATGTGTATGAATATTCTGTCTGCATGCAAGTTTGTGCACCCGTGTCGTGCAATGCCACGGAGGTCAGAAGAGGGTGTCGGATTCCCCTGGAACTGGGGTTCTCCTGGAATTGGAGTTTCAGACGGTTCTCGGCCGCCATGTAGGTGCTGGGGATCAAACCCCTCTGTAAGAGCGGTCGGCGCTCTTACCCGCTAGGCCATCTCTCCAGCCCTAAAGTCTGACTCTTTATAAGGCGTGTGTTTTATAAATATACTCTCTGCATCTTCAATCCATTCACTGTTTTCTTTAGTAAACTACAAAGCAGCAATCTTGAGATAGTAAGAATTTAGTCACTATCTTCCTAAACCAAAGCAAAACAAAACAATAGTTTAAATGCCTAATATTTTAGTTCTTATTTAAACTGCCATTTCTTGAGGATTTTGGAGCTAGGTTTAACTATCACATTTGGGGATTTTCTTTGTTTTGGTTTGTTTGGCCTTTCTGTGAGACACGGTCTTTCTGTATATCCCAAGCTGGTCTTGAACTCAGGATCCTTCAACCTCAACCTCTGAGTCCTGGGATTATACAGGTGCACCTCCATGCCAGACCTGTTGTCATTTCCATTCAGTTTTGTCAAGTCCAGCTTGCAGTATTAGATGTATCTTCTCAAAATAATTGAATACATCCCACTCTAACTAGCTTGTGTGAGATGGTCCCTGGGAGAATCAAGCCATTACAGGAAAAATAGGAGCTAATGACACGTCTTTCCCAGAGCTGTCTCCAAACACACAAGACAAATGAAATTATTCAAAGCTTATGCAAGAAGGTCCAATTAATTAAAAAACTGATCGTGTTGGGTTTTTAAACTTATAGTTTAAAAAATACTTAGTTGTGGGGCTGGAGAGATGGCCTAGCGGTTGAGAGCGCCGACCACTCTTACAGAGGACCCGGGTTCGATCCCCAGCACCCACGTGGTGGCCAAGAACTGTCTGGAGCTCCGATTCCAGGAGAACTCCAGTTCCAGGGGAATCCGACACCCTCTTCTGACCTCCGCGTAATTGCACGACACGAGTGCACAAACTTACATGCAGACAGTACATTCACACGCATACAGAAATAAATAAAAATTAATAAAAAATTTAAAAAAATACTTAGTTGTGTCAGCATAGTGCTAGTCATTGGGGCTAACAAACAAGCAAAAATAATGAACAAACCATGATATCACATGGGTCAACCATTATTGCTAGGTAGCTACTCAGATATGAACAAGCCTGGAGGTCACTGGACACAGATCCTTTCCTCCATTATCAGCCACCTGTAAACCACAATATTTTTATTACTGGTCAAAAGAATGATATCTGAGTCTCATCTCTGACCTTAAGTGGAAACATGGCATTCTAAGTTATCGTGATGGTCATAAGATCACTCCATAGCCAGACCTAAAGGACACAGTTTTATTTACTATAGGCAATAAGGGTAGATCTAGGAGACCCACTAACAGGACTCTAGCCAGTGTCCAGTTTTTAAAGAGGAAAGTCTCTTCACGCTTCAAAAAGGGAAGTCTGGTCCTGCAAGACCTGACTTTGTCCTCCTGTGGATGGAACTAGTAAATGAAAAGCCAAAAGGAGCCCCCACCCCCTAAAAATTGAGTGGCCCCTGAGGACCAGATCCCCAACTGACCTTGAGAAAACAAAGCTTGGTTAATCTGGGCTAACTGTATGGACTTAAACACCTAAAAGGAAAGTATAACCAAAAGATAAGTAATCATTATAAATCATTATATTTAAAATCTGAGAGATTGTGCAAACATTAGACTTAAAGCCATATGAGATCTATTGTTGTCAAATAATAAAATTTCTTCTTTCTATTTAGCAATTACCTAAGAGGAAACTCACACTGTGACTGTCAAAATGCCTGAAAAGCAGATCCTGAGTCCAGACACCATGGCCAAATGAACAAAAGGAGAAGCCCAATAATGGATGCTTCGGAACCCCTCGTTGAGAAATTCTACTGGACTTTTAAGTTGCACATTTAATTCACCCTGTTCATCTCCTGGTTCCCTGCCTATAAAATGTATCTAGCTACTCTTGCCTTCACTTCTCCTTCACAGGCACCAGTCAAGGACTTTGTTCTCTCTATAGCTATACTTTTGGGGGTCTTTTAGACAGACCCACTGAGCAGGAGTACCCCAGGTGCCACCCCCTGCCCCGTTTTCAGCATGGAAGAAGTCAGAGCAGACGCCATCCTGATTCCCTCTTGGCAATTGGGGTGACCTCCTCAGAGGGTAATGTGATAAAAGTAGGAGCTAAAAATTGGCTAGGCAGTCTAGGGTCAAGACCCCCCAAAAGCCAGTTTCTTTCTCAGCTGAGAGCTGAAGACTTCTTGGATCTGCCAGTGGACTTACCCTTCTGGTTGTTCTGACTTGTGGCCCCTGCACCTTTAACTCACTTCTCAGATTTATTAACCAGTGCATAAATTCTATTAAAATCATGGTGCTAAGGACCCAATACAACCCCCTCCCTAGCGGAGATCATTCCATCTTGGAAACACCAATTGTGGTCAACTCTTATGAATTTCCTTCAAGGATTTGAAGACCTCACAATGAGAGGGGGAAATGAGGCAGAGGATTATTGAGATGGAGGATTATAAAACCTCACAGCTAGTGCTCTCAGATGCCATTAACCCATTTTTCCTCAGTCATTCTAGGAATGATTGGTTTGCTTGCTTGCACGCTTTCCCTTGATTGGTAACTTTAAACTGTGGTGTTAAACACTGATTGGCTGTTGTACTTGATTGGTAACTTTAATTGTGATGCTAAACTCTGATTGGCTATTGTACTTATAAATTACCCTGTAACCCACACTTCGTGGCCACACTCCACCCGAGTTAAGTGTCAGCCCCGGCGTCATAATTAAATTAAACCCTCCTTTAAAACTAAAAAATAAATAAATAAATAATCTTAAAAAAAGAAGCCCGAAAGAACTGTGAATATGCAGCAATATCTAGTTACTCCATTCAGTGTCTTGGTGTTTGGTAGGGAAAATGGAGATGCCACATGCTTCATAAGATCAGCACTGGCCAAAGCTAAGTCTAGCCTTCATGGCTTGGGACAGGTGGCTAATATTTTCTACTGTGAGAATACCATGATATGTATACATAATTCCATGCCAGATCTACAAATTATAATAAGAATGTATAGATTGTTGGTGAAGTGTAATAGTACATACTATGATCACAGTACTCAGGAGACCAAGACAGGATGAATGAGAGGGTTTGAGGCATCCTGGGCTACATACATTCTCCACAAACCTGGGCTACAATGGATTACAGATCATCTTAATAATGCACCTTGATAACTTATGTCCTCTTGATTTCATAGCTCCTTGCATTATGATTAATGTCATTCCTTTCATCAAGAGATGAAGTTCATTTCTTATTATTTGGATGTGTACTGATCTGTGACCTGCTTTGACCAATAGAATGTTATATAAGTGATACTGTATGACATTTGAAGAAAAGACTTGTGAGACCTTGGAGCTTCCCTTCCCACCCTTTGGACTTTCCCAAATAGTGTAAGAGACCCCAGAGGGAGGGAGGAATGAGACCTGTCATGTAGTGTGGACCATGTTGACAGCCAGTGTTAGGGCACCTCACCTACTAAGCTGTCAGGTGATGACAGAATTGCAGATGACCCCAGTCAAAACCAGCAGAAGAATCATCCTGCTGACCTCAGCAACTCAAAGAATCAGAAGTAACATATCATTACATCATTGTCTTAAGCCATTGCATGGGATTATGTTCAATTGTGAAGTCTAAATTAGAAGTTCATTTCTTTACACACATAAAGGCTTTCCCTAGGATTTGTCTCACTATTGAACATATCTTTGTCTTTTATAGAGCAATGTCTTCTCCTTCCCCCATCCTCTCAGTAACTTTAGTGAGACTACTTAATTTTACGTCAAAAAATTTTAGGAGAAGCTACAGTTGATTAAGCTCATTTCCTCTTTTATGTTGTCCTCTTAACTAAATGCATACACTTTTTTGCAAATTCGTATTCCCTCACTTAAAATATCTTCTTTTCCTCCCATATTTGCCAAAGTAATTGAACTGCAAGGGGGGAGGATGCACATTCATTGCTAGAGGAAATGCACCCCAAGTCCTTATCTGGCCAATGGCACCCACCACTCTGGCTGTTCCTAGCTGGGCATAAGGGGCTAACTAGCTGCTAATTAGAGATAGGCAAGCCTCAGAGGGATTTGACTCCGATTCCAATTTGCAAATGGGACTTGTGTGTTTGGATTTGGATTTGAATTTAGATTGGATAAAAACTTCCTTTTGCTCATTAACTTAAAGCTCTTGTTCTTAAAGCAGCCAGAATGCTGTACTCTCTCTCTTATGCATGAGAACACACATGCAGGAAAAAATGACACCCTCTTTTGAAGTCTGTTTAGAGGGTTTGCATTTATCTATTCCAGCCTAAGGGAAATTGTACATTCATATTTGGAACCGCACTCCCTATTGCCTCATTAGCATCACCATTTCTGATGGTTTTAAAGTTTAGGGGTGTTGTTGCTGATGCTCAGGAGATATTTTTATCTTTTTTTTATTTTTATAATTTGGGGGAGACTTTTTGGCTAGCAATACTGGAAGGAAAGTCCAAACAGCCTTCACCAAATTTATTTTTGATCAATCTGGTGGTTAACAGTCCAGACCTTTCCACAGACTCACTGAATTATTCTGGAAGTCAGTCGTATAAAATAACATCAATTGGCAGCTTGTTGTATATGTTTAGCCATTTAATCCTAATTATGTAAATTTAATAGATAATACATGTAAGATAACAGAGAGGTTTTGAAATTAATTATGCTATGCTGAAACTCTGTGTTGAGCCTTAATCCACTAAAAGGTAAACTGTGATCAAATAAGAGTAATTTATGAGAAATTCTATTATAAATACTTAGATATTAACTATGTTCTGAAATAAACATGGAATAATTAAATATATATTACATAATTGAGACATGAATTCTATAATATTAACGTTTAGACATCGTCTAATCCAATTCCTTTACTTTGCTTGTAATGAGACAAAAACTCAGGAAAGGATGATGACTTTAGGGTGGGGGCAAGTTATTGGTGAACCTGGTTGAGAAGCAGTTATATTTTGCATGCTAAGGGACACAGTACTCATTGTGGGTTGAAAGTGAATTGTGCCTTGAACAAGAGTGGCTGGACCACCCACGGCTTCATTCTGTATTTATTTTCCTGAATTTATGAGGAACCAGGACACCTTCCACACCTTACAGGCTCTTCAACTTCCGCTAGGTTTTCATCATAGGAAAAGAAGACTCTACCTGCAATGGGTGGACTCTTATTAACTGAACCCAAAGTTTGAAATAGTATAAACCAGAGGGGAGATTTTATTTACACCAAGAAATACCATGATTTCTTCTCATTCAAGTAGAGAGTATGATAGATGAAATATTGAAAACACTTCTGAATGACACAACCATGCTCTAAAGCAAAAGAGAAAAGCCCAGAGAGCAACAGAAGTGGACGCGACCTTCAGATCTCCAGGACTAGAAACAAAAAAGGCAGCTGAGTAGCTCTCAACCTCACATCGTCAGCAACTGGGGCTGGATACCTCTATCACAGTAGACTTTCCTATGCCAGGTAGGCTGTTCACCAGCACCTGGCCTTGGGCCCTACCATCAGCATCTCCTCTTCTTCTCCTAACTCACCATTTGTGAATAAGCAGATATGTCTCCACATAGTGACTGTTGAGAATCACAGAGGAAACTGAAGTGTTCATTATGAATGGTGGACCTCCAAAGACAGGCTGCGTTGTAAAAACTGAAGGCAGAGGCAGCACATCCCTGCTTATGAACAGAAGTGAACCACCTCCACCATCCAGGCAGGGCCAGCTTATACCTTGCCCAGGGGAAATCAGGGAAAGCCATCCACCAAGAGTCTGGGCCAAAACAGATCAGGGCTTCCCTGATATCCAAATGTCCAGATTTCACAAGCATATCTTGAAGTCACTTCTATCGTCCATGGTTAATACTGAATAAGTGAATGAGACTGGAGAGATAGATCAGGCATTTAGCACCAAGTCTGCCAACTTGAGGTTCCTTTGATCCTTGGGACTCAGGTGGAGGAAGGAAGGAAGCAACCTCAATGAGTTGTCCTCTGACCTCCACACGTGTGCTATGGCACACATGCACCCCCACACACACACACATAAGTAAATAGCACTATCATCCCCGGTGAGGGTAGCCATGTGGCACTCTGTCCTCCACTAGTTCATACTCAGCATAGAATCCTTCCTTAGGAACAATAAATACATTTTTAGACCTAAGGCATATAAATATAAACAAAGCATACAAATACACGAACCAAAAACTTTCTCTCTTTTTCTTCTCGATAAAGAGCTTCTCATTCTTCTCTCTTCCAGGAGAGTAGAGAGAGAAAATGCAAAAAAAAAAAGAAAAAAGAAGAAAAAGTTTCTTTTCAACTCCTTTTTTTTCTTCTTTTATTTGTTTATTTTTTAAAGGGATTCTACAATATAATAGCACAGTTGTTTTCAGATAACATTGATGTTACTCAGTTTGCCATATAATTAGGTAATTGGTGCATTTTTTTGAAGTGAGCCAAATTATTAAGCATAAACAATGAATGTAAGTAACATTCATGTAAAACCAATTTGCAAGTATCTATGTCCGAATTTTGAACAACCCAAGGTTCCCATAGTCCAGTTGGAGAAGCTTGTATGCACAAGCATGTTGATCAAATAGGAGTCCAATCTATATTGCTGTAGTCTCACAATTCACCCCAATCTCTCCGCAGCCCTTACATTCTACCATGCCTCCTCTTCCACAAGTTGTTTCCTAGGCTTTGGGAAAGGGGCACAAATGGGTGAGAAGTAAAACAGTCTATTCTTTCTGGAGATGTCATTTTGGACTCTAGTCTGTTCAGGTTGTTCCCCTTCATGGGTTGACAGCTTATCCAGGGATACCTTTTTAATCCTACTAACAAAGCACAAGCAATTGGATGTACAGGCATTGAGGCAGTACTCTTTTCAACTCCTTTAACACGGGTCCTGTTGGGTTACTTTCGATGCGCCACTATCCATCCCTTTACCTTTCACAGAACATCAGAAGTGATGCTTCCATCTCCTTCCCGCTGGTACCTGCTCCAGCTAGCTGCTCCAAGTGCACTTCTGAGTGAGGACCCAAGAGGCAGCTGGCTTGGGAGGCTTTGGGAACAAGTTCCCTTGGACCTTTGCCAACATGCATGGAAGGGGAATAAGTCAAATATTATCTTCCTGCAGTAAAAAGGTGAGTCGCTCCTCGTGAGATCCATACATGCACAGAGCCGAATCCTCCTGCACTCACTGCACTGGGCATCCACAGGCAGGAACCATCTCATGGGGACTAGGAGAACACTGATGACAGGCTACCGAGCTGTCAGAATAAACCAGAGACCTCCAGGTAATAACATGGACAGCGTGGGTCTCTAGAGAGCCTCATCATCAGTGAGGCAAATCCAAATAGCTTTCTTTCCCCTCTGATCTGAATGCTTTTCTGAATTTCTTTCTACACTGCATGCATGCAAGTGGATGCCCCTTCCATACAGAGCAGCTGCTGCATTGCTTACACAGAAGGCAGTAACCTCATCTGTAATCACCCCTAAGTTCAAGGCTGCAAATACTCTTGAGAATATTTGTATCTTCCCAGCATACTGTGTAATGATGATGAAGACTCCCCTTCAACAAGACCCTCTGGTCTTTTTACACAGATTCTGCCATTTTCTGAATTAGAATGGCCCTGTCTATAGAAGGGGAAGAAGATGAAGGGGAGGAAGGAAGCCTTTCTAATAGCTTTAGACCCTAAACACTATAGTTCAGTCTCCTTCCTCATTCTTGTACTTCAAAAAGAGAATTTAAGAGTCCAAAAGTCTTCTAAAGCAATCATTGTTTTAGTAAAAATAACCTCAATTTCCTAATCATAAACCTCTTCAAGAAGGAAGCAGGAATATAGAAAGAAAGGTTGAATAATTCTGGACTAAGTGCTGGGCTCAAACCTGCCCTGGGTCCAGTATCAGGGACAGTAAAGACCATAGGTCAAAGACCCACATTCAGAACAGATTCAGAAGACATGATTAGGAAGATGGCACTTTTTGTGCCGGGCGTGGTGGCGCATGCCTTTAATCCTAGCACTTGGGAGGCAGAGGCAGGCAGATCTTTGTGAGTTCAAGGCCAGCCTGGTCTACAGAGCGAGTTCCAGGACAGCTGGGGCCACAGGGAGACCCTGTCTCAAAAAGACCAAAAAAAAAAAAAAAAAAAAGAAAAAAAAAAGAAAGGAAGAAAAAAAAAAAAAAAAACATAAAATAATACAAGTTTTTTGGTTTTTTTTTGGGTCTTTTCAGCGACAGGGTCTCCCTGCAGCCCCAGCTGTCCTGGAGATCACTCTGTAGACCAGGCTGGCCTTGAACTCACAAAGATCTGCCTGCCTCTGCCTCCCAAGTACTAGAATTAAAGGTGTGGGCTACCACACCTGGCTTCACCATACAAGTTTTTTGGTTTTTGTGGGGGTTTTTTGGTACTTTTGAGACAGGAGTTTTAAAATAACAAGTGAACGTTATCCAAGCCAACATGCTAAAGCCCTGGGTGTGTCTCTCATTCTGGGGAAGGACTTGCTTGTTCTCTGACTGTGAGGGATTTGCTCCCTCTAAAACTGGTTTGGTTTTACCCATAGACCCGGAGTCTCTCCTGTTGCAAGAAGCACAGTCACAAAGGCACTCTCAAGTGATGGGCTTAGATTTGTGTTTGTCAATCTTAGGGCTGCAGTCAAATACTGGACAAAAACAAGTCAAGGGAGGAAAGATCAGTGGTGCTCATGGTTGGTTTCAGGCTTCGGTCCATTATGTCAGAGAGGAGGCAGAGTAGAGGAGGAAAAGGAAGGAGTCTAGGCAAGGTTCAGCTTCCAGTAACTGACTTCCTCCACCTTCCATAGTCTCACCATCTCTCAAAAATTAATTCAGATTTTAAATCCATTCATGGATTAAACGGTTCATTAAGTCAGAGCTCTCCTAAAATAATTGTCTCTGGAGACCCCATCATAGCCAAAAGTGTGTTGTTCTTATCTCCTAGGTCCTTCTCAGTTATAGGAATTTATTTGGGCCTGCTGTAGGCTAAACGAGAGTAAGTAGAGATGCAGAGAAAGAACTTACAAAATTGTATGCAACTCTGAATAGTTAATAAAATAAAACCGGGGTGGGGGAGGTTTCTCAGAATGTAATATTTATTGTGAGTAGCAGAACATTGGAATGGGAATCTCTACTCCATGATAAACCATAGGTCTACTCAAAAAGGATGAAGCAATAAGAAATTTGGAAAGAAAAATATGAGGATACATCAGATAAAATGGTTAATAAAATAGTTAAATAAAATACAGAATAGTTCCCTCTCTATACATTACTCTCCTTTCATTCAACAGACTCAGCATTTTACAGTTTTTCTGTGACTGTCTCATTCATCATCCATCTCATACTTTTCCTTGGTAGCCTGTGCATTGATTCTCTTCTTCAATAAATATTTTTTGAGTAGATGAATAGATAAATGAATGGATGCTCACAGTTTCTATTCCATCAGAACATTGCCATGTTTATAGCTTTGACTGATGGAATCAATCTGGGTTACGTGTGTGTGTGTGTGTGTGTGTGTGTGTGTGTGTTCTTGTTTCTATTCTTCCTGCCTTTTCTATATGTCAATGTCTGATCCACAAGTCAAGTTTCAGAGTCTGAGAGAGGAAGCAGTTGATTTAGCGAATTACCATTGTTAACTGCTTAAGGAGAGATTATTTCATACTAGGTCATTTTTTATACTACATTATCCTGATCTAGCTCTTGATGTATTCATTTTATTTTATTTTATTTCCTGATGCTAAGGGAGGAGACAAGATGGCGTGCATCAAACTATACCTATGTTAGGCTGCCAAACATAGCAAATAATGATGTAGGATGTGTTATTTGGGGCAAACTTAGTCCAAATGCTATGCCTGGTTTCCAGGCTTTATTAGAAATTTGTACAACAAAGCACATGATCCTGGTTTTTTGTTTAATGTGTATGAATGTTTTGCCTACATGTTGGTAAGTGTGTCAATGCTCTTTCAGTGCTCACAGAGGCCAGAGTGGGTGCCAGATTACCTGAAACTAGAGTTATTAGCTGCCATGTGGATGCTGGGAACAAAACCCAGGTCTTCTGCAAAAGCAGCCAGTGCTTTTAACCTCCAAGCCATCTGTGCTGGATAGCTTTAGTGTCAACTTGACACACCTGGGTTGAAGGAGCCTCAATTGGGGAATTGGCTCCATTGGATTGGCCTGTGGCCACATCTGTGGAGTATTGTCTTGATGGTCAAACAGTGTGGGGGGGGGCCGGCCCACAATGAGTGGTGCCACCCTGGGCAGGTTGTTGTGTACTGTATAAGAAAGTGGACTGGGCATGAGCCAAGGGAGCAAGCCAGTGAACAGCCTTCCTCCATGGTCTGTGCTTCAGCTCCTGCCTCCAGGTTCCTGCCCTGAGTTCCTGCTTTGGGTCCTGCAGTGATTAACTGTGACCCAGGAGATGTAAGCTAAATAAACTTTCCTCCCCAAGTTGGTGTGGTCAGAGTGTTTTGTCACAGCAATGGAAGACAAACTAGGACACCATCTCTCTAGCCCTGTGGTCACTGACTGTCTCAACAACAGAAGACACAGGACACAAGTCACCATTTCTGGAGAGTACTGGTCACCATCATGTCAAGTTTGGTTCCATGTTCAAGGCTTCTCATTGTCTTCGGCTGTCAGTGCCCACACTGGAATGTCATTTCTTGGTCGTTTTTTCTAGATTCAGCTTCACTTCTTCCCTCTGTCATTCCTCGCCTCTCATGGAGGTATTCTTGCCTCTTTTCCTTTCAACTTTCTAGCTATATGTTTTTTAATTTTGACAATGTCATACATATGTACAATCCTTCCTGATATTTTCACATCCCCCATTGCCCTCTCTTATGCCCCTCTCCCAGGACCTCCTTCCCCCTTTCCACTGGTCCCCTACTACATTCCCCTTTTTAATGCAGGTCTCATGCAGACAGCCACAGCTGCTCTGTTTTTTTTTTATTATTAATTTTATTTATTTCTATATGTGTATGAATGTACTGTCTGCATGCAAGTTTGTGCACCCGTGTTGTGCAACACCACGGAGGTCAGAAGAGGGTGTCGGATTCCCCTGGAGCTGGAGTTCTCCTGGAATTGGAGTTTCAGACGGTTCTCGGCCACCATGTGGGTGCTGGGGATCGAACCCGGGTCCTCTGCAAGAGCGGTCGGCGCTCTTAACCGCTAGGCCATCTCTCCAGCCCTCTGCTCTGTGTTTTTAATGCCAATGATTACGTCATATCTAGAAGACAGGGTTTCACAGCACTGCTTCCCAGCCTCCAGCTCTTACAATCCCTGTCCCTTCTCTTGTTTGATGTTTCATGGACCTTGGAGGCAGTGCTATAGGTCTTCTTTAGGGCCGACCACTGAAGAGTCACTTATTCTCAGCAGTTTGACCAATTATTAGTCTACACATAAATCATCACTCACTGCAAAAAAAAGTTTCTCTGAGCAAGGCTGAGAACATCAGATAGAGATAGATAGTTAGATAGATAGATAGATAGATAGATAGATAGATAGATAGATAGACAGTTTTACTGCATGTCCATTTGGCAAAATATCAGTAATATGTTTCACCCAACAGACTGAGAAATTCCCAGCCTATATACTTTTTACCAAATTTATAGTGACAGGCCTTGGGTCCATTCAGAAAGTGCCTGGTTACTCCCAAACACTTGTGCCACTATTTCTCTAGTGAGCATATCTTTCTTGGTAGAGAAAGCTAAGTGCAGAGTCTACATCTGAGTAAAATCATTGATGGCTTTTCTCTCCCAATGGCCTGCATAACACCTTTCAGTATTATGAATTTTTATATATGTTTATATACACACATACTTTGGTCTTTTTAGTGTGAAGACTAATATATATATTTGTGTATATATTGGTCTGGAACTTGCAATGTAGACTAGGCTGGCTTCAATCTCTCAAAGATCCATATTTCTCTGCTTCCTGAGTGCTGGGACTAAAGGCATGTGCCACCACATCAGTGTATAGAGGTTTACGGTTTTTAATGCATTGTAAGCTTAAAAAGTAGGACTTAGAAAAAGAGATTTGGAACTTTTATGCAACTCTATATTGTTAACCCAAATAAAAATAAAACAGAGTGGCAAAGAGAAAAAGAGACAGAGATAAAGAGACAGATAAAGAGAGAGAGAGAGAGGAAAGAAAGAGGAAGGGAGGGAAGGATGGACAGAGGGAGGGAGAGGGGAAGGAGGGAAAGAGGAAGGAGGGGAGGGAGGGAAGGAGGAAGGAGGAGAGGGAGGGAAGGAGGGAGGGAGGGAGGAGGGAATGGAGGGAGGGGAGAATTCCAAAAACAATGGTATATATTGGGAACGGCAGAGTGTTAGAATGGGAACACCAGGGTAATCTACAGTTCTATTCAAAGAGGCTGAGGCAAGAGGACGTCTGTAAAGACAAAAGGTGAGTAAGATTACATCAGATGTTTGAAGCAATAACTCTTGGCCAGCATGATTAATAGCAAGAATGACATCAGTCTGAATCTGAGCGCCCAGATGCTGGGCAGATGTTCTTGTAGGAGTCCTTTGTGCATGTGTTGGTGGCCTCTGTGCAAGCTTGTAGTCCTTGCACATTATTCTGCGATCATTGTCATCACACAAGCTTCACAAATTCCTGGTCTTCCTTCCCTTTTAAGTTAGGTTTGACACCAGCAACTCTGATTTGACTCTAACAACCTTCGCATTCCATTCAACATTGATATAGCACCTCACTGTCTCACAACTTGTGATTTCCAATACCTGGATTTTAGGACACTGATTATTTAGAAATATTCTTGATAGACTTAGAAAAGGAATGTGTTTATTGCCCCTGAACTATGTTCCAGGTCCTCTGCTAGATATGACACTGAACATAACAGAGTATTTGTGTGTGTATGTAGTATGTATTTGTGTGTATGTAGGTATATGTAAATGTGTGCATACACAATATTAACTGTCTCCCTCTATCACTTTCCATCTTCTCTTTTGGAGACAGGGTATGCTAGTTTGTTTTCCACTGCTGTGATAAAACACTCTGCCCCAAAACAACAGGTATAGGAAATGGTTTATTACATCGTATACTTCTAACAGTCCATCCTTGAGTTTTAGGTAGGAAACTGGTTGCAGGAACTGAAGGACAGACCATAGAGGAATACTACTTCCTGGCTTGTTCCTCTGGCCCATGTTCAGCCTGCTTCCTTATAGAACCCAGGACCACCTGGTCAGGGTGACAGCACCACAGTGGTCTGGGCCTTCGCACATCAGCAATCAAGAAAGTGCCTCACAGATATGGCCACAGCCCAGTCTGACAGAGAAAACTGCCAGCTGAGCTCCCTCTGCCCAGCTGTGTCAAGTTGACAACCAAGGCAACTACGATACGAGGTCTCTGAGTGAATGTGGAACACATCAGCTGGCTAGACAGGCTGGCCAGTAAGTTCTGTGAGTCTGTCTATCTATGCCTTCAAGGGCCACTGACACATAGCTCTGATGGGGATGATGGGGGGACACAGACACATAGCTTTGATGGGGATGATGGGGGCAGTCTCCTGTCCTCTTCCTTGTACAGTGGGCAATTTACCAACCTAATCATTTCCCAGACCCTAGAGTGTTTTAAGGACACAGTATTTAGGGATGGTTAGGTTCCTACTAGAGGCATCTAATGCTCTAAATATATAATATTGACTAATTAAATGTGGATGTAACTAAATGACCAAACTTGCATAGCATACACAAAAACTTGAATTCAATTCATAGTACTTCAAAAATTATATATATGTAAATGTGACCCACATTTGCCAAGCCATACTTCGGCAACCCTTTCCTCAGTGGATTAAGGTTATCAAGGTTAAGAACGTTCACGTGGTGTCTTGTGGAGTTTCCAAGCTGACACCTCATCACTACATCCCCTGAGCCCCTTTTCATTCCCCTTCTCCTGTATTCCCAAGTTCAATTGATAGCCCTGCTATCCAGTGTCACAAGTCGGAAACCTGGGTGCCACTTGCTTCCCTTTCCCCAGTGAAATCAATCTGTCCCATATCTGGCCAGCTCTCCCTTCAGATTTTGTTTCCACCCTCGACCTTCTCTGCAACTTCACCAACTTGTCCCTGTCCAGATCTGTGTGGCTGACAATGGAAGTAACTTCCTTCTTCCTGCTTCCTCATCCCCTCATGTTGCTTGTGCATGATACCATAATATTCCCTCTGAAATACAAATCCTCCTGTGTCACTGCTCTACCTGTAACCCCCTTGGGCCCCGGAGAACTTGACCCTCCCAAATCACCCAGTCTGGTCGCCTGGCTCTTCTTCATCTCACCTTGAACTTTATACTCCCTGGAAGCAGTCTGCATCCATCTCCCACACAGCACTTTCACAGCTCAGTACCTTTGTTAATACGGTGTCCTCTGCCAGAAACACTCTTGGCAACTCTGTACTTCAGCCAGCTCCCACCGATGTCTTTCAAAACTCCCTTCAGTCATTCTCTCTTCCTTCCACTCCCCACCCAGACCCCAAGCTGGGTGAGCCTTTGTGACCCTACTAACTCTGAGATATCTCTTTCTAACAATGTTTACAAGACAAAAACCAAATTATTCCAGTGACCCTTCTTCAACATACCAAAGACAGTGCATGGCTATGATGGACTTTGGCAGGAGAGATCACAGAAACCAGAGCACAGAGCTTGTCCTTGGGAGCCCTAGAGCTTCCCTGCCTTCCCCATCCGCTCAGGCTCTGCTTGCCCTGGACAGCCCTGGTCTGACGCATGTAACTCTAGACCATGGCGTTGCCTGATGCTGTGCCTGATGCTGTATTGTTTTTGCTCAGATAGACAAAGATTCCATTCTTTTATGATATTCCATCTCTCCCAAGGCTCCCTACCTGAGGGCTTAGCATAGAGTCTCCATTATATTAAAAGTAATCCCAGGGCTGGAGAGATGGCTGTAGTGGTTTGAATGTGTGTCCCCCATAGGCTCTAGGTATTCAGACGTTTGTCTCCAGTTGGTGGCGCTGTTTTTGGAGGTCTTGGGGTGTGTGGCCGTGCTGGAGGAAGTGTGTCACTGGGGGCAGGGCTTAGAGAGTTTTAACAAGCCTCGTGGTCTACAGTTGCTTCCTCTCTGCTTCCTGTGTTCTTTGCGAGATGTGACCCTCGGTTTGCTGCTCCAGATCCAGCCACCACGCCTCCTGCCACAACAATGGATTTAATTCCCTGAACCTGCCAATCCTAAGCTCAAATAAATCCTCCTTTTATAAGTTCCTTGGTCATGGTTCTTATCACCAACAGAAAAGTGATAATACAGTATTTGGTACCAGGAGTGGGTGTTTGGCTGTGAAGAACCTGACCATGTGGTTTGGAGAAATGTGGAAGAATTGGAATTTGGGCTGGAAAGGCTGTTAACTATTGTAAGCAGAGCTTAAGGGCCATTCTAGTGGAGGCCTGGAAGAAAGCATGGCTGCAAAAGATGTTTCCAGGGGAAAATAAAGACTTAGGCAGCAACCGGGATATTTTGTAAAGAGTCTGGCAGCAGTTTGCCCACAGCCCAGAGTGCTTGCCTTGATGTAAGTTGAAAAGCGGTGGACTGATGCTTTGGCGGAGGATATTTCAAGACAGCTAATGTAAAAATGGTGGTGTGGCTTTAATGGTGAATATTGTGCAGATCTACGTGAAGAGAGCAATGGGCAAAAAAAATGCAGAATGTACACATTTGGATCTGAAAGACTACACTAGGAAGATTAAAGGTGGGGCCAAGGCTGTGAAGGAGAGCTATTTTGTTATGGAAGGTAGATTAGAAGTGATTAAAGAAGGGCCTCAAGATTTACAAGAAACAAAAGAATCAGTACCTTCAGGGCAAGACCACACCCAGCTAATCCTCTAGCAAGTGCCAGGGCAGAGAAAAATTGCAAATGTGGTTAAAGTAGGAGAGAGTCCACCCGAACTTGCAACCAAACTCAACAATTTCATTCACATGGTGCTGGCTTCATGAGGCATGAAGTTTCGCAAGAGTGAAGGGATCATCAGTTCTTCCTCCACCGTTTCAGAGAGCTGCCACAGGTCAGGCAGAGTGCAGCAGGGGCGTCCCTGCATAAAGTAGGCCCTGAGGGCATTGTGTGAAGCTGTGAATGTGAAGCCTGGTTGGCAGCAGAGGACCCGGAGGACATTCGAGATGCCAGACCTGTGAGATATTTGCCAAGAAGAGCTGCATACAGGGAGTGGTACTGGCCTAAGAAAGAGATGTATGTTGCAAGCAAAGCTGGAAGAGCTGAGCCATCTAAGCCCTTTGGAAGTCAAGTCCCAGAGGTTGCATGTGGAACTACTGGACTTGGCATTTGCCCTGCTGGTTTTCGGTCTTGTTTTGGTCCAGTATTTCCTCACTTTGCCTCTATTCCTCCCTTTTGGAATGGGAATGTGTGTTCGGTTCCACTGTATGTTGGGAGTATGTAATTTGCCTTTTGATTTTACAGGAGCTTACAGTTAAGAGATTGGCCTGAGTCTCAAAAGAGACCTTGGACTGTGGACTTTAGAATGGCATTGAGACTGGTAAAGACTATGGGGACTTTTAATGTTAGACTAAATGCATTTTGTATTTTATATGGTCAGGAGCCTATGGGGGCCAGGGAGTGGAATGTGGTGGTTTGAATGATAGTGTCCTCCATAGGCTCTAGGTATTCAGACGTTTGTCTCCAGTTGGTGGCGCTGTTTTTGGAGGTCTTGGGGTGTGTGGCCGTGCTGGAGGAAGTGTGTCACTGGGGGCAGGGCTTAGAGAGTTTTAACAAACCTCGTGGTCTACAGTTGCTTCCTCTCTGCTTCCTGTGTTCTTTGCGAGATGTGACCCTCGGTTTGCTGCTCCAGATCCAGCCACCACGCCTCCCGCCACAATGGACTAATTCCCTGGAACTGCCAATCGTAAGCTCAAATAAACTCTTCCTTTTATAAGTTCCTTGGTCATGGTGCTTTATCACAGCAACAGAAAAGTGACTAATACAATGGCCTAGCAGTTAAGAGTGCCAACTACTCTTGCAGAGGACCCGGGTTCGATCCCCAGCACCCATATGGCAGCTGAGAACCGTCTTTGACTCCAATTCCAGGGGAATCCGACACCCTCTTCTAACCTCCACAGCATTGCACGACACAGGTGCACAAACCTACATGCAGACAGTACATTCATACACATATGAGAATAAATAAAAATTAAAAAAAAGTAAACCCAGCTGGGGATCACGTGTGCAGATACATGAACCCGAGAGGGACATTTCTCATTCAAATCACTACACAGAGTCTACAGAAGGTCCTTCCTCTATGCTCCACTTTTATCCCTCAGAGAATCTAAGTCCCCTCCCTCACTGCTTACTCTGGATGGTAACTTTCCTGCCCATTGGAGTGGTATTTGGAAGTCAGAGTTCATCTGGCATCTTAGTTTAGTCAGCACTGAGGTACTATTTCTTGACTTCACTGAATACAGGCAGCTTAAAGTGCCAACTATTACTTTGTTCTCAGAAATTCACTAATGTTCATGCAAACAAGATTCTTTTGGACCACAGTCTGGGGCATCACATTCCTCTTTCCAAGATATTTCCTTCGTATTAAAACCTCTCTTATTTTTTAAAAAAAATATTTTTATTTTATGTATATGAGTGTATTGCCTGCATGTGTGTAAGTGCACCCATTTTGTGCAGTGCTCTAGGACATCAGAAGAGGGTACTGGATCCCCTGGAACTGAAGTTATGAACAATTATTAGCCACCATGTGGGTGCTGGAAATGCAATTCTAGTCCTCTGCAAAAGTGGCCTGTGCTCTTAACCCCTGAGCTATCTCTCCAGCACCCCCGCACACACCTTGCTTCTTAGAAGATCTTCTTTTTTTCTTTATTTGTTTTTGGGACAGCATTTCTCTTTAGCCCCAGCTGGCCTGAAACTCACTCTGTAGACCAGGCTGGCCTTGAACTTACAGAGATCCACCTGCCTCTGCCTCCCGAGTGATGGGTTAAAAGTATGCACCACCACACCGGACTTAGAGACGGTAGTTCTTAGCCTCCATGTGGGTACTGGGAATCGAACCCAGGTCCTCTGCAAGTTGGTGCTCTTAACAGCTGAGCCATCTCTCCAGCCCCAGAACAGCTTCTTCTATTTGAGAAAAGCAGCTGGTGTATTCAAGGTGGGGCCCAAAACTTTGCTGTACCATGGTGCAGCATGCATCCATTTTCTGAATGAAAGACAGTTTGGTTACATAGTGGCTTTACGACCTTTTCTGCAAAAAATCTAGAGGTCCCTTTAATATACCATGTTTGTGCCTGGATGTTATACTGTTCAGACAAGTTCCTATATGACTTTAGGAAATAGAATTTTTAAATTAACTAACCCCCCCAGGTTTTCAAAAAATGTTGTTCTTATCAAAATTCTATATAGCAATTCTGTCTAAGCCCTGGGGTTGATTTCCAGCTCCCTCACACATCACATTCTTTGGTGATGGTTTCTTTCTTACATATTTGTTCAGGACTCCTTTTCCTGCAGATAATACATGTGGATTTGATAAGAACTCTTTTGTTTCCATCTTCAAAGCAAACCATAATTAAGTTCATTAATGGATAGTGATTCATAGCTAGATAAATTAGGAGCCAGATGAAGAATTGTTCAGTGTTTAGCTGTCTATTAATGCATAACAAATTACTCCAGTGCTTTGCAATTTAAAAAATTATTAATTTTTTTTTTTTTTTTTTTATTTTTTCCAGTCATGAATGCATGAAGGGCTCGGCAGGGCTCTATAGTTTCTCATGGCATAAAGTAAATACACATTAGAGCACTGAACCGGCAGTAAAACTGGGGTAGAATTTTGACAGTAGGTTCTTTTATAAGCCTTGCACATTTCAGGGATAGTTCAGCAGGACAGATGATCATAGCAGCTACCCGTGGTCATTCCAGGATGTCTCTCTCAGGGAAGAAGTGTGATACTTACATGGCAAACTTTCCATAGATCAACTGGTCCAAAAGACAGAAGCTTGCGTTTCCCAAGGCAGCACAGTATCACTTGCAGCCTCAACACTTGATCAAGCAGTCAGTGCTCGGTTAGGATAAGGAAGAAGATATGGACCTAGCTTCTTGGGAAAAAAAGAATGGGAAAGAATTTGCAGCTGTGTTTTAATGTCTCATCATATATTAGAGGAGAGATTAAGACATCCTTTATTTTTTGACATCTTTTATTATGTCTGCAAAAATTCATCAGACATCAGCTACTGAGTGCAGAGTGCCATGTTGGATATTGTGAGACAGCAAACTAACAGGCCGCAGACAGGGACAGCTTGCAGGCCTGGGTTGGCCAATATGCAGTATTTACTTTAAAATAATTGCCAACATTTAAAAATTAGAGTGGGGGTTAAGATTAATAGCTTCACCTTGTGCAGAGAACAGAAGTGAAAGATTGGCCCCGTCCCTTCTCTTCTGCCCCTCTGCAATGCCATTGGTCTGTTCCCCTTGGACATTTAATTTTGTTATTCTGCTCTCCTGGTGGAAGTATGTATGGAGCCTGCCCCTGTCTAGCTGACATCAAAACAACAGCTTCTGGAACAATGGTGAACTTGTTATACTCTTCACATCAGTTTCTAGGTCCACTAACACTTCCTTATACTGTTTTCTAAGATTGGCCTTATAAGTGAAGTATGCATATCACAAATCCAGAGATGCAGGGATGGTTCAATACACATAAATCAATAAATGTAATAAAACATATAAATGGACTTAAAGGCAAGCATCACATGGTAATCTCGATAGATACAGACAAGGCCTTTGAGGAAATACAACATGAATTCAGTTTAAAAGTCCTAGAGGGGGCTGGAGAGATGGCCTAGCAGTTAAGAGCACCGACCGCTCCTGCAGAGGACCGGGTTCGATCCCCAGCACTCACATGGCGGCCGAGAGCCGTCTGAAACTCCAATTCCAGGAGAACTCCAGTTCCAGGGGAATCCGACACCCTCTTCTGACCTCCGTGGCATTGCACGTCACGGATGCACAGACTTGCATGCACACAATACATTCATACACATACAGAAATAAATAAAAAATTAAAAAAAAAAAAGTCCTAGAGAGAATTGGTCTGGAGGGAACATACCTCAACATAATTAAAACTATATACAAAAAAGCCATATCCAACATCATTCTAAACAGAGAAAATCAGAAACATTCCATTAAAATCAGGAACCAGACAGGGCTGTCCACTACCTCCACTCCTTTTCAATATAGTGCTTGGAACCCTTGCAAAAGCAATAAGACAAGAGAAGGAAATTAAAGGAGTACTAATTGGAAAAAATGGGTCAGATTATCTCTATTGGCAGATAATATGATATTATACACATAGAGATTTAAAAATCCACTAGAAAACTGTTAGAAATTATTAATACTTTCATTAGAGTGGCAGGTTACAAAATCAACTTATGAAAATCTGTAGCCTTTCTCTATGCCAAAAACATGCAGCAGAGAAAGGATTCAAGGAATCATAATCACCTCCAAAAAAATAAAATATTTAGGAATAAACCTAATAGAGACATTAAATGAAATGTCAAATTTTTATAAAGAAATAGACAGTGGAAGACCCTAGGAGGTGGAAAGACCTCCCATGCTCATGGATTGGTAGAATCAATATTGTGAAAATGACAGTTGTACAAAAGCAATCTATAGATTCAATGCCAATCAAAATAGCCATGAAAATTTTCACTGAGTTAGAAAAATATCAACCTAAACTTCAAATGGAATCACATTAAATCATATGAAATAATATAAAAAGAACTGCGAAGAAGAGACCCTGGATAACTAAAGCAATCTTGGGTAAAAAGAACAACGATGCTGGGGGAATCACCATAGCAGAGCTCAGATTATATTACAGGACTAGAGTCATGAAAATGCATTGTACTGGCACAAAAATAGGCATGCAGATCAATGGAATACAATAGAAGACCCAAACATGAACACATGCACCCACCTGATATTTGACAAAGGTGCCAAGAATACACAATGAAGGAAAGATAGCATCTTCAACAAATGGTGCTGGCAAGATTGGTTCTCCTCTGTAGAAGAATGAAATTAGACCTTTATATTTCTCTTTGCACAGAAGCCAACTCCAAGATCGAAGACCTCAGTATAAAACCTGAAACCCTCAATCTCCCAGAAGAAAATATAGGCAGTACCCTCTAAGATATAGGTATAGGAAAGAACTTTCTTTTCTTTTTTTTTTTTTTTTTTTTGATATTTCAACGACAGGGTCTTCCTGTAGCCCCAGCTGTCCTGGAACTCACTCTGTAGACCAGGCTGGCCTTGAACTCACAGAGATCCACCTGCCTCTGCTTCCCTAGTGCTAGGACCGTGCACCACCACGCCCAGCTAGTTTCTATATCAGACATCAGCTGCTCAGGCATTATGATCAGCATTCAATAAGTGGGTCCTCATTAAACTACAAAGCTTCAGCACAGCAAAAGAAGCAGGCAATGAAGGGAAGTGGAAACCCACTAAGTGGGAGAAAATATTCTCCAGTGACACATCTGACAGAGGAATAACATCAATAATGTACAAAGAACTCAAGAAACAAAGAATTAAGAAAATAAATGAGCCAATAAAAAGATAGCTATAGACCCCAACAGCAAGTTCTCAAATGAAGAAATAAAATGGCTGAGAAACACCTTAAAAACTGCTCAAGTTCCTTAGTAATTAGAGAAATGCAGATTAAAATCCACTTTAAGTTTCCATCTTACCCATGTCAGACTGGCTAAGAACAAAAGAATGAATGACTCTAAATGCTGGGGAAGATGTGAAGAAAGCGAAGTACACATTCACTGCTGCTGGGAATGCAAAATCAGTCTCTCAAAAAACTAAAAAGGAATCTACTATATGATCCAGTAATCCCTCTCCTTGGCGTAAACCCAAAGGACTCATCCTGTCCGTTCGTATTTGTTGCTGCTCTCTTCCCAACAGCTAAGAAATGGAAACAACCTAAATATCCCATAACTGATGAATGGACAATGAAATTGTGGTACATTTATACAATGCAGTTCTACTAGGCAGTAAGAAAGGATGAAATTATGGAGTTTGCAGGTAAATGGGTGGAACTAGAGAGTATTATATTAAGTGAGTAACACAAATAAAAAAGAGCAAGTCATGTTCTTCATTTGCAGATTATAGAACCAGCCCCTTATATGTGGGTACATATACTGATGTAACACCAGGAGCCAGAAAAATGGGGATACAGGGATCTAAAGGAAAAGAAGGAACCCCAAAAGGGGGGATGGTAGGGAACCAATGTTACTGGAGGGAGGTAGGGAAACAGAGAGTTCGCCTGGGAGGAGGGGGGGAGGGACATACAAGTGGCCATAGTGAAGGGGTGTCAGGAGGAGGGATGGTGGAAGATGGGTGTTATTGGGGGGAGGGTGGGAAATAGGGGTGCTGGGACTAGGGAGGGAGGAAGGAGGTTGGGTGGGAGGAAAAAGAGTAGAGATGAATGAATCTTGGAGGGCTAGGGAACCCAGAGGGAAATATGATGTCCTGTAACCTCATGGAAAACGCATATCCTGGGTCCTAATGTCAGTTCATGTATGTACCTGGGGCCTGTTTGCTAAGGAACACAGTGCCAGACAGAAGAAACGGCCCTCTGAGTGGAAGTTGAGAGTGGCCCAAAATATCACAGGCTATTGCCAAAGCTCTTCTTTATCTCCAGAATTAATAGATAAGACCCTACCGCTGAAGACAGGACACAGGACTTGGAGCAATGGAGCAGGAACTGACCTGGAAGCCTTCCAACTGAAGTCTGGCTCTTATAAACCTAGATGATAATGTGCAAACTGCTAAGGGAGAAGATCAATCCATGGTCCAACCCAACCTTAAAGGCTAATGACCGTAACAACCAGCAGGGCACACCAAGCTGCGTCTACTGGTGCAGTGGTGGCAGTGTGATCTGGGAGGTAACCAACAGCTGCCTACTTAAAACCCACTCAGTGGGAGTGAACTGATGGGTGGCACTGTAATTGTAGCCAAAGTACACATGGCTGGAGAGGACATAGATCCTAGAGAAAACCCTAGCTTTGTCTCTAGGAAAATGAAAATTCTTACCATAAGCTAAACATGGATCCATATACAATCACGCCATGCACCACTCATCGAGGAAGCTTCTCACTGCAACAGATGGAGTCTACTGCAGAGTTCCACAACTGGTCAGACACAGAGACTATACATCTGAGAGAAGCCCAGACCTGGGTAGACACATCTACAGTGGCACCTCTACACTTAAGGCTCATGGAACAAAGTGGAGCCAGGGGTAGACAGAAAATGTACGCATCCCATCAGTGAAGCTTCCTTATACAACAAAGTGCAATGTACGCAGAAGGCCACAACTCTCAAGTTTTGGAGAATAAGAGACTGCAGAGTATATGTCCCTGGATAAGAGTCCTGAACTGAGCCTCACCCACCCACAGCTCAGGGACTGTGGAGGAAGAAGAGGAGCTGGAAAGATTGTAAGGGCCGGGGCTGGTTCATGAGCACAGGGGAGCAGAAGATTTCAGGCCACCAGAAGCTTCCACATGTGAACTTTGGGCAGTGGTGGCATGAAGCACAGGACCCATGCCAACTCAATTACACAAGGATCCAGAGGGGAGGAGAGAAATGAAATATTGAAGACCGATTGTTACTAGGTATGGGAGTGTATACTTTAATTACACGCTCTAGATGGGCTGACTAGACTGCAGTGGATGAATTTTCACTTAAGGACATCTGGTACAAATGCTTGACTGGATAGGTCTCACCATGTATGGGAGGTCTGGTGGGGATTGGAGGCACACAGACAGGGGAGGGGGGCCTAAACTTGACTGAGAACTGTGCTACCAGACTACAAAAGTTTAACAAAAAACTAACATCAATGAATTATACAGTTTCCAGAAAAAAAAATAGATATAACTGTAGATCACCATATTAAGCAAAACAAACCAGACCAATGAGAGACACATACTGCATGTTCCTTCTCATTTATAGATCCAAGATTTTATACAGACACATGGAATAATACATGTATACAGGCCCTGTGTATTTGTTCAGTGCAGTGTTTGATTTTATTTTTTTAGATACTTTTTTAAATTTTTTTTAATTTTATTTTTCTCTATGTGTATGAATGTACTGTCTGCATGCAGGTCTGTGCACCCGTGTCGTGCAATGCCGCAGAGGTCAGAAGAGGGTGTCAGATTCCCCTGGAACTGGAGTTCTCCTGGAATTGGAGTTTCAGATGGTTCTCAGTCGCCATGTGGGTGCTGGGGATCGAACCCAGGTCCCCTGCAAGAGCAGTCGGCCCTCTTAACTGCTAGACCATCTCTCCAGCCCCCAGTGCAGTGTTTTATATAAATAAAATTATTCATTTGTAAAAAATATACGTGAAAGACTTTTCAATGACATGAAAATCAATTTTTAATTCATTAGATTTTTATTTTTTTGGTCTTTTTGAGACAGGGTCTCCCTATAGTCCCAGCTGTCCTGGAACTCACTCTGTAGACCAGGTTGGACTTGAACTCACAAAGATCCACCTGGCTCTGCCTCCCAAGTGCTAGGATTAAAGATGTGCGCCACCACGCCCGGCCTTCATTAGGTTTATTTTTATGTGATGTGCGTGTTTATGTATGTGCAGGTGCATATGTGTGTACAGATGTATATGAACATGTGTGTGTGTGTGTGTGTGTGTGCGTGTGTGTGTGTGTGTGCATCTGGAGCCCAGAGGACAACCTTGGATATCTTTAGTCGCTCTCTACTTCCTTTGCGGTAGTGTCTCTCATTGGCCCAGAGCTCTCCAATTAGGCAGGACTGGCTGGCCAGTGAGTACCACAGAGACCATCCCATCTCTACCAGTGCATGCCATAACACCTAGAATTTTTATTTGGGGTCTGTGTATTGGATTCAGGTCCCTGTGCTTGTAATGCAAGTGCTTCAGTGACTGAGCCATCCCTCACAGTCTATCAATAGTCTTGTTTGATGGCTAGTACACACTAGGAAAATATTACTAGCACTCCGCACCACTGATTGACAATAATGGCATAAATTTTCTCTTTTAAAATCTTAAGTAGGGGCTGGAAACCCAGCTCACCAATTCAGAGTGCTGGCTGCTCTTGCAGAGGACCCAGCTTGGATCCGATCCAGCACCCACATGGCCACTAACAGCCATGTGGGTGCTCTATGTAACTCTGGTTCCTGGGGATCCAATGCCTTCTTCTGACCTCCATGGGCATTACACAACATGGGTGCACTACACTTACATACATGCAGGCAGTACGCTCATACATATAAAATATTAAAACAATAACTAAAATATAAAATATCTTAAGTGAATATGTCCAGAATTTTCAAAATATTTATTACCTATAAAATGAAATAAACATGTTTTATACAAAACTACAAGAAATAAAATTAAATGAATAAAACTAATTGTGGCCCTGTCTTTTTCCCTCATTCTTTCAGAAGAAAACAAAATCTTAGATTGTACAATGCTACTCAACTGTTTTCCTTACATATTGGCATACATGTGTAATCTAAGACACATACTTAATTTTGCATTTTTATGAACATTCCATGTGTATGTGACTTGCTTTTCTTATTCTTGGCTATATTTATGAGATTTAGCCATATGGGAGCCCTAGAAAATATCCATCCATCTTTTACTCTTCTTAAATAGATCTGTTTATGACTATTACAACGCGTATATTCTTTCTGTGGAATAAACCACAAATGCCATAAATATATATATATGTGTGTGTGTAATATATATATATATAGATAATAGATATAGATATATATATATATGTATAGATAATCTGTTTTGGAGACAGGGTCTCCCGTTATAGTCCCAGCTGGCCTGGAGCTCACTATTCGACCGGCTGGCCTTGAAACTCAAGAGAGCCTGCGGACTCTGTCTCTTGCATGCTGGGATTAAAGGCGTGCGCACATCCAGGCTGTACTTCTGATTAGAATGAAAAATGGTTTGTTTTGTGTTGTTTTGTGATGCAGCCTTCAGTAACCATGTGTCAGATTTTAAAATGTAACAAGAAAGCATACTGGAGAAACTTTAACATTGATACAAGTTTTAAAAAAATTTTATCAGATCTTGGGTTCGCGCGCAGCAGTCTCGCCGAGCAAGAACTTCACAGGGACAACATGATTCTTCTGCAGCAAACTATTGTTCAGGCTCTCTTGTGAGAAGGACCCCGAAATGGGGACAGAGCACTGCTTTTATAAAGCAGTCTATGGGGGCTGTGTGCATGCTCTAGATTGGTGCTTGACCATCCGATGCCCTTCATTGCATACAAAAGTGGGGCTCGATAATCCTGTGGTGAATGAGCATCCTGTTATTCTGAGGAGGAAGTAGAGGGGAAGGGAGGATGAAGATGAAGCTGGAATGTCCTGTGGGCGTTGGTGAACATCCTGAGGCTTATCTTCGTGGAGGAAGTAAAGGGAAAACTAGGCCTTCCTTGCCCTGGGCGTGAGTGAGTTCACCAAAACTCAGCACACGGCTTTCTTTAATGAGAGCAGGCTACCAACAGTTCCCCCTTTTCTATTATATGGCTTGGAGAATGTCTGTCTTAGGTTGACACTGCAGAGGTATACCTTACCCGTCATGGGGTAGACAAATAGCTTGTCAACCAGTTAGGGTCCATAGCGTCCCATGAACCCCCACTGATGACAGCCTCAGCGGTAAAAACTGCGAAGCGTCCTACGAGCTGCCACCGTTATGAGTGGCTGATGTGCCCCCTGTCTTAGGTTGGAATACATGCAGCAGGTCTTACCCGTCATTGACACTTCTCCAGCATACTAAGTCAGATGTTAGTGGAAGAACCTGCTTCCAAAGCTGCAAGGGCCGGTGCAATGACCACCCTATCGCGTCTGATGTTGGCACGAGCCTACATAAATCCAGAGCATAACCATGTATCCCTCCGCATAAGACCAGGCCAAATCCCATCACCCCAGTCCATTCTTTGAGTGGGGAAACAGCGGTGGAAATCCAGGAATACCAGTCCTTCAGAAGGGAAGGTGTCATTCTGGTAGAATTCACCAGTAAGGGGGGGGGGCGATGGCCCATACGAAGCTGGGTTCATTAAGCTGTTCAAATGCAACCACTCCAGTTCTTCATGACGAATTGGCATTGGTCTTGGGAACACTGACAGGATCCCCAGTGTGGCTTCTGCCTGAGTCATCCAGAGGCTGAGCATGAGAATCACCAGCAACTGGATCATATGATCTTTTCATGTTCTTTTATTTATCTTGCTAATCGCTCAGGCACCAAATTGGATTTTCTCTTCCTGGGAAAAACACAAATAGCTCCACTGGATTTATTAAATAGGATCCGGGCCTTTCCTATTTTCAGATATGACATCTTTCCATTTTACCATTTCTTGATGATTTTTTTATCTCTGAGCAGTGTCGCTCAGCTGCATTGTGACCTAGTCATCCAAATTTAAAAAATTCAGTGTAAAAGGGCTATAGCTGTAGCCGTCATGGGATTTGGGGGGGAGTTCTGTCATAATTCCCCCTTTCTGTTTTAATAAGTAGGATTTATGAGGAGTGCGATGTGCCGTCAAATGATGTTGTCTAATTGTGCCAACGTGAAGTTAGTTGTGACTACATAGTTCTTTAAAACTGTTTTGTTAAGTCTATAATTTGAGGAAAGTGCCCGGCGAATGAACCCTCTTATAATTTTTCTTTCCCTCACTTTTACTTTCTTCTTCTCACTCCCCTTTCTTTTCTCCCTCTCCTTTTTTCTTCTTCTTCTTCAAATCAAAGGACCATAAGAGCAACTTGTCACGATCCTTACACGGGAATACGCGAGGCGGATCGGCCGTGCGTGCACATAAGGTAGGGGCGCCACGGGAGCGGCAGTGCCTGGGGGGGCAGATGTTTGACTGGAGGCTGTCTCACACTCCATAAGATCCTGTCCCTCCCCTGTGGCTGGTCAGTGGAATGATCTTGGCCATAAATGGCTGCCTGTTCCTCAAGGACCGCTTCACATCGGGGTCTAGACTTTCATTGTCAGAAGAACTATCCCGTCAAGACTAAGTGCAAAGCCTCCAAGTCTTTCACTGGGTAAAGGCTTGTCCCCTAGTCGCCCGAATAGAGGGCAGGAGGGGCGGCAACATCTTCTCTCTCTTACCACATGTACCGGGAGGTCCTTTTTCCATAATAAAATCAGGGTTTTTGCGCGTGCGCACCCAACTCTCACTGCGCTCGGTTTCTGACATGCTTATCCTGGACCATCTCTGAAGTGGTCTGTCCTTGCATTCTAGCTGCCTCACACACCTCATCCTGTAAGCAATTTTTGACTAATTTCCTGACTGCCTTCTTCCCTAAGCAGGACATAAGGAGACAAAAAAAATTGTGGCAGCAAGGACGACAACCATTTCTTCGATAAAACCTTCCCAGGGGGAGACAGCCCCAAACCAAAATCAATGCCAACAAACTCACCAGACGACATGCCTCTCCAGCGACTTACCCTGAGTTCTGAATCCTCTTCGAAAGCGAAGGTGTCCTCTCGGGTGCAGCGATGGTATGTCCACGGGTTTCGGCACCATACTTGTCACGCGCAGCAGTCTCGACGGCAAGAACTTCACGCGGACAACAGGATTCTTCTGCAGCAAACTTTATTGTGTACAGCTCTCTTGTGAGAAGGACCCCGAAATGGGGCAGAAGCACTGCTTATATAGCAGTCTAGAGGGCTCGTGCATGCTCTGGATTGGTGCACCATCCAATGCCTCATTTGCATACCAAAAGCGTGGGCTCGAACATCCTGTGGTTAATGAGCATCCTGTTTATCTTACGAGGAGGAAGTAAGGAGGGGAAGGGCAGGATGAAGATAAGCCTGGAATGTCCTGTGGGCTGGAACATCCTGAGGCTTATCTTACGTGGAGGAAGTAAAGTGAAACTAGCCTTCCTTGCTCAATGGGCGGGAGTGAGTTCACAAAACTCTAGCACAGGCTTTCTTTAATGAAGCAGGCTACCAACACTTGGGATCATTCTGTAGAGAACAATACAGAATCTATATGAGAGGGAAAGTTTTAAATGCAATAATCTTGTTTAAAGATTTAATAAACATTTAAAGTTTGGGAAAACTTCAATGTTTACTGAAGAAAATTTTAGAAATATAAAATGATAAAGTCTCATAAATTTTCATTTTTAATTCAGTATGAGACAATTCTTACGTACGAGAAACTAGAAATTTAAAGACTTGACAAAAGTTTTGCTTATTCACTCAATCCTGTCACATATCACAGAATCTAAAATTTAAATAACTCTTAATTCTAAAAATAGTTTAGGTGTAATTCCATTTAGCTCACTTCTTAAGACACATCAGAAATTTCATACTGAGCTGGAGGAGTCTCACAGAATTATGTTCCTAAAATCCTATTCACTGTCAAAACTTCACAGTGTGGATTAATGACACATATATCTAAAATATGTCAGAAATTCACAAAGATTTATAACATGTGAATGTTTGAAAATATCTGGCATAAATACAATGTGGAAAATCCTAAACAGCATGAGTAAGAACTGTCTTTATTTAATGGTAAATTTAAAAAAAGAAAATTTGTTATTTTGAGCATTTTTGTCTTCAAGCAGTTCAACTATTATATGGTAAGATTGCTTTTGGAAAAGGTTGATACACCACCAACACTGAGTGAGGCTCCCTCATAACTCTATGTCTTGGGTAACATTTGGTAGTTTACTGCTTAGAGTCTTCTTATGGGCATGAAGTGATACTTGATTTTAGTTTTAATTTGTATTTCTCTGGTTATCAATGAAGATGATATAGTCTACATTTATTATACATTGTTTCTTCTTAGTGACTGTCTAGTTCTATATTATATTGACACATTATTTTTCTTATTAGAGGCATTCTTTGTGTATTCTTGATACCAATCTTTTGTCACTTATAGGGTTTGGTTTTATTTTACTAATTTGTATTTTACTGGAAGTCATGAATTTTAGTATAGACAGTTCAAAAATTTCAGCTATGCTTTGTAATTGTTTAACTGATTTGTCTCTTCACTTTGAGTGTACACATATGTCCAACCAATTTCTCTTTAAGTGTTTAAAGCTTTGCATCTCACTGACAAATCTTAATTCCTGCTGTTACTTGGTTTTCTGTACAGTGTCTGTTAAATAGCTACATTCTTTCCTATGGATACTCATTTTCTCCAGCACTGTGGTCCATTTCTTGTGAAGTTTCAGACTCCATATTCTACCAAGCTTCTTGCATGTAGGGCCAGGCTGCCCAGTTTTCAGCCCACTGGCCTAATTTTTCTCTGTGTTGCCAGTACACTGTCTGAATTATCATGGCTTCAAAAATGTTCCATAGTACCTGCTTTTCCACCCTGTCATTCCCATGAGTGATTTTCTTATAATTGTTTACTTTCTCTTCAAACATGAATGTCCTTTTTATTACTATATGCCTAGCAGTTAAGAGCACTGACTGCTCTTGCAGAGGACCTGTGTTCGATCCCCAGCACCCACATGGCGGCTGAGAACTGTCTTTAACTCCAGTTCCAGGGGAATCCGACGTCCTCTTCTGACCTCTGCAGCATTGCACGACACGGGTACACAAACCTACATGCCGACAGTACATTCATACACATACAAAAATAAATAAAATTAAAAATAAAAAAAAAACTTTATCTTTAAATCAGTGAATATTTTTTGGTTGGAGACAAACAGTGTGAGTGTCTGCCACCCAGGGAGCAGTGTGAGGCTGGCACCACTGAATAAAATGTGTGTTTCCGCCTGGCGTGGTGGTGCACGCCTTTAATCCCAGCACTTGGGAGGCAGAGGCAGGTGGATCTCTGTGAGTTCAAGGCCAGGTTAGTCTACATAGTGAGCTCCAGGGAAGCTGAGACTAAAGAGAGACCCTGAGACAAATAAAGAAGAAGAAAAAGAAAAAAAAACAAACAATGTGTGTTTCCAGGTTGATCCTAAGTCTGGCTGACTTCCGAGTTCTCATCTCTACACCGTGCCATGCTGAAAAGTGGCTCTGAATCTAAGTGGAAGCTGGAAGCTGGGGGAAGGCAGAGGACATTGAGGATCAGGGGCTGCTAGCTGCTGTTTGTGCCACAAAAGAGCATCATCCATTTTGAGCTGCACAGAAGGAGTGAGTAGGGCTGGGAAAGATGAAGACATCTGCTCGAGTCTCAACAACCAGGCTCTCGAGGGTGGTGTCAAAAAGCAAAAAGGAAATATCATTTTAATTGAACTGAGTTGGGAAAACATTAATGTGATTCTTAGGGATAGAAAATTTTTCATAGTTAATATAAGTGTTTCTCAGTGTGTGTGTGTGTGTGTGTGTGTGTGTGTGTGTGTGTGTGTTTGCATTCGTACATGTGCAGAGTATTTTTATCCATAGGAATTGATAAATGGCTTGGTTTTGCTACTCTGTTTTAATCAATAAGAATTCTTTATTGATTAGTAGTTGGTGCACCCAGCAATTGGTTACTGACTCAAAGTAAAACTTTTAAAAAAGATACATTCACAATTGTAGCAGTCATGTATACAAATATTCCTAGTGATCACAGTAATAATATAGTTATGCCACAATTGTAAAATTATAATAATTGTATTAGTTAGAGATCATAGCAGTAATATTAATCACAGGTATATTGTCACAGAAATCTATCATCCTGTCATGGCCAGTTTGAATGGCAACTAAAACAGAGTTCATATAAATACAAGTGTTACCCTAAATTCCCTGGTGGGTGGAATATTTATCCCTTTCAATTCCGCCCCACAGCTTGGCTGTGCTTAATGGCAGTCTGTGGTATAATTTGGGAAACCTCTGTCAGAGGCACGTGTTCTTAAAGACAGTTTGTGTAATATACAAAAAGGCAAATCAAAGTTGGAAGGAGTGTGTGGGAGGGGCCCTCCCATTAGGAATGGGCCTCTTTTAACCATTGAAGAAACATCCGTCTTTGCTCCTCCAGCTGGGATTCACCACCTAGGCCAGGTTGACCAGCCAATGAGGCCCAAGGATGTAAAATGAAACATTAAAGCTTCATTTAAGTCATTCCTTGATATGAGAGAAAAACAGTGTGATCATACATCAAAGATTAGCATATATTTTCTGTAAACCATGAGACAGTATTTTAGGCTGTATGGGCTGTAGGGTTTCAATTCTACTCAGCTCTTCTCTTCTGGTATAAAAGCAGCTAGAGACAACTTGTAAACGAGTGGCTATAGCTTGATAAATCATGTCTAAATCTCTAGAAAAGAAATGTCCTTCCCTTTCCTGTATCTAGCCTCTTTGTATCTAGTTCATGTTCCTTGGCTCTTGATACAACACCTTCCTCTTCTTCCCTCTGGGGAAATGGAGAACACCTGTTTACACCATTCATTCTTTGGAAGAACTAAATCTATGGGGGAGGGGGATTATGACAGATTAACACAGATTAAGATTTGCTAGGAGCTCTGGCATGGAGGACATACTTCCTCCATTTGACGTCAACACTTACTTCTCTGTATTGTTTCATGTCATGCTTAGTTTCAGATTATTTATTATTTTAAAAAATCAGAGAAAGGGGATTTAATCAATGTCCAATGGGAGGACAAACAAATAAAGGGGTACAGAGATTATCAGTTCATCTTCTAGTGCTGAGATGAGATTAAAGTTTAAGGAGAATAATTGGGGTATGTGTAATTAATCCTTCCTGGTCAAAGTGTGGCCTTGCCCAGCATTGACTCATTCTGGTTTGGCGAGTTGGTCTGATAAGAAGTTCTTATTGCTGCTCTGGCCCTGGGGACTCAATCAGTTTCCTACAAGAGACTTACCCTCACTCCAGCACATTTCCTTGACCTTTATAAGTAACTGTGCTCATCTCAACCAGAGAGAATGCTTTGTGAATCACTTCACCCCAGTGTGCCAATACATCCAAGATGGTGACATAAACAAAGGGTTAGCAGGGAGAGAGACCAAAAATCACTTGACATTGAAAAGTGCAATTAATTACTCGAGGATAATAAGCTCTAGCAGTGTATGTGGAGACTTTGCCAAAAGCAGCCATCTTTGCTGTATTCACTAATATCTTGTCTATTCCACAGTCTTTTTCCTTTCATGGCCTGTGTCACTCTAAAGTGACTTTGCCCATTTATTTAGTGTCTTGCTGCCAGTTTTTCTCCACTAGAATTTAAACTCTGAGAGAGAAAGTTCATGTTGGTGACCTTTGTTCATTAATGTATATCTAGTACCTAGAAGATTCCTCAATGTTCAGTAGCTGTCCATAAATACTCAGTGGAAGAGCAGACTGAGTATTAGCTTGTCTCTTTGGTTGGAAGCCCAGCTCATAATGGATCCAGCACACAGTGAGGGAAGAACATGCTTCTGACCACCTGAAACTGCAGGTATGAGTCAGTACTCCCATTACCTCAAGGGAGATAACACCACTAGACCAGTCTCATGGGGACTATGGACTGAACAAGGATTTGTGGCAATTGTTATACTGGGTGGGAAACAAGCCTCTAGATCCCTGGGGCTTGCTGGCCAGCCAGTGTAAACAAACCTGTAAGCTCTGTGTTCTACAAGAGACCCTGCCTCAAGAAACTTAAGATGAAAGTGATAGAGGACAGAGGAAGTTGACCTCTGACATCCACTTGCACAAGCACAAGTGAGGCACACATACACACGCATAAACATGCATGCACACGCATATACCAGCACATACACAAGTAATAATAAAATAAGAAAATAAATTTAAATGGACCAAAAGCCTTGATAGACATTTCTGCAAAGAAGATGTCCAGATGTAAACAAGTCTAGAAAAGATCTTCCATACTGTGTCACTGGAAACTTCCAAATGCAAACAATGAGACCATGTACACATCTATGCAGTGGCCAGGAGCCACAACACGGACAATACCAGCAGGCATGTGAACATGCAAAGCAAGGACTCTTCAAAGAGCAGCAGTTCCTTACCAAAATATGCACATTCCTTCCTCGTGATCCAGCAATCCTGCTCTTCAATATATACCCAAAGCTGCTGAAGATTGATGTCTACACAGAACATTATTCATGGATATTTATTAAAGTTTTATTGATGATTGACAAAATATGAAAGCAGTAAAGATGCCCTTCAGTGGGTAAATGAGTAAATAAAATGCACTATATTCAGATAGTACAATACAGCTTACATCACACCTATTTGTCCAAAACCATCACATTTACAACACTGAGTGAACTCTAAGTGATGGCCATGTGTCTATGTATGTTCACTGAGCCCCAGGAAGTTCTATCTAAGTATTTTAGCACACTCAAAACAATTCCTTGTTTGCTCAAATCACACTAATAAATTTACACAGCTCTTGCCAATCTCAGGAAAGAACACTGTAAGTGTGGTCAGATGCCCTGTACATATGCAAGGTCACAAAATTCATTGTTGGCATTGCTTTGGTCAAAGCTGCATAAAGAATTGGAGTTAGTTTAGTCCACCAGACACTACCCTCCCTGCAATATCCTGGCCACTCTCAACAATAAACAGGACACTTCTCCTTGAACTTTTACTTGTGTTGGACTGGTTTATACCACATCTTGTTTACCTTCAAAGCAAAATATGTAGGAGCAAAGAGTCTGTGAGTTTATCCAAGACCTGGACTTGGTGGAGACTGAGTATAAATAACAAGCAAGTAAAAACCATTTAAGGCGACAAAGGAGTGAAGTCAACTCGATCATCAGCAAAACCAAGCCTGTAACATCAGCCTCATTAGTACATCCCCAAGGACAGGAGAAATCAAGTTTCTAAATGACACCCATGAGATGAGAAATTTGATAATGGCCATGCACTGCTTAGGTCAGATCTGCCTTATATAAGGAAAGGAGGGGCCCTGGCACTGAGCACACCCATAAATGGGATTGTGTGCTATGAGCATATATATGGGTTTAAAGGGCTCCTCTGGATAGCACATTTAACATAGTGCTTTTCCATCCAAGAAATCTATATCCTTCCCAAATCCCTGACTTACTAAAATCTTAAAATCTCTCACATCTGTTATAAGGCATGCCTCCCAATTTCCTCACACTACTGGGTGCCATACACTAAGTATCAGGTTACAGGCATGCCTGAGTCTTCACACTGCCAGCCAGGGGATCATTATTATGGCTACAGCCAAAGGGCCTGCCAAGGCATGATTCTGAGAAGAGCTGTCATGCTAGAGGGCAGTGAGCTGGCCAGCCGTGCAGTGGTCCCAAGACTTGATATCCCAGTCTCCTTGCCTGAGTGTAACCAGATCCACTGTAAGAGAAATTGATCATTGAGATGTTCCAACAACCATAACATGCCCCTAATGGCTTGTTCAGAGTTCCTGTGCCTCAGACCACCACCATGTATATGGAAACTGAGTTGAGTCCAAATGGGATGAACCAAACTTCTGTTCAAGGAAAAATGTTGGCCCAGGGCTGAAAATCTTTAAATGGACCATGAATAATGTTTTATTGCCTCAGCACCCGGATGAACTCAGCCCCTTACACTTAGCCTCACTTTTCATGATGTTATTTTTAGAGCTCTTGTTACACCTCAGCTTAAACTAAAAATATGATTCCCAGGAATAGCAGAACCTAGTTTTAATCATGCAAAGTAAAACAAATGCTTATGGATTCTAATTACATAGGATGTTTCATATATGAAGAGCATGCTTTGGGGCTGTTGGATTCAATTAGTTTTGTTTTGCTTTTCCAATTAGCTTTTTTGGAGCTGGAGTTGTCTCCCACAGCTGATACCTTGATTTTCCATTTTGTAGGACAGAATCCCAAGTCCTCAGGAACCTTGTTTATGACAAGTTAAGAACATACCTCTAAGGTATGATCTCAAGCCATTCAGGCCTACCCAGGCAGGAACTGAAGCAGAGAACATGGAGTAACACTGCTTAATGACTTGCTCCCTCTGGCTTGCTCAGCCAACTTTCTTAGACAGCCCAGGAATGGCGCCACCATCTGGGAGCTGGGTCTTCTGACATCACTTAGCAAACCAGAAAATGTCTCATAGATATGGACAATGTCAATCCCATGAGGGAAATTCCTCCTTTGAGGCTTCCTCTTTCCAGGTGTCTTTAATTTGTCATGTTGACAAAAATTAACCAGCACCCCCTCTCCTCCCCCCCACTGCTGCCTATGTCCACTCACTTGGAGGTGTAGGTTACATGGTAAAAGAACATGGGAATCTGAGAAATGGGCAGCTGAATCAGAACCTAGCTCTTCAACCTCTGTGACTTCAACGCACATTTTTAGTCTTTCAGAATCTTATTCTTCAATAAAAAGGAATAGAAAGTGTTAGATGGATAAATGAAATAATTAATTTATACCACAAAGGTTAATAAATTGCCACATTATTTATCTGACTAATTTACTTTCTAGTCAGAGTAGTAGGTATGTTTATGGAGTCCTGATGCCCAAGATGAGACCCACACTGAGAAAACACACATGGGAACTTGGAGGGCTCAGCGGCACATGAGCATGAAATTCCACATTGAACTTGAAGCCCAATCTAGACTGAGATCACCTTTAGACTATCCCAGAGAGACATTCTCATGAACTCCTGATGGTTCCAAAAGTATTCTTTAGACAAGAGTGTTCTCTGTGGACATATGGGTTAAGGATATCAAAAAAGCTGCCTAAGGTAGAATCCTAACTCTGCCTCTTTTTTAAAAAAAAATGTTATTGAGCTTTGTACATTTCATATAACAGTTCTTTATCAAATTTAGACCCCTCCCCCATCAATGCCCTCCCAAATTCCCATCATGCCTCATGTATTCCACCATACATGTCAAGTCCTATCTGCTCAAGCATCTGTACCCAGATGTCCTTTTGGTGCAAATTTATCCACTGGAGTCTAGTCAGCCCATCTAGAGATCATAAGGAAGGCCCACTCTCCCTCACCCAGTAGTAATCAGTCTCCAATAGATCCCAGACTAGGGCCAGCTCACCACCCATTTTTTTACTCCACACTGTACCCTGGTCTGATTAAGTTGGCATGGGTCCCATGCTTGACTTTGTCATTGTCACAGGTTCACATGTGCAGCTTCCAATGCCCTGAAATTCTCTGCTTCCCTATATTCGGGGACCTTACATCTTTTTGTCCCCTCTTCACAATGGCCCCCGAGCTACAGGTGGGGGAGATTTAACACAGGAGTCCTGTCCAGTCTCTTAGTCTTTAAAACTTGGTCAGTTGTGGCCTTCTGTGCATCATGCACTGTTGTATAAGCATGTTTCACTGGTGAGAGTTGAGGGAGGCTCTAGTTTTCTCTCTACCCCTCGTTCCACCATGTTCCATGAGCCTAAAGTGTAGAGGTTCAACAGTAGATGTCTCACCTAGGGCTGGGCATCTCTCAGACATATTACTCTTTGCATCTGACCAGTTATGGGATTCTATAATAATCTCCATCTGTTGCAAATAGAAGCTTCCTTGATGAGTAGAGTATATTTGTCTGTAAATATAAGGATCCATATTTAGCATATGGTAAGAAACTTCATTTGCCTAGAGGTCTGACAGGATAGGGTATTCTCTAGGACTGATGACCCCTCCAGCCATGTGCATTTGGCTGTGTTTACAGTGCCACCCATGAGTTCACCCCCATTGAAAGGGCTTTACGTCCAATTAGACAGTTGTTGATTAATCGCATATGACAGTGCCACTTCTGCACCAATGTAGGTAGTTTGCTGAGCCAGTCATTATGGCCTTAGGGCTGGGTTGGACCACTGATTGATTTTCTCCATTAGCAGCTTGCATATCACCATCTAGCCTTATGAGAGCTGAACTTCAGGTAGCAGGTTTCCAGGTCAGTTCCCGCTCCACTGATCCAAGTCCTGTATCTGAAGTATGTCCTGTCTTCAGCAGTAGGGTCTTATTTTCCAGTTGTGCAAGATAACCAAGAGCTCTGGCAATGCTGTGTGTTATTTGGGGATTCTCTTGGACCCCTCTCACCAGCCATTCAAAGGGAGGTCTCTCCTGTCCAGCACTGTGTTTGTGGCTATATGGCCCCCAGGCAGACATATGCACACACTAATGTTCACATATTAGTTCAGACACTGTATGTGTATTTCTCAGGGTGTTTTGGAGGCAATACATTTGTTCTCCCTCTTATTGTCAGTGATCTTGGGCATCTTATTTAAGTTTTTATATCTTAATGTATGTAGCTTAAAGATGTACATCTCGAATCTATCTCAGATTGAATGAGAGAGGATGACGGTACGTAGATACCGTTAGTACTTTGTATATGACCAACTGCCTGAGGACATTTTTACTTTCCTTTATTTTTTCCAGAGATGTTTTAACATACTGAGTCAAGGAAATAAAACTCGTATTTTTTCAGAGAAAGAAAAATTATTGTGTGCAACACTGTGAATAAAGAGCAGGAAAAACAAGGTAAAAGGGGGATGCCCCGCCCATCCCAGGCTCGCACATCGTCAGCTTGTGTTGACCTCAGATTCCCTACATAAGGCTTTGCGATCACAGTCTGGCTCTTTATCAACTCTGCGCATACCCAGCCTGACCACGGGAAAGCCAGAATTGCCTCCGGAGTTGCCTGGCCCTGGCTGGGGCTCGTCTGCCTTTCTCACTTGGACTCCCGGGCCCAGCAATGTTCCTCCCTGTGAGGCAGCATGTCATCTCTTAAAACGTTTGGCCTTTTCTGGGCAGTTTGGCAGCCTGTGGCCTCTGGCATTCAAGGACAGCTCTAGAGTGTCTGGGAAGGGGCACAGATAGCTCGGAGGGGCAGGCAGACAGCTGAGCCCAGGCATGCTCAGCTGTCCTAGCCCCAGCACAGAAGAGGCCGGCCTCCCAGGAGCAGCCTGGCTGGACGGCTGATCCTCAGCAATCCCCTCACTGGACAGCCGACCTGGTGGGTTTTCATGGACCTGAGTATTGTTCTTTACATTGCTGGCTTTATTTTCAAGCCTGTCAACGGGCTTGTGGAAAGGTTACACGCTAGTAAAGGCCTAGGCAGCACCAGAACCAGGCTACACAGAGGGTGTAGAGTCACGGCATGGTAGAAGAGCAGAACCCAGAGCTGGGAACCTGAGCCAGGAAGGTGTGGACTGAACCATTTTCTTTAATTAGAGTAAAATTCAGAAAGTTTTTCATTGTTACTCTTTTTTGTTTTAATCTCTATGATGCTATGTGGTAAGATTAAGAAGCTGGCTAGAAATCCAAGATGGATGACACACTTGTTGAACTATATTTATCATGCTTCTTAGTAGAAAAGGCTCAGAGGCCTTTGAGAGAAAATGTTTTAGTTTAGACAGGGACAGAAGCTAGCAACAAGCAGTTTACTGTTGTTGCTCAGTTGCCAAGTGAGTGACTCAGTTAAAATAGGAACCTCATCAGATCTGTTTCTGTGAGCCCACCCACAAGGCTGCTATTTAGACACATGCCTTGTGTCACTGACCTACAATGCTGCTAAACTTTTTTCCAAGACTGTCCCAGGTTATCTAGAAGAAGACCACAGGTACAGCATAGCGAAGGCATCTGCTCAGATGCCTGGCCTCCTCCCACCTCAACACGTTGTCCTGAAACACAAGACAGCCAAACTTGGTTTGTCTCTGAATATATAAGTTGCACCAACCGTTTTCTCCAACCTGGCCAGTTGATGCAGTCTAACCATTTAGCCTAAGGAAATTAAAATCAGAATGTCAGATTTGATGATGAGCTTGGGACTCATGTGATGCATCTCTTTCATTTGAAGTTGAAGAGTGTTCTAGTTTTCTCTCTCTCTTAGTGTGATAAACACTGTGACCAAAAACACCTTAGAGGAGGAAAGGGCTTATTTGACTTCTTATTCCAGGTCACAATCTATCATTGAGGGAAATCAGAGCAGGAATTCCAGAAAAAAACTGAATCAGAAACCATGGAGTAATGCTGCTCGATGGCTCCTGTTCAACTGTCTTTCTTATACAAGACAGGCCCACCTGCCTAGGGATGGAGCCACCCACAGTGGGTTGGGCCCTCTTCCAACAACCATCTGTCGAGACAATCTCTCACAGACATGCCCACAGGCAATCTGTTTGAGGAAATTCTTCAATTGAGGTTTCCACTTTCCAGGTGACTCAAGGTTGTGTCAAGTTGACAACACAAACTAGCAGGACAAGGAGACTGAGACCAAAGGGCTCTTCAGACTGGTATTGTGAGAAAGAATGACAAGGTGTCCTATCAGTTTACCACAGTGCCAACAAGCTATCTGGTACCTCAGACTCTTACTTGGGAATTTCACACCTGACCAGACAGATAACAACACAATGTGGTAGAGGCTACCAGGGATGTCAAGAGCACCATTCTGGGTCCGCTTTCCTGCAGTGTCCTCTCAAGACTGAGAAATAGCACTCAGACTCTCAGATTATAGAGAATTCAAAGCCTTACAAAGAAGCATCAAGATAATCCAAGGACTGATGAATAGAGTAATACATAAAGGAAAAGTACCCTTTCTGGCAATCTCTAAAACACTCTGTTTTAGTGTAATGGAATATCAATAAGATTTCACTATGGTACCAAATTTTAATAAATAACAGATACAAATACATGAAAGAAACTATCCAATATTAACTTCAACTTTCCAAGCCTTCTGTTTGTAGGAGGTTGTATTATGAATGCATAGCCCTCAAACAGGGTGAGATAAGGAGGTGGAGAGTTGCTTCAGCAGTTTGATCTTGGAAAGGACCTGGATTCATTTCCCAGCACCAACATGACAGCTAACAACCATCTGTAACTCCAGTTCCAGGGGAATCAGATGCCTTCTTCTGACCTCCGTGGACATCACATGACACAGGTGCACTTACACTCATGTAGGCAATACACTCATACACATAAAATAATAAATAACATTTTAAAAGGGGGTAAGGTAGGTGTCTGAGCTCCCCTTCAGGTCTCTTAAGAGAAGCCTCAAGAATGTAATAGTGACAGTTTACTATATATCTGTTCTAGCTACTTTTCTGTTGCTATGATGAAACAACTTAAGGAAAGAAGGGTCTATTTTAGCTGACAGTTCAAGGTACCATCCATCATGGCTGGGAGGTCAAATTGCAGGAGCTCAAAGCAGCTGGCTACATTGCATCTGTGGTCAGGAAGAAGTAATAAATGCTTATACTCTTCCCCTTCTAATTAATTCAGGCCAGGTCCCAAGCCCAAGGAATGGTACCTGTATCTTCAGGCAGGGTCTTCCTGTCTCAATTAACCTAGTCAAGATAATCCTCACAGACAGGTCCAGGAGCTACCTAATTAAAGTAATCACTTACAGGGGGTCCTTGAGCCTTGTCTCCTAGGTGATTCCAGAGATTCCAGATCCTGACAAGCTGGCAATCAACACTAACCACCACAATATCCTTCCCATTCTGAGGATGAACTATGGATCAGTGGCTTCCTCCCAGGCAGTCGTCCTACACTGAGATGAACAGCTACATTAAGCAGTTTATTCTCCTGGGGTTTTGTATCTGACCTCTTTCTTTCAGCATGATGTTAAGTGAGAGTCATCCATGTATTTAACATCCATGTAGACCTTTGCTATGTAAGTAAGGTTCATTTGGATGACTTTATCTCAGTTTTCTCAGTCATTCCACTATTGATAAGAATTTGATTAGTTTTCTATTTGAAGTTATTACACACAGCATGCTTTAAATATTTTTTAATTTTATTTATTTCTGTATGTGTATGAATGTACTGTCTGCATGTAGGTTTGTGCACCCGTGTCATGCAATGCCACGGAGGTCAGAAGAGGGTGTCGGATTCCCCTGGAACTGGAGTTCTCCTGGAACTGGAGTTTCAGATGGTTCTCAGCCGCCATGTGGGTGCTGGGGATCGAACTCAGGTCCTCTGAAAGAGCAGTCGGCGCTCTTAACTGCTAGGCCATCTGTCCAGCCCACACACAGTATGCTTTAAATAGTTCCATGTATGGCATGTTGTGAATGTGTGTACACATGTCTGTTAAGTATCTGCATTACTTAAAGTAGAATTGTTGGCATCATAGAAAAATATGTGTTTCGTATGTGTGTGTGTGTGTGTGTTTAGCAAACACTATCCAACAGTTTTTCAGAGTAGCTGTGATAATCACAATTCTACTAGCATTGATGAGTGTTCTGACTCTTCTAGACGTTTGCTAACATTTTGTATCTCCATTTTGTTATTTTACACAGGTCCAGATGTACTAATCACTGAACTGAGATTCTATGATTTAAAGTGACTTTGGAGTTCACACTGGCCTAAGAGTGTCAGACACAAGCTGCGAGCCTTTCTGGGTGGTCACATGAGGACCAAGGAAGACTTCCCTGTGACCAAGCAAACTTAAGGGACTAGAAGAAACAAAAGGGTAGTTGTTGTTATATGTGCAGCAAATCTTTCTATTTCAACCTGCTGACAACATCAGGGCATTATCAGCATCAGTTTCTTTTTTTTAAGTTTTTTTAAATTTTTATTTATTTATTTATGTGTATGAATGTACTGTCTACATGTAGGTTTGTGCACCCGTGTTGTGCAATGCCTCGGAGGTCAGAAGAGGGTCTCGGATTCCCCTGGAACTGCAGTTCTCCTGGAATTGGAGTTATAGACGGTTCTCAGCTGCCATGTGGGTGCTGGGGATCGAACCCAGGTCCTCTGTAAGAGCAGTTGGTGCTCTTAACCGCTAGGCCATCTCTGCAACCCCAGCATCAAGTTTCTAAGATTATCACTTTTTAAAGATTTAATTTAGTTTTAATTATGTATATATGTGTGTGTCTGTGTGGCGGTATATGTACATGTGAAGTGCATGTGCCTATGGATGCCAGGAGGGTCTGTCAGATCCCCTGGTGTTCAAGTTATGGGCAGCCTTGAGCTGCCCAATATGAGTGCTGAGATCCATTCTTGGATCCTCTGCAAGAAGAATACACATTATTAATGGCTCAGCCAACTCTCCAGCTCAATTATTTATTTTTGTTGTGTTTTTATTCCTGTAGTTTTTACTGAAGTACAGGAAGGGATTCTTTATGAAAATTGGTTAAAAAAAAAGTTGTGCTTTAAGCTTCCCTGTCTTGGTGAATGTTGGATTTGGGCCTCTCTGGAGCACAATGTTTGAACTAATCTTGTCATTTCTCGAAGTGATCTCAAAAGTCCTACTTTAGATTCTGTTAGAGATTAAGGGCTGTTTGCACAATAAGAAACACTTTATTTTTAGGGTTATTGTCAGCCATGTCCACTTTCCCCTATATGCTCTACACACCAGCCATGTTCACTTTCCCCTATATGCTCTACACACAGACACACACACACACAGACACACACACACACACAGACACACACACACCCCATAAACCTCAGTCCCTAAACTTCCGTCACGAGCCTAGCCCAGGAAGGATTGGTGATACATATCTGTAATACCGGCACTCAGGTTGAGACAGGAATGTCTTGAATTCAAGGTCAGGCTGGACTGCAAAGCAAGGCCCTGTCTCCAAAATTCAGGTTTCAAAAAGAGCTCAGCCACCAGCCCAGGGCCTCCAGTCCAGCCTCGCTATGTCTCCATTAATAAGCAGATCCTACAAGCAGCAAGCCATTGCTGGATGTAGGCCTTCAAGATCATTGGGCCCTACATGGGACCCAAAAGGCAAGCCCATCCCTCTGTTGTTTTGCCCATATTTTTATCCAGCCTTTTTGCCCGAGGAGGGTGTGTTAGGTTTCCAGGTCACTAAAGAAAGCCTTAGGAGGATTTTTTCAGCAAACATACCATTTTCTAATTGGGACTATTGCTGTGGTCCTTCTGGCTGACTATCCCCACTGAATGAAGGTTATAATTATAACGGAACTGCAGCATTTCCACTGCGACTCCTCACGTGGTTTCTCTGACTCATGCAAATGAACCCTGCAGGCCCCTCAAAGTAGAGGTTTGAATGAGCTTTGTCACTGGAAAATGCTCTCTAGCTGATGGCCTTAATCATCACTGTTGAATGGTGAGATGTAATTTGTTATTCACTTTTATTAGATGCTACATCAAAAGACAAAAGAGGAGAAGAAAACAAGTCCACTTTGTCTAGATGATGCATATGTACGCATGTATTTTATTCAAAACCTCTACCTCTAAAAGCATATCAATATTGGACTGGCTAGATGGCTCAGCAGGTAAAGGCTCTTGCTGACAAGCCTGACAGTGTGAGTTTAATCTCCAGAATCCACATGGTAGAAGGAGAGAAGTTGTCTTCTGACCCCTACATATGTATGTTAGCACACACATACACATACACACACACACACACACACACACACACACACATAAATATAAAAATGTTTTTAAAGTATCTCAGTATTGCTGTTGAATGTTCAGTCATAAATGAGACAGCTAAACTACCTCCTCCAAGACTCAGGAAACACGTGGGCGTGACAAGACCCTTACACTCTTGAACTCACAACACCTGAGATTAACTGCACAGGACCTGCACAAGATGCACTCTGTCAACATCATGGCTTGAAGAAGGAGGGGTTTATGAAGCCCCACCCTTCTTTGAGGATCTCTGAGGGAAAGAATAAGGTTGCGGGGGGAGAGAGAGATTTTCTTCAGTGGTAAAGCCACTGGTCCTAGGAGTAATCTCTCTCATTTGTGCTCTTATAAGCAACCTTAATGAAACCCATTAGGCCACACAAAAAAAAGAAAAGAAGGAAAGAAAAGGCATGAAAGTAGAAGAGGGAGTGGCTTACTAGTGTCCTTCAGCTGGAAGAGAAAGAAGAATGGACTGAGACAAGAGAGGGTAATGGGAAGTGAATCTGGTCAAAATACATTACAGAAAAGAATGACAATGTCATAACGAATGTATAATTAACATATGCTAATGGAAAACTTCTTAAGATATTGTCTAGCCATATGTCTCCCAACAAAATTACTAAGCTGTTTCCTCCTGGGAGACTAATTGTCATGCAAATATATGAGCTATATAAGCATCAGGCAAGCTGACAAGAGTGAGAAAATGAAATGAATCAGGGGATTCATGCAGTTGTGCTTTTGTGATGTGGAGAAGCGGCTGAGTTGTGGCCTGGGTAAGGTGATGTCTACCTAGTGTCAGTGAATGGAGTCCCATAGACAGGATTACCCTGCCTGGTTCTTCTGGGTGGTGGAACTTGCCTTCACAGGGGTAATCTGCAAAGGGAGGAGTTGCCATCTACAGGACCTGTTGCTGCTTTCTACTCCTTGAAAAGCTCACCAGGCCTGTGGGCAGTAGAGAGACTCGCCTCTTGCATGCACATCTCAGGCTCATTCCTACCTCCAGGAGAAGAATGAGCCAGACTATGGGATGGAGTAAAGAGGCAAATCTGGATGCGTTTCACAGGGAAGAGGTGCTCTTCAGAGAGAGCACCAGGATGACGTGTATAAACCCAGATGAGCCAGACAAAACACCCTCGCTTTCCTGAGAACGGCTGCCCAGGATTCTGAGGCAAGGCCTGCTAGAGCGCTACCACACAGGCTAGGGCCAGGAGATATGTCCCCACTTGTGGGAATCAGTGATTCACTCAGAATCTTTCTTTTCAGAGGTGAGGAGAGTAAGATAGAAGCGGTCAAATGTGTGTATGTGGCATGTTCAGCATCCTGACCATGGGCGCCAGACGGCCTTATGGGTGCTTTTCCTTCCATTAGGCTCCTTCCGTTCTATGTTCTACATTCAGTACTTATTTCATTGCTGTGACCAAATACCAGACAGGAGTAACTTAAAGAAGAAAGGATTGGGGTTTTTTTGGACATAGAGTTTCAAAGGGTTCATTTCATGCTTGCCTGGCATGCTGTGCGGTTAGAACAGGAGAAGGTAGTGGTTAGAACACAGGACAAATTGGTGTTACTCAACTCATGCCGGACAGTAAGTGGCTGCAAACAACACCCCATTTCCCACTTATCTATTTCCTCCAGCTCTGCCCCTTCCTAAGTGTTCACAACCACCAAAATCAGCACCATTCCCTGGGGACCAAGAAGCATGCAAATCATGAGCCTGTGTTGAACATCAAATATTCAAACCACAAGCCCTTCAAAAGGCCTTCAGTTCTGCCCTGTGACAAGCCATTTAACCTTTTTGAACTCACTGTCCCCAATATCAAAGCAAGGATGACAAGACTTACCAAACAGGATTTAAACAAAACAAACAAACCAAGAGTTGGAAATTATGAGCAGCTGAACAACAAATAATAAGTTTTGCTCTTATCTGGGAAAATATATTTATATAAACCACATAAGAATATAGGAAGACAAGGGAAGCCATTAAAAATTGTCCTCATAACATCTTCATTGGCTGAAAGCCATTAAAATGGTCACCATCCCTGGTTGAAATTTAAAAGCAAGCCAGTGGAGACACAGGCCTTGGATGGGACGGCCTCTGTGAGCAACTGGATTTTCCCTCGGCCTGTGCTCCCTTTGTCTTGCCTTTCCTCATTCTCATTCTCAGATTACTTTTGTTTTCATGTTGAATTGTTTAATAATTTAATGACAGTTTTAGTTGCTATGATTACCCATTCACACATGTCTCCTCCACTTTGTGTTCACTTGAAATGAAGAAGGGAAATTCCCAGCCCCTGGCACAAGGTGAGCATAGGAACTAGGGCTAGAAGAAGCCCCTGTGTTCCGTCATCCACCTGCTTCACACGCTTTTCAGAGTGCCCATTGTACTCCAGGCTCTTTCCTGGGTTCTGAAGTAATAGAAAAGATGAAGGATAAAGCGGTGCAGACCCTTGGTGCTCTGTTTCCAGCAAATAAGAGAATAAAAGCAATAAGCAAATGAACGCATTGATGATAAATAAAGCATCTGGTAATGCCGAGGGCCATGAAACAAAATGTAGTCTGATCGAGGGCTAGAGTGGGGAAGGCTGACTGGTTTATTTCAACATGGTCAGACATCTATGTGCCATAGGAAAAGGGAGGCTAGAGTGGAATCTGAGCAAGTGAGGATTGGGGAATGGAATGTTCTGGAAGAAGGAACAAAAATCAAAAATGTTGCATGACAGGTTGAAATAACAGCCTAGATACCAGGGTGGAAGGTGGAGGGAGGAGGTGACATGCCTGAGTTAGGCAGGAATGGATGGCTGGGGCATCAAAGCCTACATAAGACACATGAGATTATTGTGTGAGTGGAAGTTCAAGGGTGCTGAAAGAAGAGGCCACACTCACTGTGCTGTGTCACTAACTGCTCTGGAAAGGGAACATAGGGAACATGGGTGGAGACAGAAAGGCAGATTGGAAGCTTTGGGTTGTGGATGGAGGTGATGAGATGCAGAGGCAGTCAGGTTATAGAGCACTGAGATTCAAGAATGACTCCATGTGCAGGAGTGCTCACCTGTGCTCCAAGGAAGACCTGGGGACTGCAAGGGGCAGAGGAGGGCAGAGGGAAGGCCAAGCGCCTGCAGCTCTCCTCCTGGTTCCTGCACCAGCGGCTACGCTTCTCCACCCAGCTTCCCAGCGCCTGCCCAGCTAATGTCTCCACCTCCATGACAGACACGTGCTGCTAATCACTGCTTTCATTACCAACCATGAATGGGAGCTGGAGACGTTGCTCAGTGGTTAAGGGCACTGGCTGCTCTCACAGAAGACTTGGGATCAAATCCCAATATCTAGTGTCAGCTAACAACCATCCGTAGCTCCAGTTCCAGAGGATCCGATCTTCTGACCAGCAGGGGCATTGCACAACATGGGTGCATTTATACACATGAAGACATAATAAAATTAAATATATAAATAAATAAATAAACATTCCTTAAAATATTGATGAATGAATGAATGAATGAAAGGACCCCAATAATGATCTGGAAAGAGGCACAATAAAATTTTCTTTCACTTAAATCACATGAATATAATATAAGATCATGTTATTAAACAAGAAGCTAAAATTAAAGCATGCAAGAAAATAAATACCATATGGATAGCACAGATATTTGGTCAGTAGCTTTATACTAATCTAATAATATTGAAATGTGGTTCCTTGGTTATGCTGTAACATATTTTATACAAATAATTCTGAGATTAGTAAGTAAATCTTTAAACTAAAATATCTGCAGAGAGCATGCTATGGTTTGGACCTGAAATTTCCCCAAAGAACATTGTGTGAAAGGTTTGCTCTGCAGCTCAAGCTACTGAGAGGTGGTAAAACCTTCAAGAGGTAGGGGGCTATGGAAGGAAGTCAGGTCACTGGAGTGTGTCCCTCAGGGATTGTGGGGCATTTCCCCCTCTTTGCTTCCCAGATACCCTGGGATGCACAGGATGCCTTCCTGGTGTCGTGCTGTGCAGTCAGAGGTCCAAAGCCAAAGGGCCCAGATGCTGAGACACCGGGACCCAGAGGAAACTTCTGGGACTGTGAGCCAAAAATAACCTCTTCTTTATCTCAGATATTTATCACAGTGACTGAAAGCTATCAAGGAGCCCAATTCAGATGGGAATGGGAATTAAATTAAGCTCCAAAATAATGTCATTTGTCCAGATTTGCTCTTTTCATGATCAAGAAATTATTTAAAAGGAAAATAAGTTTATATTTTTAAAATATACTCCATTTCAACACTTTCATGTATGGACAAAATTAGAACTGACATAAAGATATAGATGTGTGTATGTGCACATACACATACATACATACACACACATAATATCTTGTACCTTGCAATTTACACAATTTTATTGTTTTACTGTTTGTTTGCTTGTTTGGGTTTTTTTTCTTTTTATTTTATTGAATTTTGTGATTTTCATGCAATATGGTTTTTAGATTTTTGAAGGCTTTTAGATCCCCTCCCCTGTCGGCACTTCCCCTTTCTGCCCCCCACCCAACTTAATATGCTCTATTAAATATAATAAGCCCTATAGAGTCTAATTTGTGTCCCCCAATGTCCTTCAGTTTTGTACTGTCCGCTGGAGCCTGGTTAATCGGTTGGAGCTCGGTTAATCTGCCAAGAGTCCCATGCTTGAAAGAGTCTATCTCTGTCCCTCCCAGAAGCCCTCTGTTGCCACCATTTCCTTAGGTGGAGTTGGAGCCTCTTTCTTACTCGTCCTCTCGGGGTTCCTTCTGGTTTGAGTTTGCACTGCAGCTCTACACGCTGTCCCCATTGCCGTGAACCCCTATGGGTAACTGACCAACTGTCTGGAGAACGTTGCTTCTTTGTGGCCACCACCACCTCTGGCTCTCACAATCTTTCTGCCCCTCTTCCACAAGGATCCCTGAGCCTTGGCAGGCAGAAGTTTGATATAGGTGTCCTGTTCAGGAGCAAGTGCTCTGCACATTTCTGGTTAATCACCATCTGCCGCATAAGGAAACTTCTCTGGTGAGAGTTGCGAGATGCATTCGTGTACAGGTGTAACAATAAGTCATTGAGAGTCAGTTTTATTTAGTACAAAACTAGTATTTTTTTTTTTTTTTTGAGACGGGGTGTCACTATGTAACTCCAGCTGGCCTGGAACTCACTTCGTAGACCATCCCAAACTGGCCTCAGTCTCATAGAGATCTGCCTTGCCTTTGCCTTCTGATTAAAAGTGTGTGCTACCAGGCCCAGCTAATCCTTCCTTGTTTTAAATGTTTAAACAAATAGAAATTCCAAGTGATCAGACTGTTCTGGATTGTGTGGAGTTCTCTTCCATTTCTTGCTTCTGTGCTGTCCTTGTTCATTGTGATACTTCTGTTAAAATTCAGGAAACTTAGTTCCACAAGAATTGGAGATACTAGCTATATCAAAAGAGTGCTCAAAGGATTCTAAACGATAAGGACCATCCCACAAACACACGTGGCAGCTGAATGTCCATGTGTGAGCTCTTGAACTAAATGTCCACATAGATGGTCGTTAAAGGTAACTCATATTCTTTACTATTTACAAGTTTATATCATTAAAACTCAGCAGCAGCCCCAGAAATAGTTTTTAATTTATATTAATAGAAGATGTTTTAGTATTTTATTATTGACTGAGCAAAAGAAAAAGGCAGCTTTCCAATTGGATTTGTTAACACTTTACATACTGATAACATATCCTTCCTGTTGCCAGACTCTAGAGTGGAAGGTGGCCATGTTCAGTCCTTGCTATGCATTGGTTCCATACCAGGTTTGATCTGCAATTCCCTAGGCACAAAGTGGCGAATGGTCTCCTTGTATGTCGGGCCCTCACTGGGTACACTGAGGAAACTGGAACCAGAGGGACTGGGACATACACAAGCAAAAGATGAGTTAGTGGGAATAGTTAGAAGACAGGGCCTCCAGGCCCCAGAGGACGTTTAATACAGGATGTTGTGCTAATGCAGCCAGACACCCCGCAATGTCACACCAGACTAAGCAGCTATGAAGTGGGGGGCTGCTCAGATGAGACAAATGGAGAAGGACAGCTCAGTTCCCACGAGCAGACAGAGCCATGACAGCACGTGCAATAATGCCAGTAACACCAAATCTGCTCATTTTTCTTTTTACATTTTGATTTAGTTATTTAATTTTATTTTATATGTATGAATTCTTTAGTGGCATATAAGTGTACCACATGCGTGCAATGTCTGTGGATGCCAAATTACTTGAAGAAAATCAAGGAATGAGAGAGGAAAGGCCCCAGACTTGCAGTGTCCCCACTGGGCCTGGCCTGCAGACTCACCTCCTCTGCACTGAGCTACTTAATGAAATGGGTTGAGCCTTTGGTATCACCTTAAAAAGGTCCAGTTAGGCACTTGCTCTCAGGAGAATCTAATTTCTCTTTATTTCTCCAAAGGTGATGGAGAATTGGAAGCTGTGCCCCTCACCTGCAAGATTTTTAAATAACTTTAAAAATTTAATTGTCACATAATAAGTATCCATATTTGCGGAGCATAGTGTGTTGTTCAGTACAAATATGCAGTATATAATACCAATATTCAGTATATAATACAAATATGCAGTATATAATGATCGGGCAAGAAGAATGGTTCATCTCTCGCCTCAGAAACCTGTTGTGTTTAGAAACATTTAAAAATCCTCTCTACTGGATATTTTAAAATATACAATTAATTTCCATTAGCCATAGTTACTCTATTGTGCTGTAGAAGTTATCCAACGTTAGAAGTTATTGCCCTCTCTGCACTCCCCTTGTCCTCTCCTTACCAAGCCCTGATGACCACTATTCCATTCTCTATACCTATGAGATTAACTTCAATTTTCTATGCCTCAACTATTTCACTTAACATAATATCCTCCAGTACCACCCATGGTACTGTAAATGATATAATTTCACTTTTTTAAATCGCTGAATGATACTCTATTGTCAGTATATACCATGCTGTATTTAGTCATTCAATCAGCAATGAACATGTATGTTTAAAAACCATAAAAAAGCTCCATGAATTTGCATGTCATCTGTATCATTTATATTGTTTTTTTGCTACTACAATGGACTTGGTGAAGAAATTAATTTATAAAGAGAAAAGATTTGTTGAGCTCCCTGTTCTTGTGGTTCTACCCATTTCCTGTAACCTGTGGCGACGGTAACATAGTAATAATAGGAATACAGTGTCAAGCAAACTGCTCACACAGCGAGCTGGGGAGGGAGCAGAGCAATCCTGGAAGACTGTGGTCCCATAATGCCCTTCAAAGGAATGCTCCCAATGACCTAACTTATCCTCATTTGCCCTCACCTCTTAAAGGTTTCATCACTTGCCAAATGCTCCACACCAGGGACCATGCCTCTCACCTATGATCCTCTGGGGACACTCATCAGGAACAGCACCAGATTTTGATGATGTTTGTCCTGTTTTCCTCTTCCATTCCAGTTTCATGTTCTGCCAAAGCAAGTGCTGTGCTCCGATGGATTGAGTGCCTTCAGACCACTGAGGACCTGTGGCTCTGGGCTGGGAGAATGAAACAATCCCCTGTTATGTGCAGGGAGAACCCACACACCTCCTTTGCATGTCACTGCTCCTCTCTCTACCATCAGCTGCAGATGCAGCTAACACTATAGCCTAGTCAGACAGCTAGCAGATCAAGTTCAAAGTCTTATCTGGGCTGCCAAGAGTGGATTTCCATTGTAAATTGTCAGGAGCAAACAAGGCTGCTTGGAGCTTGTATAACGTTTTCACCATACGCCATTTTGAAATAGCTCTGTTCTGCAGGGACCCTTCAAGATGCTTTTCTTTATAAACAGACCTGCTGATAAAGACAAGTGAAGTCTTGGCACCTGGAGCCTGTCAAGGATCTCACATACTAGCAATTTCATCTTATCACCTGAGCAGCATGGGGTTGAATAGAAGCTGCAGCTGGGGCTGGAGAGATGTCTCAGTGGTTAAGAGCACCAACTGCTCTTGCAGAGGACCCAGGTTCGATTCCCAGCACCCACATGGTGGCTAAGAACCATGTTTAACTCCAGTTCCAAGGGAATCCAATGCCCTCTTCTGACCTCCTCGGCATTGCACGACACGGGTGTGCACCAACCTACATGCAGACAGTACACTCATACACATAAAAAATAATAAATAAAAAATATTTAAAAAAGAAGCTGCAGCTAAGTGCTGAGTTTACTAGACATCTGTCAGCATCTGTCCTTCACAAATGGGTCAGCTTCTCTGCCAGATGGGCCTTGTCTGTTTAGAGAAAGATCTACAATCATCACAAATGCTATATAAATACATGTAAAAGACTGGGTCACATGCGGTTTGATTTTCTTCACTTTTGTCTACTCAGAAGTGAGGCAGAGAATACACATGAATAATCTCAGATTTTTAAAAAATTATATGTACATTTGTGCATAAAGTCGATCAGGCAAATAGAGACTTATATGTATGCGCTGTTACCTTTCAGTAGGAGGACGAGCTGGAAAGAGCTCAGTGAGCCAAGCACTTGCTGTGCAAACATGAGGATGTGAGCACAACAGCCATCAGCTAAAGGTTCTATAACCTCCTACACAGCGCCCCCAACAGGGGCCAAGGGTTCAAACGCCTGAGCCCACAGGGGACGTTTCTTATTCAAACCACTACAGACCCCAGATGGCTTAGACACAAAGGAGGACATGCACAACTTCACGCACATGAATACACATACATGAACACACTCAGAGAATTCCTGCCATAAGAAGCAATATATATATATATATATATATATATACATATATATATATATATATGTAACTACAGTTATTTTCACAACAGTTTTTTCTAAATGGTCTGTGGTGACTATGGCTTCATTCATAAGAAAAAAAAATCAGTCGTTCAAAACTAACAAACAGGAACATCTGCGATGTACTGGTTTACTAAGAGGCTGGAACAAAGTGCCACATAGCAGTTTAAACCAGCATTAATGCATTCACTCTAGTTTGACATGAAGACGTTGGGGTGTGGCCAAGGTTTGCTCCACGTAGACCCTCTGAGGGAATGTTGGCTGAGCTTCCCTCCTAGCTTGCTGCTTCTTGGCTCCTAGATGTGTCAATGTTACCTCTGCTTCTGTCTTCAGAGCATTCTGTGTCATCACATGGATTTCTCATGAGGTCACTGGGTTTAGGACTCACCATAATCCAGGATGACTCCATTTCAATTTGAATAATTAGCATCTAAGAACCTATTCCTACAGAAGGGTTATGTTCTGGGAAGAAAATTGGGTTAGAGTCATTAGTCTTCCAGAACACAGGACAATGACATGGATGACTCCCTGCTGAAGATATTCAGACCACTCTTGACCCTATCAAACCTTAATTTCTGAGTAGAGCTTTGACTACCAGAACTATATGGCCAGCTTCTCTCTGTCTCTGTTCTCTCTCTCTCTCTCATCATGGCTAAGGAGTACAGTCGGAGCCAGATCCAGAGGTGCAGAACAACATGAGTATTAACCAGGACAATATTCTTCCTCTGCCATTCAAGGCCACAGAATAGCTCAGTGTGGATGGAAGGGGTAATCACTGGACTTGGTAGGAAGCCCGAGAATTGTGTGCATGGCTTCTCAGTGGGGAACTGCACCTGTTCATAAAATACCTTCATAAGTGATTTCCCATGTTATTAGCATTAATAGATTGCACTCTTATTTTGAAGTGTTATGATCATAATGTGTCTTCTCCTGAAGGAGGAAAAACAACCACCATGCATGAGTCTGTGGAATCTTCACTGATAAGATGACCTGCCTTCAGTGAGCCGGGGGTCACCAGGCTGCATTTGTTTCTGAAGTGGGATGCCTGGGAGAGGAAGGACTTCGGTTGTGGTATTGTGTGGTGTTTTTCTACTGTGATACATAACAGACATGGTACACAATGCTTCAAATCTATTTTTCTCATAATCTTCAAAACAATCCATGAAGTAATCATCTAGTTCTCACGTGAGGAAATGAAGCTGAGAGAAGTTCAGTGGCCAAATTGAGCCTGAAAATCACATAGCCAGGGAGCAAGAGATATGAGATTTCAATTTCAGCAGAAATGTTCCTAAGACTTAGACTCCAGAGTGAGCTGCTGCTAGAGGTCTGGGCTGCCATGCCGGCCACATATTCTTCTGCCCTGGGCTCAGGTTGCTATGGCTCCCTACAGAAAATGCGTAACTGGTAAGGAATCAATATGGTGGCCTTCTAGAGGGACCCTTTAGTCACATGAGTAAGTCCATTCCATATTACTATGCAGCAGTGGTAGAGGACACAGCCCACCATCTTTCTGTTCTGAGTGGGTGCAACCTAAGGGGTTAGCCTTCAAGTTAAGTGGCAGGCAAGCTTTGACCTTCTCAGAAGATCTATTTTATTGGAACAAAGGGCATCAGAGCAACTCTTTGCCCACATCTTCGTTATGCACAATGTCATCTATTGGCTCAGTCATGGTCTTATTGGCTGAATGCTTCACAATCTGAATATCTGTGATCCAGTTCCCAGCCAGCCCTAACCCTACACTTGGCCTGCTCTTCCAATTTTTTTGCTATCTCAATTTATGCTTTGATTTATAACTTCTTTCTACTAAACTACTGTAATAAACTGCCACTGAATTGGGTTTATTGGTTTATTCTTTCTCTGGGAACTTTTTATTCAACTGGGGATATGCTGTTATTCTTACATTAGTGTAGTTCATATGCTGGGGAAGAAAAGACTGTGAGATTCTCCAGCTCTGCCATCTGCTTTGCCATTTCCTCTGACCTGATCTGCACCAACAAGCCAGGTGCCATTTAAACCTTACTGCACAGAGTCTCACTCAGCAGACTGCAGGCCACAGGCTCCTCCTGTTTTCTTGGTTCCAATCCTTAGCAAGTTAGTGGGATGGGCACAAAGTATAACTGTTGAATGACAATTGTCGAATTCCTTACTCCCATCTCCATCTGGGGTAGTATATATTTTTACCAAAGAAAGAAGGACTGATAGTTTCAGCAAAGGCTATAAAATATTATAATAAATAACTAATTTATGTGAGCCTGGAGAGACGGTTTAGAGTTTAAGAGCACTGGCTGCTCTTGCAGAGGCTCTGGATTCAATTCCCAGCATCCACATGGCAGCTAACAACCGTCTTTAACTCCAGTTCCAAGAGAATTTGACACGCCCTTTCCGAGCTCCATTAACACTGCACAACACAGGTATACTTATATACATGCAGCCAATGCATTCATATAGATAAAATAAAAATAGTACATAAAATATTTTAAATAACTAATTTGTGTAAGAAAAATGGCATCCTAGAAAGTCTAATGACCATGAGATTGTGGCTGAGACTACCAATTTTTTTTGTTCATTTTGTTTTTGTCTTTTTGAGACAGAGTCTCCCTTTAGTCCCAGCTGGCCTGGAGCTTGCTATGTAGACCAGGCTAGCCTTGAACTCACAGAAATCCGCCTGTCTCTGCCTCCCGAGTGCTGGGATTAAAGGCGTGTGCCACCACGCCCAGCTTCATTTTTTTTCAAATCTAATCCTCAGCCACTGTCAAATTTCAGTTTGAGTTTTCTTTCCCTCTTTTTCTTTTTTTTTTAAATTTTTTAAATTATTTTTTATGTGTATGAGTGTACTGTCTGCATATAGGTTGGTGTGGCCTCACTACATAGCCCAGGCTGGTCTGCAACCAATAATTCTTTTGCCTGAGCCTCTAAAGTACTGAGATGACAGTTTGGGTTCTTCACTCGATAGGAATGCCAGGTTCTCAGATGCACGATCAGATAAAGTAGTAGAGACAGGGAAGACCCCATTCTAGTTCCAGTTCACAGCAGTATGCTGACCACTGCCCATCTGTAAAGTTCTCTCACCAAACTTCTCCGGCCACGTTGTTGCCTGTCCTCTGGAAGCTCTTCTGGCAGGTCAAAATCACCCAGAAGAGAGAAAAAGGAAATTGTCTGTACTCTGATGCAGGCATTTGATTGGGGGGAGGGGCGGATGCTGGGCAGTGAAGAACTGCTTGTGCCTACAACATCCCCAAGCATTCTACTCCAGTGGCCAGATCCCTTGGATGGGACCATGATGTCACGGTCCTCTGCCCTTTTCCACATGTCAAAGCAGCATTGCCTCTCCACACTGAAGCCGACCTGTCATGTGCCAAGGTTTAGAAGAGTGACAGACCCACTAGAACCCCCTGGACAGATGGATTTCCTCCCTATGAATACAGCAGTGCTGGGTGCCATTGCACAGGGACTCTGTGGCATGGGAATTGGGAGAAAGCCCAGTCAGTGTCATTCTGTTCAGTGTCCACATGGGTCCAAGGGGAAGCTGAACCCAGGACATAATCATAATCACCTACTTTCATGAACACCACTCTCATCATCTGACTTCTTCTAAAAAGGAAAATTTCTGCTTCTTTCCCAGTAAGGACACATAAGGCAGTTACCAAACATTGAAAACTAGAGCCCCAACACCCCATCAGTACTAGACAATAAGCTCTTTCACTTAAGCCAAAAGTATTATACTGTTTATGTGGAAACAGCCAAACTACACAACATGTCACTTTCGTACAAATTGGACTGTGCACAAGGCAGGATCTACAGTGCTATTAGAATGCACAATACTTTATTGTTTGAAAGCACTTCTAACTTTAGCAAAAATATTAGGAATTGAAGCAAGCATCTTGCTCAATGTGTGAATAAGGAAACATGATTAAATAGCATTATTTGATCATCTAACTTCCAGATTTTTAAATACTTTCATGTATTCTTTGGAATTTTCCTAACATATATGATGTCTTGATCGTACCTACCCACCCCCCCCAATTTCCTGTCACATCCCCTAAACACATCTCCCTCCTCAGTTCATGTTCTCTTTTCTAAATTTTTATTTATTTTTTATGTGTATGAATGTACCGTCTGCATGTAGGTTTGTGCAGCCCTGTCGTGCAATGCCTCGGAAGTCATAAGAGGGCATCAGATTCTCGAGGAACTGGAGTTAAAGATAGTTTTCAGCCACCATGTGGGTGCTGGGAATTGAACCCAGGTCCTCTGCAAGAGCAGTCAGCTCTCTTAACTGCTAGGTCATCTCTCTAGCCCCCTCTTTTTTTTTTTTAATATAACCCACTGAAGTCCAATTAGTACTGCCTATATGTATGGGGGTGTGGGGGTCATCCAGGGGGGCATAGCTGATTTACCAGTGGCCAATCCCCCCACAAAAAGCGACTCTCATTCCTCCAACACCCATCAATTTAAATTACTCCTTAGCCAGGAGTGGGGCCTATGAGCCCCTCCCCCATCCGCGTTAGGTTTTGACTGGCTTGATCTTGTGCAGGTAACCACAGCTGCTATGATGTAGTCTATGCATACAACCACCCACCACATCCGCAAGACAGCACTTCATAGCACCCTTCCCCATCTTCAGCTCTTACATCCTTTCTGCCCACTCTTCTTCTATGTTCTCTGAGCCTTGTATGGGGGCTGGGGTTGTTATTGACATCCCATCCATGGCTGAGCACCACAGTTACTTGTTCTCAACACTGCAATCCCACATGAGGACACTTAAATGAATAGAGATTGCAAAATAAAATTGACAAAAAAAGTATCTGAAAGCACAACAAAAACTTCAAAGTCAAACATGAAATGAATCAGAAAGCAATGTTTAGCAGGGCTCATTCTTGTTGCTTCACTTCACCCTTGGCTCGGAGCACTGTGCGTCCTCTGCACAGAGCTTCCATCAGGCCACATAATGTCAGCAAATGCCGCCCAAAACATCTTGGGCTTGGATCCAAGACTATTGTGTCACAAATTAGAGTACCTTTTCTATACATACAGAGTTTTATACTGTTATAGAAACATAATGGTTTAATTAGAGAAAGCAAAGATTTTTAATGTTTTCCTACCCAAGGTTACACAAAAATTTCTCAGGGAAAAGAGGGTTATAAAAATGGAAAATCTCTAAGAAGCTTTGGGCTAAGTCAGAGGCAGTGAAATGAATCACTGATTTTTTTCCTATAAAAATAAATTGGTTAACTAAAGGTTCTAAGCCTGTGTTATAGAGAAAGAGGCTGTATATCTCATCTGAACTTGAAGGGGGTTGCCACTGAACCAACAAACAGCACCTTTAGTTTGTAGAATGAAAAAAATATATCTTAATACTAGGATAAGTGAATTCATAAGGAGGTTGTTTCAAAGCCTTTACTACACTCTGGTCTCTTACTCTCCAAACCTAGTCTTTCAATAATGTCACTGATTTCAGGGAGGCAGGAGGCCTATGCCAAAGGTCAGCTACACCTCTTTATCTGGCAGTGTCCAGTAAGAATGTTGATAGATCTACCAGTGTCTTGAGTCATGGAGGGGTTAGAGAAAGCAAAGCTTGCTTAACAGGAATAAGTAGAAACTTGCAACCAAATTAGTCTTTATGTAAGTAAGCTTCTTGGTCTAATTTCAGTCTCTTACCACTGGGGAAATTCTTCAAAGTGGTTGAAGAGTTGGCAGTGTTGTTTGTCCTTGAGGACATCTTCATTGAATTTAAAGCAGATGTGATTTTCAACATGGAAACCAGCACAAACAAAGCTGATCTGTGCTCCCTGGCTTCTGTGTAAACCTGGCTTTCTACTATCTGGATCATACCAAAACCTGCCCCATCTCCTTTCAGCATCACATGAACAGAAAACAAGAGCAGTTAAGGTATAACTGAACATCCACAAGTGACTGGGGGGGGGTCTTACATGGCTTATCCTGACCTCTGTCTAGATCACATGGAGTCAACTTGCTGTTCTTCCTTTGTTTTATGAAATGACTGCATTACCAGCTGTCTTCGTAGTTACATCAGGAGTGGGCCTCCTACCCTGCACCATTCCCATGTTCTCAGGATAGAAGATGCTCCAAAACACTTTCCAACTTTTGATAGTTTCATCCTGGCCCAGTTGACTTCTAAAATATGCTTCTCTGGACATGTGTAGATCAACATATCAGACTTTTTTTTTTAAAGTCCAAGATAATAATGATAACAGAAGCTACCAACATTTAGCAACTATGATAAAGACTGAACATTCCAAGCATGTTTATAAAAATGTCTCAGTTATTCCTAGCAGTTTATAAGAGAGACGATGTTACTTATTTCGAGGAAACTGAAATCTGGAAACCCAAGAACCATAAGCTTAGCAGCAGAGCTGCAAGACGAACTGAGCCTCGGAGTCTATTATTTTCTCTCTTTACTATACCCAACACAAATGTCACGTTCCTCTGGCATTCAGATACAGTCCTTATGACTGAGTTTTCTAACTAGGAGCACAGATAAGCAGAGATATATCAATAAATGCCATTATCTATAAGAACATAGCTTTCATCCACAGATGAGTTCAGTTTGTTACAAGTCCACATTTCAAAGCCACTGTTCACTGAACATTTGCTATATTGAGAATGAAACCACAAAGATAGATATTTTTCATTCATATTCCATCTTTCCTCACTTTGAGGAGGAAAGCATCTTTGCACTTCAGATATGGAAACTGAAACGCAGAAGAGGTAAAGAATTTCCTTAAGGATATATGCCCAGTGACTTCCTTCAGGAATTACACTCATGCAGTTCCCATACTCTGTGCCTCCTGCACATGGATGAGTTCTTTTTCTTTACATGTGTGAAATTAGTGTATGTTGGCAGCACTCACTGCCTGAAGCTCATCTCTGTGTAAGTGGAAGACAGGTTGCAAGTGTCACCCAGCTAGCCAGAGTCCCCTGATCCTTGTCATAGTAGCGTGTGTGTAGGCTGTCACAGTGACTGGGTGAAAAAGAACAGTCTCTGTTGTGAGGTCTCCTTTAAGTGGTTAGTCTTGGTTGCAAGCCCACAGTAAGACAAGCCCCAGGTCTTACAAACAATACATGCAACCCTAAACTCTTAAAGACAATATAGTTGTTAATCATACAAAGAACCACAGGGCAATGGAAAGAATGTGGTCTTTGAAGTCACATAAGCCTAATAGTATAAATGGCTTTTGCTTGTTTTGTTATTCTGGTTTAATTCTTCAGTGTGTGTATTAGTGTGGCGAGTCCCTCTGGTTCATGATAATTGTGCATTGCCATGTTTTCAATACTCCCATCATAGCTCAGTCCATTATATCACCATACTGTCTCCACACATGCAATTGGCAACAGATGACAGAAGTTGGCTTTCAAGGGCTGGTGCCAGTCATCTCCAGCACACCACTGACCACTGGCAGCAGATCTTTAACCCCATTTTGTAATTTCCCAATATAAGATTTGGAGCAAGTCACTTAACCTTCTGAATATGGATTTCCTCTTCTCTATTACTGCAGCAATGATTGCACCATGATAAAGCTGGAAGAATACCACCATCGTCTTTCCACACTTTCTTAGGGGGTTGCGTATACAGAGCCATTTGATCAAGGGATGCAAAATAACTCTCTGCAAGCACAACCTATGTCTCAGAGCTAATCAGGAAGCTTCTGATAAGGTGGTTTGTGTCATGTGACCCAGTTGGCATTCTACTTCCTTAGGCAAGCACCTCAGGGAGATGGTGGTCTTCTCTGCATTTCTGTCAGTGCACAATTGCTGGGAAGATTCAATCTTTTAAAGTGAAGCTAGAGTCCAGGACAATGTTGTGCTACCCAGATTTTTTCCCCTGGCTTTTCGTCACTTTAGTGATTCTGAATGGATCCTAGCTGTTCAGAAAGAAAAAGAGAAGAAATGAAACATAGCTCTGATTACACATAACCCGTATAATCACCTGCTACTCCTCCAAATCAAGTCCTCCATCAGACAGTGAAATTGATGTAATATCTTGGCCAATACTCAAAAGAATGTGTTTACGATATGCCCAGAAGATAGATTCAAAAATGCATTTAGCAAGGGCAGCATTAGTAAAACAAGCAGCTCCTTTCCTGAGCAGTCTGTTTTGAAGAAGAAAACAAATTTTTATGGCTGTATAAAAGGGAGTCCTATTATATTGCACTAATGACTTTTATCATTGAATACAAAGCACATTATCCCAAGGTCATGGACCATGTTAAATTAAGCACAACATTAAAATACATTTACTCTGGGTTGAGTCAACGGGTAGTAAGATTTTCCTGCCCTTAACCTTGTCTTCCCAGCACCTGGAATTACTTGGGCCTTTGGTCTCTGTATATGCGACTGGGATGCAAATGTGTCCTGAGATCTACTGGCTGGAAAGTTGTTTCTGTGATTCCATGGGTAGCTCCAATTCGTACCAAGTCTTGGTTTGGTTAAATGGAGCTGGGATGATACAGAGCTTTGAGAACCCAGTGTGGAATCTGACCTCGTTCTGTCTGTAAGAATCCTGATACTATATTTCTGTCCTTTAAATACCTATCACATGTGAGAAGGAAAGGGTGATCTGTCTGCCTAAAATACACCCACAATGTCCAATCTAGAAAACTAAATCTCTCTTAGTCCACAGAACTAATGCCACAGAGAGAAGAAACGGCATTCTCGGTGTGCAGAGAGTGGGAGGATTTGAGGAGAGCCCTCCAGATCCCTAACGCTGGGAAGATCTTCGCCAGGACTTTGCTGTTCACCTAGGTGCATTATCCAAGAACTCAGCAAATTTTAGGAATCCAAGCAATTCTATATGAACTGCATGAACCCAACTAATTAAAGTCCCATGTCAAAAGCCAGGTTCCTCATCTGAACTTATTTATTTATTTATTTATTTATTTATTTATTTATTGAAGACAGTGTCTCATATATCCCTCTGACTGCCCTCAGACTTACCATAGAGCCAAGAATGACCTTGAGTGCCTGATCTTCTTGCCTCCACTTCCCAAGTGCTGAGATTAGAGGTGTGCAACATGATACTCAGTACATTCAGTGCTGGAATTAACCCATGGCTTCATGAATGCTAGGAAGAACTCTATCAAGTGAGTCACGTCCATAGTCCATTATCTGGACACTCTATGTCCACAGAGGCAAAGAAGAGGCAGGGGAGTCGGGGCCACAGTGCAGGCAGGTAAAGATCTGCCCTACAGCAGAACAGGAAGCAAGGTTCCCACACTGTCAAGTTACTCCACCTCAGGGTCAAGGTCATAAAGACCCCTGTCTAATATGGTGCTCACTAGTCACATGTGGCTATTTAACTTTAAATAAACTAAAATTAAGTTGAAACTTCACACTTCTGTTGTACAAGGTGTATTTCAAGTGCTTGAGGACCACAGGAAGCTAGTGGCCATTGCAAGGGGCAGCACAGGCACAGAACAGTCCCATCAATCACAAGTTCTATTGGGTAGCACTGCTCTAAAGTACAAAAATATACATAAATGTCCAAGATCCTTTGGGTTTCTTATGATATTATGGGATTTCTGGACCGAGAGCAGGCATGTAAAGAATTATGTAAGGCAATCAGATGAGGTTTGCCTTACAAATCTCATCTCTTCTTTTGTCTAACCTAGGGAAGTTTCAGGAACTATAGGAAAAGAATCTCTTATCCTGTCGTACTTGAAATTTCACTGTGTATGGGGAGAAGTTCGGAAACATACACACCATCTAATACTTAGGTAAACTCTATAAAACTTTGCCTAATGAGTCCTTTATAATTAATGAAAATTTGTACAGATAAATTAGATTAAAGGCTAATTTTTTAAAACCTGATTTTTACTACTCTAAAGAACAATTAATAATAATAAACAATAATGGCTGTGCTAATTTCTTATCGCTGTCACGGGTCCCTAAAAGTCCTTATTGTGCTACTTCATATTTAAAAAATGCTTCCTGTGTATGGGCACACGCCTGTGTGTGTGTGTGTGTGTGTGTGCATGTGCGTCCCTAAAGGTCCTTACTGTGCTGCTTAGACTACTGTGAATAAATAACATACTAAAAATTCTTCATGTGTGTATACATGTGTGTATGATCACACATAAGTAATGCATGAGTGTGTATATGTATGCGTATGTATATGTATACCAAAATTTTGAATTCCTCAGAAACAAACTGGCCTGTCCCTGTCAATACAACTTTTGAATGAACTGCTTTTCCTAATTCTAGTCCCACTGCCTTTCTTCAGTAGAGGACTGTCTATATCCAGGGCCAATCTCCTTTGGAGGGTGAAGGGGTTGAAGTAAATTTCTGTTCTAGTTTCTCTTCAATTGCTGTGACAAAACACTCTGACCAACACCAACTTGGGGAGGAAAGGGTTTATTCAGCTTACATCTCCTGGGTTCATCACTCAGGGAGCCCAGGGCAGGAACCTGGAGGCAGGAGCTGAAGCACAGGCCATGGAGGAGTGCTGCTTACTGGCTTGCTCCCCCAGCCCATGCCCAGCCTGCCCTCTTATACTGTACACAACAACCTGCCCAGAGGTGGCACCACCCAGAGTTGACTGGACCCTTCCGAATTGCCCACAATCAAGACAATACCCCATAGACATGGCCACAGGCCAGTCTAATGGAGCCAATTTCCCCTCATTGGGAGCCAAAGCCCCAACTGAGGCTCCCTCAACCCAGGTGTGTCAAGTTGACACTAAAGCTATCCAGCACAACCTCCTTTTCCAGGGATTTCCTTCTTCTGCTCTCTGGGCTGCATAATGAACTCTGATCTAGCTAGAGTCAGGAACTATGTCTGAGAATATAGCAACTCTCATAGTATGTTATGAGGCTTCAACTTCCTGTCAGTGCTCCCAAGATCGGGACAGGGGATGACAGAGCAGGCCTGGCACCCTGAGAGTGAGGGCTTCCTTTTGTATTAAGGCATGGTCACCTTGGAGCTGTTCACTGAGCACTCACAGCTTTCTGCCTTTCATGCACACAGATTGTATTTACAATCCTCTTGAGATTTTCTGGAACTACATGACCACTTCTAACCAATGATATGTGTGTAGAAGCATCATGTGAATCACTTCAGGCCAGACCGATTAATTGATGTAGCCAGCCCCTTAGGAGAACTCACTTTCTTGGCCACAGAGACTAGCAATGCTTTGGATCTTCCATCAGCCTGAATCGTCAAGGAAAAATAACAGGACAACACGCCTAGCCTAATCGCACTAGGTACATAATAGGAGTCAAAAACAAACCTTTGGTTTTTAAGACATTGCATCTGTTAATTGTTTTCTATCCTGACTGATGCATAGGACAAATGAGATGATGATGGGGCTAGAGTGGGCAGAAGGAATGCATTTCTAAAGGGGAGTTGTAAAGTGTGCTCCTATTCAGCCAGTAAGGGAAGGGTGTCCATTGTTGAGGTAATGTCAGGAGGATAGAACTAGGGAGGATGTTGGGAAGCAGAACTTCCCGTCTCCTCAGAGCTGCTCATCTGGTGTCAGGCATGTTAATGGAACGAATCCTAGTCTATCCATATAAGCAAAAGGCTGCAGCAACTTAGACTAGACCTCAATAGTTCATCTTAGAAAATTCAAGGAGTGTTGTTCCAGACCAAGTCTGAGTGAACAGCTATCAGAATGTAAGAACTTCCTGACAGTGCTCCCAAGATCAGCATCTAAGTGGGAGTGAAGAAAACACGACCTGGCAGAAGGTAACTGGGACTATGATGTGACCATAATGAAAGTCTCGGCTCACTCTCTAGGGACCGATGGAATTGAAATGGCCTGGTTACACTGAATTGGGTGAAGGAGAATCACATATGAGATATGGTTGGCCCCCAAAGGCTTAGAGTTCTGTAGTAATCACTGGCAGTGGGAATCATCCACCACCCTCCAGTGATCAAAACCCCTAAACCTAGACACACATCACACATGTACCTCAGCCATGAGAAAAGATGAAAGTGGCCAACATCCACTGTGTCAAGTAAAGCAGGAAGAGGACACATCCTAAACGAAGGCATAGAAGGGGAGAGCATACTGCATCTTCACAGATTTCAGAGTTGAAACTTAAGATGCACATAGCAATCTACCCACAGGGCATCCTACATCCAGAGCTAAGGTGACTGGGTCCTGTCAGTGGGGAAGAGAAACCCAAAAGAATTGCAGGAAATATTCATGGCTTCAATAATTATGTTTAGGTAAGCATGGTATGAAAGAGAGATTCAAGTCAAGCAAAGAGAAAGATCAAGGAATCATGAGGCTCTGACTAGCATTACTAAATAAACAAAGGCATTAGAGGTAATGGAAGGAGAATGAACAATGAAAATTGGATTGTCCATGGATTCAAGCATATGGTCTTAGCCTACACTGTTAGCCTGATGAGAGAGTTCAGATGAAAGGACACGTGAAGGATACAATCCTTCTGACTACTGATAGTTACAGAAAACTTGGGAACATTACAAAGACACAGGGTAGGACCATGGAGCTCATTAAGGAGTCATTGTCTCTTGCTCTGAAATATTTGGTGTATATGCATGAAGCTCCAAGCTCATCTCATTTCACAACATTGCTTTACTTCCTACACATTCTGGAGAAAATAATGCACAATTTGGCTTGGGTTATAATTTTCTTAAGCCATGGATGCTTTTCAAGGTACAGTTACTTTATTAAAAGGAAAAAGAAATGTAAGGAGATTAAAATCGCATTGGTTTTCTAAAAAGTAACTGGAAGTAATCAATGTGTTTGCGACCTGTTTGTAAATGTTCTTGGAGAATTCTGTTTTGAAATGTCCTGCTGTGACCCAGGCAATCTTAATAGAAGTGGTTTGGAGAGATGCCTTAAAAGAACTGAGACTGAAGAAGCAAAAGAATAGATGGTTGTTTGCGGTTCCTTTGAAACAGTCGGCTGTGATCCTTAAGGAATAAGTGAGCAGAAATACAGACTGAAAATTTCTTAGCTGCTCTGATCTTTAGATATAAGTGGAAGACGATTTGCAAGCACAACCCCACATGCTGTGATGGTGTTCTTGTCGAGGTCGTTCACATTAATTCTGCATTGATCTTTAGACTACAGCTGAGGCTACACATTTCTGTTTCTTTCTCTCTTTGGGATTGCAGAAACTTCAATCACAATACCTTATCTCATCTTCCAAGTTTTTAACAGAATGGCCTGTTAAGACTTGTGTTACTTCTGTGGAGGAGGGGTACTTAAGACACTCTCGCATACCAACTCACCATCAAAGTGTATAAGGCAGCCTGACTATCAAAAGCTGCTGTTGCTCAATGGAACATCCAGCTGTTTGGAAAAGACAGACTCTGTAGTCCAGCCAGGCTTCCTAACTAGTGTGGCTCATCACTATGTTGAAACAAATCAACTGTAATGACCCTCGGAAAGTCTTCATGAGGTCAAGTTTACTTTGTGGAGGGAGGGAGAGGGCCGTGAGACTCACAATGTCTTCAGAAATCTTCATAAGGCCTTCTCCTCCCTGAGATTCCAGTCACCGCTATATTAGAGGTAAACAGGGGCCGAGCTGTAGTTCATTTGGTACAGTGTTTGACCAGCATGTATGAAGCCCTGGGTTCTGCCCCCCCCCACACCATATAAACCATGATGATGCACACCTGTAATCCCAGCACTTGAAAGGTGGAGACAGGAGAATAAGAAGTTCAAGCTCATAGAAAATTCAGCTAAAATGACTACAGTGGGACTCCTTAGGCAGGGTACTTCCAGGTGATGCAGCCATCTTTGAGCTGTCCTTGTTTTTGTAAGTAACTCAACAAGGTCAACAGTTCACCAAGCTGAACTTAGATGGAATCCTTTCTTCCGTGTGTCAGTAGCTTCTGTATCTAGGACAAATAGACATCCCTTGATCTCTCCCTGGGAAAAGTCACACAATAAGGTCCAACTGGGCACTTCCTCATCCAGTGACCTGGAAGCTCAATGAGGACCACTCTAGTGCTAGAGAAAATATCTGTATCTGTTTCCATCCCAGATTTTCTTGTCTTTCCTTTTCACAAAGGATAAGCCTGGGGCTGGAGAGATGGCTTAGCAGTTAAGAGCACTGACTGCTCTTACAGAGGACCTGGGTTCGATCCCCAGCATCCACATGGCAGCTGAGAACTGTCTGTAACTCCAGTTCCAGGGGAAGCCGACACCCTCTTCTGACCTCCACAGCATTGCACGACACAGGTGCACAGACCTGCATGCAGACAGTGCATTCATACACATAAAAAAAAAAAAAGGATAAGCCTGCTACTTAAGGCTCCTTACCATTCATAGCCTGGGGGATACCAGTCTCCAAACATACTCAACCTAGCAAACACAGCCTTACTTCCCACCAAAGTCTTTTTAGTGCCTATATTTATCATCATTGCCACCACCATCATCATCATCATCATCATCATCATCATCATCATCATCATCCAATATATTTGTATTTATATTTTTATTCTTTCATTTATCTACAATTCAGGTTTTTAAAACACTTAAGCCTCCTCCCATGCAATTATGAGATGGAACCATTGGAGATGAGTTGCAAATTTTTAAGCTCACAGTAAGTGATTCTGACACAAACCTGGATTCAGAAACTCCATTCTCAGAAAGGCAGCTGAAATTCTCACCTTTGCAAACATCTCACATTCCCCCAAGGCATTTGAGAACATGTTATCTTAATTGATCCTCACCCAAAGCACAGAACACCAATTCCATCCTGCAGACAAGAAAAATGTGAATGAAAGTTCCAGGAAAAAAAAATTGCATCTTCAAACTGAACCTTCTGCAATGGTGACCAACATATCAGAATGTCAGTGACTGTGGAGTTTGCAATGCTGTAGGTCCAGACCATAATCAGCATTTATCTTAGACCCTAATCTTCAGCCCCTAAATAGCCATTCCTTGCCATCTCTGCGTCTGACCTAACCTTCGTGCCTAACAGATAGAAACTGTTTGGAACGTATTAACTTAGCAGATCACAGCTTCCATCAACCCAAGGCTAAAAAGCCTGTGGGACAGCAAAGAAGGCCTGCAGCAGAATTCTCACCATCCTGCTGTCACCCACTCTAGGATGTGTCCCCCACTGTATTTGACAACTGTCTTGCTTTATAGCATCCTTTGTTCTGCTACTATGAAAACTCCATGAAGCTATTACCACTTACTCACATTTGGCTCCAGAATAAACTATTTCCTTCAAGCTGAGGAGTTGTGCTTTTGCACTGATAGAATGAAGACCAAAGTTAGAAGCTTTGCCAGGACTCAGAGACCCGGTGCTAGTCTTGGCTCTTCGTTGGCCACCCAGCTTCTGTCTGGACTGTCTGCTGGCATGGACAGAACAGGGCAGAGGAAGAGGTCCTGAAACTCACTCCACAGCTGTTGATGACCTTGAACTCGGATTTCGGGTCCTCTTGTTCTTATCTCCAAAGTGCTGGGATTATGGGAGTACACCATCATGCCCACTTTATGGGATGCCGGGGATTGAACCCAGGGCTTCATGCACACTAGGCAAACACCTACCAACTGAGTCACGTCCTCTGAAGTCTAGTTTCTTCTTTCTGGGTTCCCAGGTCAGTCTTCTCTGCTTCCATTTCCCTTTTCTCCATTGCACTAAAGACTTTTGATATTTCTGTGTTGCTGCTGTTTTTTTTGGCCTTCTCTAAAGCTTCTTCCCACATCTCTTTTGCTTTTGTGTTTTCCTAAGTGAGAAATTCACTAAAGGATGAATTTGGGGTCACCTAAAGGCAAGCAGGGGTTGGGAAGGGCTGTGATCACCCCCAGATCCCAGCTCTGTATCACAGAGGGATCAAGCCTCCGTTTAATTAAGGGTTGGCTCAGGAGAACCTAAAGGCTCACAGGCACACAATGGAAAGAGCATTATTGTTGAAAACCAAAAATAATTATTTGGCAAAAACAAATTCCTTACATCTGTCTGAACCCCTGTTGATTTACAAACATAAGGTAATTTGCCTCAACTAACATAATCCCTGTTCCCATTCAATTCCCTTGTGTGTTTCAACTAATGTCTTAATTCCCCTTTGTGCTCTCTCCACTGCTGAATCAAAGCAAAATTTATCTTTCTTTCATTTGCCAAAGCTGAGCAAATTTGGAAGGGGAAAATTACTAATAAAGGACAAAGGATTTTAAAGAAAATGTATTGTTTCATTTCAGTGACTTGGAATAGAGTACAAAGAAGCTTAATCATTATATTAAATCAAAGGAATGTAAATCACATTATTCACATTCATAAATTGCTGACAACATGTGGCTTTTGAAAGGCTGGGGGAGGGCATACTCTGGAAGTGAGTAACCCTTGTAGACAGGGATTGGGAGTTTTTTTTCTCATAGGGCAGCCATTTTACAGAGCTCAAGCTCTCTGGCCCCTGGCATTTCAAACGCTTATCATCAAGGTCTAAACTGATCTGAGCCTTGAGCAGGGGACAGGCCTAAATGACTCTTGTTGCCTTAAAACATCAGGTCACCTTGGCATCAAAATCAGATCTGCTTGGTAATTATCCATTGTTCAAAGATTTGTTTATTTATATTTCATAGTTTTATTTTTTGAGACAGGCTTGTGTACCCCAGGCTGATCTTGAACTCACTATATGTCAGAGGAAGACAGTGAAGTCCTAATCTTCCTACCTCCACCACCCAAATCTTGAGATTACAGAATGTGCCATTCTAAACCAGAGATTTTTTTTAGTTTATTTATTTTTGTATGTGTACGAATGTACTGTCTGCAAGAGCAGTCAGTGCTCTCAACTGCTAGGCTATCTCTCCAGCCCCCCAGAGATTTTTTTTTTAATGCCACTTTATATACTATGAACTGAACATCACTGAATCCATAACAATAATGATGAATTCTGTTTCATGAAATGTTATATATTTGTATGACATTTCCATGGACATCTGATAAGAGAAAAAAATGCCCCAAGTTTAATTACAAATGTCACAAATGGGAGTGGGGGAGATAAGGGAGGTTAATAAGTTAACAACTGTGAGTAAAACAATCTAGAACACCGCTTATGTTTAAATATTGACTTAAATCCCATCAGCCCTGACTGCCACACTCTGTTCAGGACATAAGCTTCCTGAACTGTTAATAGTGACTGGTCCATAAGGTATGAGTTTGTCTCCCTATAGGCTAGTCTCTTATCACAAAGCTTTGTTTCTCTTACCTACTGATAAGGTATACTGTATTGCTGTCCTTCCCCAGTATACAAAATGAGTTCTTAGCCCTGACCCAATGAGAAAGGACCCAGTCTGGTCCTTTCGCCTCTTGACTGTATCTATAATGGCTGATGAGCCTCTCTGCTGCAGAGATCCTTTGGACTCTAGGGTTTGTGTTGAACACATCCTCTGGCCACAATGGCCCATATGAAGCCTTGGAGGAAGGGCTAAGTCTTCAGGATCCTGAGCCCAGCTGCCTGTATTCCTACCCTCCTCATTCTTCTCTACTGGGGATGTGAAGCCAGTCATTTCACTGCAGTTTTCTCATCTATAAAATGGGAATGATAAAACTACCCACCTCATCGAGTCTATTTATTTATTTATTTATTTATTTATTTATTTATTTATTTATTTATTTGGGCCTGAGTAAGTTTATGTGTGTAGGTGCCCACAAAGTCCAGAGGGCATCTGAATCCCTAGACCTAGAGTATAGGCCGTTGCCCAATACGGTGGCTGAGCAATGAACCCAGTCCTCTACAGGAGCAAAAAGTGCTCCTAACCTCTGAGCAATCTCTCCAGCCCCTTGAGTTGTATCTATGTAAGTTTAAAATGGAAAAGACACATAAAGTTCTTAGCACACTGCTCAGTAAAAATTGTATCAAGGCATAAGGACACACACCTTTAATCCTATCCCTCAGCAGGCAGAGGAAGCAGATCTCTGTAAGATCGAGGTCGCCTTGGTCCCCATAGTAACTTCCAGAAGGGCTAAGACTAGCGAGACCCTCCCCCCCAAAAAAACACTAAAAAACAAATACAAATAAAAAGGGTTGTATTAGGCAGTTGATTCTTGGTTTTCATGGTAGTTAGGTAGTTAGACTATATAGTGAGCCAGATGTTGGTAGAATCCTGAATCACAGCCCCAGAAGCTGCCTCTTATCCTTTCCTACATGTAGGTGCCCTGTACCTAGAGACAATACTTTCTATGTATTTCTCATTAGTATTTCTGTGAACCATACAACCTCTGTATATTGAAAACATTCAATCAGATGTGATTATGATTTTCACCCCTAACCCAGTCTCCAAAGTGACTCCTTTATAGACAAGCACACTGAAAACTTGTTAGTACAGCAAGACTTGCCTCTGCTGGACGTGCTGGATGGATAATCAGAGCGCTCACCTAGGACACATGAGACCTTGGGTTTGATGCTCCAGCACAACAAACAAAAACCAAACTACCAATAATTAAAGTTTCTATGAAGTAATTTATTCCACTGGAATAAAGAAGATGTAAGATGCCAGAAAGAAAAACATTCTTTTTTTTTTTTTTGTATTTTTGGAAGGAAACTCATGTTGAGCCAGTGTCTTTTTTGTTTGTTTGTTTTTTTGGCTAAAGAAAAAAAGTAAATAGAGTTTTGGCATTATGGGATATGTGTAGCACTGCAGAACACTGAAATAGACGCAGTCACATCTGATCATCTATCTCCATAATCCTATCACTGAGTTGTTCATTAGCTTTATTGTGCTGATACCCAGAGGATTAATAACTTGTTTCAGGTGACATAGGTATGAAGTGGTGTGATGTATGAGCTCCAATTTGGGTGTTGGGGGGCATGGAGCAGGAAGGGGGGGTCTAAATTCCATTAGGAACCATTGTATGAAATGTATAAAAGCTTGATAAAAATGGTTTTAAAAAAGAAACTAGATCAAAAGAGGACACAAAGTTGGGACTGGGTTGGGAAGGTGATGGGGTTCTGGGAGCAGCTGGGAAGAAGCGAGGGTGAATATGGTCAAAGTACATAGTCTGGAATTCTCAAAAAAATTAGTGAAAATATTACTATAAGCATAAATAAATAAATAAATAAATAAATGTTAAAAATGCCTTTGGTTAGCCTCCCTGCAAACACTTCCTATTCCACAACCACTTCCTGTTCTTCAACCACTTCCTGTTCCACAACCACTTCCTGTTCCTTGCACTGTCCAACTTCAGCAGCTTCTGCTCTCTCAATCTTACAATACTCGGTCCTAACTTCTTCCGGTTTGCTTTTTTGTTTATTTTTGTTGGATTTGTTTTTCTGTGTTTCCTTTTGTTTGAGACAGGGTCTCCTTACATAGTCCAGGTTACCCTGGAACTCACTAGGTAGGCTAGGCTAGCCTTGATCTCCTAATCCTCTAGACTCAGCTCCCACATGCTGAGATTGCATACCTATGCACCACATCTGGCTAGTCCTCACTGCTTTATAAAATTGCTTCTGGGCTTGGAGAGATGGTTCAGTATTTAAGAGCACTGTGTGCCCTTGTAGAGGAACCAGGTCCGGTTCCAAGTACTCATGTGGCTAACAAATGTCCATAACTCCGGGTTCAGGAGACTCCCTTTTCTGATCTCCATGGGCACTGCACAACATGTGTGCACTTACAGACATACAGGCAATACACTCAAACACATAAAATTTAAAAAAATAAAATAAAATATTTAAAACGCTTCTTTAAATGTCAACACTGGGACTAGAGAGATGGCTCCTCAGAGTACTTGAGCTGCTCTTGGAGAGGACCATGGTTCAGTTTCCAGCACCCACATTAGGTGGCTCACAACTGTCTGTAACTCCAGTTCCAGGTGATATGATATAGCCTCTTCTGGCTACCAGGGGCACTTCCACACACATGGCACACATGTACACTCGGGCATACATATACATGCAAATAAATGAATAAATAAATAAATAAATAATAAATAAATAATTTTAAAGGTCAACTGTCCCCAGCAGCCATTTTCTCTTTGATTAAAATGACTAATACTTAGTCTTTACCATCCTCCACCCCTTCCTCTCTTTAAATTCTATTACACACACCATTTTGGATTACATCTGCCTTTTTAATTGAATTTCCTTTTTAAGTGCTTACAATTTTTCCTCCTTTTCATTTTGCTTTCAAAACTCAGGTATACAATTTTATTTATCAAGAAATATTAGTGAACACCTACAGTGTGTTCAGCCCCAAAGAGAAGATATACAAAGACATTTAAAAAAGCAAGAGAGTACATTCTTGTTCATACAGTGCTCCTTTAAAAGTGAGACTTCATAATCTTCAACCTTACAAATCAGAATACACAAAGTCAAGCTTTTGAGCCTACAAGGCTGAGGACTAGTAAGTGAGATTTCATGTCCGTGTCAGCAAGCTGCTACCCATGAGGTCCAAACCAGACACTCATCACAGGCTGAAAAGCTATTTGAAAGTCAGCATCATGTGTGTGAGCATATGTATGTATGTGTGCATCACTAAGGAATTTTATCATCCCAGTTTCTCTGTTTCTAAAGATTAATTTTAGATTTGAAGACAACATGCATAATCCCAAAAAAGATTTGACCTAGTATTTCCCAAAAGTAGTATTTACCTACTCAGGTCCATGACTAAACCTAAGAACAAACTTACAGGTAGATATCCTCAAATGGGAGACACCCAAGAAATCAGAGCACAACCCCACACTGTTCCAGGGGCATGGAACAAAGATAAATCAGTCAGACCTTGCTTATTACCCCCAGGACTTTTCAACATCACACACACACACACACACACACACACACAAACACGCACACAGAGTTGAAAGATCTCTGAATACACCTGTTGTAGTTGCACTTCTCTGAAGGGGGTACATTTGAACTAAAGGATCCTGGAGCAGACTAAATATAAAATAAAGAACAAGAATGTGGAAGAAAATTCTAGAACTCCGCACAGCCAAGGAAGGAAAATTCAAGTGAGAATCCAGGTCCTGCTCAATCTACTATTTCTTTTACACCGATACTGAGAGAATGGAGGGAGAGAGCTCTAAAAAGATATTTTAAGAATCAAAGCTAAGCCAGCTTGGAGCTGGAGTTATTTAAGGTTTTATTTATTCTCTTCCTTATCAGTTTATTTCAGTTCTCAAAGAATCTTTGAGATTCTTTGGATGGGGGGATTACAGTGTCAGAAACAACCCAGGAGGCACTGCGATATGTGAACTGCTTGTGTTAGATTGGCAAATCAGTCATGAGCTAGAAGACTAATTGCCAAAGTCCACTATGGTTCCGGGGAAATGGTGTACCATTTTGTGGCTCTAAATCTGTGTTATACACAAACAGTGAAAAGCCTATATGATATACATAAGAATCCTTCACTTTCATTATCACCAGAAAGAAAGCAGGTGTGCCTAGAATGATTTGCCATCTTCAACAGATTAAAAAAAGAAGAAGAAAAAAAATACATATCCTGGGAAATATTAAAAACCCAAAGACAAATGCTTAATGCTATTTTTAGTATCCATTTTGATAACGTATTTTTAAAAGTCGACCATGATCGGAAGCATGCGTCATTTATGATGGGAGTTAAAAATGAAAATGGACTTTGGAAAGAAGTAATTCAAGATTGCTTTGTTTTCTTAATAATCAGTTCAAATCAACAATGGGCAGGGACATGCATTGAGTGTGCGCTAATTGCTTCAAAGCTGGCATTTCTTTAAAATAGGGGCTGGAGAGATGGCCTAGCGGTTAAGAGCGCCGACCGCTCTTACAGAGGACCCGGGTTCAATCCCCAGCACCCCCACATGGCGGCCGAGAGCCGTCTGAAACTCCAATTCCAGGAGAACTCCAGTTCCAGGGGAATCCGAGACCCTCTTCTGACCTCCGCGGCATTGCACGACACGGGTGCACAGACCTGCATGCAGACAGTACATTGATACACATACCGAAATAAAAATAAATAAATAAATAAATAAAATAAAATAAAATAAAATAGGCAGAAGATGATTCTAAAAAGGAAAACTAATTAATAATATGTTTGATATATGATATTATGGTTTAGATCTTAAATGTGTCCCAATGGAAAGCCCATAGATACTAAAGAATTTATTGTACTCTGGAACAATACTGAGAGATGGTTAGACCCTTTAAGAGGTGGGGTCTAGTAGAAAGAAATTAGGCTTTTGGGAGCCCTTGAAAGGGATTGGAACCTCTGCCCAAGACCCCACATTGGTCTCCTTCCCACCCACTGTGAGGTTAGTAGTTCTTCTCGTGTGTTCCCACCACGCACCACTATGCCACCACGGGACCAAGACAGCAGACGCAAATGAGTCTGACAAGTCAAACCTTTCCTCCTTTTAGGTTGTTGACTTCAGGTTTTGTCACAGTGCAGTAAAGGTGACTGATACACAGGGAAAGGTAAAAATGACCAAATATTAATTGGCAAAAAATAAAAGAAAAATAGAAGATATCATTAACATGACTGGGTCAAGAATAAATTACCAAAAATATATGATTTTATGATTTCTATCTAGAAAGAATAGCAGGACTCATGGTGTGTGAACACAGACTATATGTGGACTTTATTTTGTTATTAATTTATTTATTAATATTCTATTTTTATATGTATGTACCATAAATACAGGACGATGCTATCCCAAATCCTTAATTACATTGGCAAAGATCCTTTGGGAAAACAGTATTTAACCACAACACTATGTATATATCTTCAATTTCAAGAGTTTTATCTATTTATTACTTCTAATGTGGCATGTCCATTAAGCCTCTTTAGTTACAGGTCCACCACCATCCATTTCTTTCTTTACAACTGTGTTGAAAAGCTAGGACTGGACTGGAGAGCTGGGAAACACAGGTAAAAAGCACTTGAATTTAAGTCTGATGACCCAAGTTTGATTCCCTGGAGCCATGGTAGAAAGAGCAATCTGACTCCTTAAAGATGTTCTCTGACTTCACAGACACCATGGTACACATGCACCCACAATCACATACACACACACACACACACACACACACACACACACACTCACACACACACACATCATATGTACACATGCCCACTTTTTTTAAAAAGCTGCCTATGACCAGACGACTGAAGCTACGGTTTCTGATCATCTCAGTGTACCTGTGGGTGGACACTGTAAACTCCTTACTAAGTTTACGAAGGGCCCACTGGGCCAGACATGATGGCTCATGCTTTTAATCCCAGCACTTGGGAGGCAGAGACAGGCAGATCTCTGTGAGTTCAAGGCCAACCTGGTCTACAGAGTGAGCTCCAGGCCAGCTGGAGTTACAGGGAGACCCTGTCTCAAAAAGACTAAATAAATAAATAAATAAATAAATAAATAAATAAATAAATGCCCCACTGGGAGATTTTCTCTACTAGAACTTGTACTTAGCATACCTAGAGCCCTGACTTTAACTTTCAGAGCCCAGGCATGGCAAGAAACCTCCCACCACTGAAGTCTTATCATCTCAAATGTCATCCAATAGAAACTCAGTCCCCACATTCATATGCTAATGTTACCCAGAGATCAGTCTTTAGGAAGTAATTAAAATCAGATGAAGTCATAGCACACTAATTCCATGGTGGGATAGGTGGCTCTCTAAAAGAGTAAGAGACCAGAGCTAACCACTGTTGTTCTCTCACCGCATGTGATGTACCATTTGCTACATTATGATGCAGCCCTCACTGGCAGAATCATAAGCCAAATGTACTAATTTTTTGTAAATTACCTAGTCTCAGGTATTTTGCTACCATAACTGAAAATTAATCCTCAATAATCTGGTCAAAGTTCTTTTTTTAATTTATTTTTAACTTTGATGTCATTCTGGCCTATCTTCAGCAAGAATTCTTTAAGTCATTTTAGGAAGAATACACTCTCCCCATCAGATATAAATACCTCCTTGTCCTTGTGTTCAGAATTGAGCTCAGTTTTACCTGTCTCTTGTCCCTATTACAGTAGTTCCTAAATAAATGTATTTGTACTACTTGTGTTCAACTCTGGTCATCTATGACAACTCTTAGTGCAGTTGACAGTTTGCTTCTATCCTCTGTCTTTTCTACAAAGTTAGATCTAGAATATCCATCAGACTTACGTTTAGATCCTTGTGCAAAAATCATTATGAATTTTCCACCCTTCAGACATTAGTAGCTCAGTGACCATCTCTCAAGGGTATTAGGTTATAAAAGGCACGAACCCCAGATAAAAAGGCATGTGAGGCTTAAGTCACTCCAGGAACATGATTTACTTCCATGTGGGACTACCAGAGCGGGCCGCCTGCAGGCACATGGTAGAACAGGGCAAGATGGCGACTGGGGCCCACCCATTTATAGCCATGGGGCGGGGCCTCAGGTACAGAGGAAGAGGTCAGAAGATTGACAGCCTCTGGAGGAAGTGGGCATCTATGTGCCCCTTGGGATTCTGGGAAGCCCAGACCTAACAAAGGGTATATTCTAATTCTGTCTTTTTTTTTCTTTCACCAGAATGCCATTTTATTCCTAGTTTACTATGTTTTAACTATTATATACTATAGTGTTTTTTTACAGTCTTTCTTGAGTCTAAGTTTTTTGAATAAATATTTAATGGTTATTACCGGTCAATACACTAATATGTGCAGTCATTGTTGATGTCTGAAGTTTGTTCCCCAGCAGATGACCCAGACATTCCTGATATGAGCAATACCCTATCTTTGTATGGGTGATAACAGTTTTCTGTTTTGCATTTGAAAATACAAGTTTGGGTGGTATAGACTATTTGCTTTTTATATTCTTTCTTTGATAATGTTAAATGCTATTTTTTTCTTCTAGTCTAAAATATTGATATTGAAAATTGTAATGTTCAACTCACTATTTTCCTTACAAATCAAGATGCCTAAAAAAGAACTTTTTATTGCTTTGTTTCATTTTAATCTCAGGTAATTTTAGTATGTATCATTGTGTTTGTCATCCTAAGTTGATATTCTTAACTATGCAAGGTGTTTTCTATATGTTCTTTTTAAAATGTACTTTTGTTTATCATTATGGTATGTGTGTGTGTGTGTGTGTGTGTATGTGTGTGTGTGTGTGTGTGTAATATGTACCTGTGCATGCAGATATCAAAAGCCAGCTTTCAGGAGTTGGTTCTCTCATTCCACCCTGAGTTCTAGGGACTGAGTTCAGTTTGTCAGGCTTGCACAGCAAGTGCTTTTATGCCCTGGGAGATCTTGCCAGCCAAAGTTGTTGTTCGATGTGGATTTTTAAACCTCTTCTGATTTCAGGAGAGCTTTTTTTCACTTATATCTTAACATTTGCCTTGTTCTCTTGCTTTGGTTTTCTTTTTCAAAGACTTTTCCTGGGTGTTGAACCTTCTTTTGCAGATGCCTCTTCACCTCAGTTGTCTTTATTAATAATATTATTATTACACATTGTCATCATTTTCAGTTTCCTTTTCTCTCCAAGCATGATCTTCTATGTTTTCTCTCTTGTACTTGTTCTTCATCTTCTTTATGAATATTGATCTACACATTGAACCTGAGCCTTGACAACAAAGATCTAGGGAGTATAAGATCTAGTTCCAAAGGTACTATTTCCCTAAGTACATATAAGTTCATAGAAGTCATATGAATATCTATTATCCTTTTTATTTATCACAGAAGCCAAGAGTAGCCTCACCAACTTATAAAGCCAAAGGTTCAGTCCCTAAATTATATTTTTCTACAGAAAATTCTAAAGTCAATATTTAAAAAGTACTTATTCTTTTTTTGTAAGAAATTATTGATTTATTACAATAACTATAATTGGAGGCTGGGATGTGAATGTTGGAAGTCAATGGGAACTTTCTGAAAATATGTCATTCAAGAATTTGAAAGATACCTGTGCTCCTCCAATTTTGAATATTGTTTCTTTTTTTTTTCTATTTAATTTTTTTTGATGCTTTGCGCATTTCGTACAACATTTTCCAATTCAGATCAGGCATATTTCCCTATCCCTTCCCCCCCACCCCCACTCCATCCCAGATCATGTATTCTGCCATAACTGTCCTGCATCTTTCTCTCAGTTTTTTTTTTCCTTTTTTAGCTATAAGTGATAATCCATGAGTACAAGCATCCTTCATGCAAAACCAATCTGCAGGCTGTTGTGCCCAAACCCCCACAGCCCCACCATCCAGTGGGGGGTGATAGGTTGTTTGTTCAATCAAGTTGATCAAATGAGTGTCCAGACTACATCGCTGTAGTTTCACCATTCACCCCAATCGGAGCCTTTACATTCTACCACGCCCTCTCTTCCGCAGATTTGTTCCCTAGGCTTAGAAAAGGGGCACAGGTGGATGAGAAGCAAAACAGTCCACTCTCTCTGGAGCTGTTGTCTTGGACTCTGGTCATTTCTGACTGTTTCCTTTCAGGGTTGACAGTTTGTCCAGGATGACCTTTCGATTCCTACTAATGAAGCACAAGCAATTAGATATTAGGTATTTAAGCAGCACAATAGTTTATGGTAGGTTACTTTGGCATAGACCACATATGTTTGGATGATATGTTAATCCATGAATACATTTTCCCCCCTGTTAAATATGACAGGGTCTTACTGTGGCTTATAACATCTCCTAACCTGTAAAGGATGTAAGCTTGTGGCATCAGCCTTGGGTTATTCCTCCAAAGGAGAGAGCCAATAGCCAATTAGATTTGGGATATAACAGGCACATGGCTGCCTCCGCTGCAAGTTATTCCAGGCAGGTGAGGTGTAGCTGGTGCTGACGGTGGAGTCTTGTTTGACTCGGGAGACCCGTATTTGTTTATTGGTTTAGTGGCCTTTGGTAACATTTCTGGCATTCCAGGGCCATCTGTACAGTTGCATGTGCTGGTCTCAATACATCCTCCCATGTTAAGTCAGGTCTTTGGAGCAGGGTCTTATCTGCCTTCCTCCTTGGGTATCCCAACTAGGGGCAAGGAGCCCTTACCTTTGTGGGGCCTTGGATCCCCTGGCCAACATCCCCTAATGTAGGAACAATCCGTTGCTGATGTCAGAGCTCCTGCATTGAATATACTTGCCTAATGCATAGCCCTGGACTTTAGTATTATATTTGGTTCTAAACAGATATAATCCTTTTCACGTTCTTAATATCTATTAGTCAATTAAATTAAAAAGTACTTATTCTTAAATTATACACACACACACAATATATATATATGTATATATCATACATATTTAATTCATGTAATCCAATCTGAGCCATTGGTTGCAGATATAAACTAAGCCATATGTCCTTACACACATGCCATACACACATTCACATTTTAACCTAAAACTTGCCAGAGAATAGTATAAAAGTATTGACCAAGTATGTTCTGGGAAATATCCACTGTCACATTGTAAACAGGCATGTCCTGATTGGTCTCAAATGCTTCAACATTTAAACAATTTATTTCAATTTTCTTTCAGATCTTGATGAGCTTTGTTATGTTTTCTTCTTTCAGCTGTGTGATTTGATAGATGAACATAGGACAGAAATATTAAGAATTAGTTTAGTCACCGAGCACCACTAAATAGACTCAGTGCAATATATATATATATTATATATATAATATATATATATATGTGTTGTTGTGTTTATAAATTTATATATACATTTACATAATAATCAAAAAGAGGACAAAATTGTGAGGGGCGACATGGAATTAGTTGAAGAGGTATGGGGAAATAAAGTGGAAATAAAGCAAATACTATACTCATGTATGAAATTCTAAAAATAACACTACTACAACAAAAAGAAGCAAACCTCTCCCCACGAACAACACATGTGCTCTCTCATTTGTGGATCTTGGATCCAAATCCTTAGATGTTGCTATATATGTAACAGTCAGAGCCAAGAAAATGGAAAAGAACCATTGGGGGAAAGGGAAAGAAGGAGTTCCAGAGAGGGAGACAGTAGGGGACAGGCATTCTTAAGGGAAAATGGGGGAAATGAAGGGGACTTAACTGGGGAGGGAGGAGGAGGACTACACAGAAGGCTGGAGGGGAGAGACATGAATAAACCCTTAAGTAATGTTAAAGCCAAAGGGAAATGTACTATCTAATAAGCCTACTGAAGAATACACCTATAAATGTGAGTGCATGTATAAAGATGAAGGCTGTGTAACAAAAGTCACAGTGCCAAGCATGGGAAACCTTCCTTCTAGTTGTTGGACACGGTAGTCCAAGAGACTCCTCAAATAGCACAGGCTATTGTTATAGCCCTTGATTGCTGACAGAACTGAAAGGTAAGACTTTATTGCTGAAGACAGGACACATTTTTCATACAGGACTTTGAGCAATTGAGCTACAATTGACCTGGAAAGCCCTTCCCTGAAGACTAGCTCAGACAGAATCAGAAAATACTATGCAAGACCCCGAGGGAATGATCTTATCCAGGTGTAAAGTCTATGAAACACAATAATGACTGGGCCAGCAAACTATCTCTAATGTCGCAATAGTGACACTTTTGTTTTGGGAGTAATCAAAAGCTATCTAATTGGACTTAAGGCCCACTCAACAGGAGGGAAATCATTTGTGGTACTGTAAACATAGCCAAGCACACATGGCTGGAGAGGTCATAGACCCTAGAGAAGAACCTACTTCTGTTACTTCAAAGCCTAGACTAACATAATATATTTACAGAGAAGCATAACTCTCACCCCTCATCCAAAAGTTTCTTTTTGCAACAGATGGAGGCTATTACAAAGGTCTGCAACTGGCCAAATTCAGAGAAGCAGTGACTGTGTAGTCCCCAGCCCTAAGTGGCACATCTACAATGCAACCTCTATACCTAAGCCTCAGAGAACATCATGGAAGAGGGGGCAGAAGAGTGTAGGAGGCAGGCGGACAAGACACCTGCTGCTAGTTATTGCATTATAAACATGATAGGGAAGCTACACAATGAAATGTCCACTGTATGGTAGTCTAACGGGATCTACATTTAATAACAAAACCAGTTGATGTACCAAGATGGATGAGGGGGTTCCGCAGGGTCCTACCTCAAGATAAAAGCTATAGGCAATCAATGGGTGCTGAGAGATGGAGAATCAGTTTTTGCCAGGGCTAAGGCAAAAGAGAGGCTAGCTAATCCCAGTTGGGGAGCCCTAAACAGGGGTACATGGAACACTAATAATTCGACTCCTGCCATGAATATATATATATATATACTATATATATATATATATATATATGTAACAATAGTCAAATATGAAGATAAGAAATATGGAGGATAGGTTGGACATGGGAGGAGTTGGTGGGGTCTGGACAATGCAAAAACAATACCCATGCATGAAATTCTCTAATAATAATAATAATAGACATGAATGGGATTAAAATATGGGGTAGAGATGGGGGAGGGATCAGAATATGATCAAAATATGGTGCATTAAATTTTCAGAGTCAGTAAAAAATATATATACATTAAAAATGAAAAAAAGAAGAAAACATCTCCTTGCAAACCCTTAAAGGAACAGCTTGTGAAACACCTCAGTGAGCAGCTGATAACTCCTGGTATCAGAATTTATGCAAAAAAAGAGAGAAGATGGAGTGGCATAAGCCAGCCCTGGAAAGCAGAAACTCTGGTGGGCCCTTGTCAGTGGATGGGATTCTTGCCAAGTCTAATCCATTATAGAAACTACAGCAATAGCAGCCTGGTTCTTCAATTATCAACCACAAGCAATAAATGAGATGGAAAGGAAATCTATAAGTAAAAGGACATTTAAAGAGACATATCAGCCAGGAAGATAGATGGAGCCTGTTGGACAACAAGTTGAAATAAACAAATTAAGACCTATTAAAAAGACAACTAGTAAGATATGAATAATGAATGGATATTTAATTACAGTAAGGAATCATTTATTTAGATGTGCTAATGATATTGTGACCATGCTTCTTTTTGAGTGTACATATATGGTGTGGTATATGTATATATGGCGCATGCACATCAGTGTGTACATGTGTGTACCCATGTGTGTAAACACAGAAGAAGCCAAAAGGTGTGTAACCTCCTCTAGCGCTCTCTATTTTTTTAACCTAAAGCTCTCACTGAACCATTTTGGCCAGACTGGCTGGCTAGTGAACTATGATCTGCTGGTCTCTGCCCTCCATTGTCAGGGTTACAGGCACCCAGAGCCAGGCCTGGTTTTTTACATGGGTGCTGGGGATACAAACTCAGCTCCTCATCCTTTAACAGCAAGTACTCTTACCCACAAGGCAATCTTCCTGTACCTAGCCACATTTTTGGAAATAGTTTTTTAATTAGGGTGAAGTTGGTATTTATTTAAAAATAAATAGGTAGGGAAATAGTTGGGAATGTTGATGAGGGGCTATTGTCCATGAATTGATAATCACTGATGCTGGGTGATTATACTAGTCCCTCTTATTCTAAATATTTTAAGATTTTCTGCAATGAAAAATAAAAAGAAAAGATCTAATTGAACCTATACTTAAAGACTTTAGCTAGAAGAGTGTCATGCCAATTGAAGGAGATGTGTCTTCAGCAATGCAGGGAGCTAAGACTGACACAAACTTGGCCATCAACAGAAGTCTATACAGAACGTTTAAGATTCCTTGTGATGCCAAATAATTCCTTGGTTTCTCAGGGACTAATTCTAAAAGCAATCGCTTCAGCAATTTTAAACCCTGTGAGACACTAGAGAGATTTTTTAAAAAACAGAACAGCACAGTCCAGTAATTCTAACTAAATAGTATATTTAAGAAAAGAATGGTATGCATTTATTAGCATCATACAAAATAAGGTGTTTCAAATCAACATTATTTTTCCTGAGGAAATAAATTCAAATGAGCTAACTTAAAGCAATAGAAATTAAAAAGCAAGCTTATTATAGATATGAAGTTGAACACAGAATGGAAAAAGAAAGGAAATCTGAGTGACCCCCGAAGTGATCCCTGAAGATGTATCCCCAAGCAGACCAGCCCTTACAGGGAAGGGACAATCTCACCTGAGTCCTTTATTTTCTACCTTCTAAGACTAGATCTTAATTTTTCTGAACCTGTTTCTTGCTCTGCCGCATACACCAAATTATCTCCAGGGTCAAGCATGGAGATTTATTGTAAGCAAGTGTGCTTTGTCAACTGTGAAGCCAGCATTTTCCATCAACTAAAGAGATTGCAGTTCCTGGCATGTAATGTATGATTAATAAATCTGACTCTAAGGCTGGTACTCTGGGCCACTGTAGTCAAAGACAAACACCAGACAACTGACATCAAGGTTTCTCCTGTATTGCACATCAAATACATCTTCTCAACAGAAGACTCAAGCTTTATTGAGTATTATTACTAGACCAAGACAAAATCAAGTTGCAAATTGGCCTTGGGATTTTTTTGCAGGTTTTATTTTGAAATGTTTTTCAAAAGATAATTTCATCCATTATCTGGGAGTTTTATACAATGTATTTTGATGGCATTCACCCTCCCGCCATCTTTTCCCAGCCCCACTTCCACTTCCTATTCCCCAACTTTGTGTCCTCCTTTATTTAACTTCATCAAGTCTAATTTGTATTCCTGATTCAGCCTTAGTGTGGGGCCATCCTTGGAGCTTGGTCGGTCCAGCTACCACTGCTCACATCTTTAAAGAAAACCGACTCTCGGGGCTGGAGAGATGGCCTAGCGGTTAAAAGCGCCGACCGTTCTTGCGGAGGACCAGGGTTCAATCCCCAGTACCCACATGGCGGCTGAGAACCTTCTTTAACTCCAGTTCCAGGGGAATCTGACACCCTCTTCTGACCTCCACAGCATTGCATGACACGGTGGTGCACAAACCTACATGCAGACAGTACATTCATACATACAAAAATAAATAAAAATTAAAAATTAAAAAAAAGAAAACCAACTCTCCCTCTACAACAATTATCAATTGCCAGTAGCTCATCAGCTAGGGTGGGACTTCATGCTGACCTTATTTCATGTCTTCATTAGTATCTTACGCTTTTCTTTTTCTTTATTTATTTTTTTGTTTACTTTTTGTTTTTTAAAGGCTTATCAGTTCCATTCCATGTCTCCCACAGGATCATGCCCTTGAGTCTGGTCATCCAACCAGGCATCACACCAGTAAGGAAAATTGACTCCTCTGCCAGCATCCATCAGTCTCTAATAGCTAGGCTGGGCTGACACTTCCTGACCACCTTCCCTATCCATGCTGGGCACCTATCTGGCTTGGGTTTGCACATAAGTGCATAAGTTTATACATGTAAGTATCCTGTTGTGTCCAAATACAGTTTCTCGGTATTCATCTACCATCTCTGGCTCTTCTTTCTATGCTCTCTTCTGTAATGGTCCCTGTGATGGTTAATCCTGGGTGTCAACTTGACTGGACTAAGGGACAAATAAGAGAAAAAGGGTCTTCTGATTGGACCGCCTCAACCAGGATGGCCCACCCCAAATGTGGGCATTACCTTCTGCCGGCAGGCAGTATTTAAGGCCACGGCATAAGGAGCTGGTCCCTTTTATTTCTCCTGCGGCTTGCCTCTCTCATCTGGTGAGTTTGTCTTGCTGCTGTGATCAACCTTTCAGATCCCAGCGTGTACTGAGACCGGCAGATCTCCTGGAACCCATTTGGGCCTTCAGCACTGGATTGGTACTACCGAGACATCCAGCCTTGCAGACTGAGCAGTTCCCTGGATTCTCGTCTCGGCCTTTCCAGTGTGGTGCAGCTACTATTGGAATCCTTGAACTCTGTCACGTGAGCAAATCAATAAATTGTATATAGCTATATATATTCATCCTGTTGCTTCTGTTTCTTTAGAGAACCCTGACTAATACAGTCCCCAAGCCTTGGGAGGAGAAGGTATGACCTAAGTGTCCCATTTAAGGCTGAGCATTCTGCAGTCTCTTATTTTCTGCATGTTGTGGGCCTCTGTGTTAATTATCATCTCCTATGAAAAGAACCTTCTCTAATGAGAGAAGAGAAATTCACTAATCTATGGGTATAGCAAATAAGTCCTCATGAAATTCACTGGTAAGTGGATGGAATTGGAAGCAGTCATCTTAGCAAGGTAACCCAGATCCAGAAAGGACATGTTGCATGTTCTCTGTCAAAGCTATATGCTAGCTTTTAATCTTTCGATAGGTGTGTTGCATTGGAAAACTCTTAATAAAATGAGTGGCTCATGGGAAGAGAAACAGAATGCAGAAAAATAAATGGAAAAGGGGAGTAATAGATTTAATAAGGTGGGAGTGGGAAGGTAGCCCAGAAGAGGAAGCAAGAAGGCCACCACTAAAGGGCTTTTGTTCATGTTTTAGTTATCAATGCATATGTGTAAATTATCTCTTTTATTTATTTTTTTCCTTAAATTTTTATTGAACTTTTTTGAATTTCATACAATATTTCTTAATCAAGTTTATGGCCACTCACCCCACCCCATCCATGCCCCACCCTGTACTCATGCATTCTGCCAGACATGTTAAGTCCTGTCTTATATCTTCTTCTCAAGTCTTTTTTTTACTTTTTTTTTTGATGCAGAAGTTTGTTTGCATAAGATCTTCCACCAAGTCTTTTTGTTGTTTTTGTTCTATTTATTTATTTATTTTTCTCCAAAAAGTTCTGTGATCACCAGCTCCATATCAGCATCTTGAGTGCTGGGATCATGGACTCCATCTTGGCATCTTGAGTGCTGGGATCACAGGCTCCATCTTGGTGTCTTGAGTGTTGCTATCACAGTTCCATCTCAGCATCTTGAGTCCTGGGATCACAGCTCCATCTCAGCATCTTGAGTGCTGGGATCACAGCTCCATCTTGGTGTCTTGAGTGCTGGGATCACAGCTCCATCTTGGTGTCTTGAGTGCTGGGATCACAGCTCCATCTCAGCATCTTGAGAACCTGGGGATTGAACCCAGGTTCTATCCCCAGCACCCACATGGCAGCTGAGAACTGACTTTAACTCCAGTTCCAGGGGAATCAGATGCCCTCTTCTGACCTCCGCAGCATTGCATGACACGGGTGCACAGACTTACATGCAGACAGTACATTCATACACATACAAAAATGAATAAAATTTTAAAAAGTGGACTTCCTCTTTTGGAGTTGTTGACCAGAGGGATTCCCCAAGGATCCTCAAAAATACTGGCTATTGACATTACACTTGGTTTCTCACCAGAACTTCATGGTAGGACTCTATTGCTAAAGATACTACATACTTGATTCCTACAACAAACAAAGGTAAATCAAGCTGGTGCTGACCTTGAAGCTACATCTCTTCTGGCTAGCTTTCATAGTACTAGATTGTGCTATGAATGTTATTGACAGAAAAAGGTAATCATCAACCTTACCCAGCTATGAACCTCATAAGCAATAATAGCAAATAGCTTGGCAATATATGACCACTTGTACAATAGTAGCATGAATATTACAGGAGTAAGGATGTGGACTTACCCATCTTTGACTACTGGCCATCTAGTTGAGTGAGTCATTTTTTAGTGTTTTCTTCATTTTTTAAAGCAAAAAGCTAAACTATAAGAGCAACCTTGCACACTGGCCGCTCCCACAGCTCAGCTCAGTCCATAGTCCAGAAAAGCATAAATGACCAGTCCATTGTTTTAATTGTAGTATAGTCCATAGTTTTTCCAATTTTAGTATAATCCAGTCCATAGTTGATTAGTATTGTTTCAAATCAATGATAGGTACTTAGCTCTTGGGCCTGTTGGGCACCAGAACCTGCCCAAGAGCCAGCTCCCAAAGAACATCCTGTAGGTAAATATAGAAAAACAGTGTAGGAGGCATGCCCTCTGCCACGTCTCACTCAAGCCATGTCTGAGTTTCCACAAGTTTTTCCCTTATTAGTTTTCAATGTAAGAAGTTTCATCCAGATTAAATTTAGAGTTTCTTGATTTGGCTTAATACAACAAAAATAAAACAATCCAAATAGACTAATTACAATAGCTAAAACTCCAAACATGCCTCTAGCAGTATGAGTTATACTTTGTAACATTCCTTTTGGATCTAATCCTGTAAGTTTATCAGCAAATATTTGTGCAACAGTAGCAGCATCCTCATTAAACATACTTTTAGCAAAAGTATCCACAATTTCTCTTTTAAGTTTTATAATTTTTGTCTTCATTGATGTATTACCAGGTAAATAAGCTTGAAACTCCTTCCATTCCATAACAGTTTCATTGTATTGTAATTCAGTAATTCAGAAAGTAGTTGAGTTCCAATCACATCTAAGATGAAATTGTTCCTGCAATGACAACATCTTTTTTTCCTAACCACCCTACCATTTGTTTTAACACATCTATTTCAGTTTGTAAATGGGAATCAATTTCAACTTGATGGGACCACATAGTATAAAAATCTTGATGCCATTGTTCTACAAAATGCTTAGTTTGAATAGTAGTATGTAAATCAATTCGAGATACAGCAGCAGTTGTAGTAACTGCAATAAGACTCAAGATTACAGCAACAACAATTCCTATCATACGCTTAACATGCTTTAAAATCTTCTTTAAAAATTCCAAAATTACAGGATCTAAAGAATCATGAGCCCAAGGCCTACCAAGATTTATAGGCATCCAAATGTAAGTTTTCTGTTGCAAAATCATTAAAGATTCATTATTATTTAAACTAACAGAAGTATTAATACAAGAAAATAGTCTATACTATATTAGATGAAAAACTGAAAGGTCCTATGAGAATTACATAAGGCAAAGGTACACAAGCAGTAATATTAGTGCTACTAAATTTTCTAAATGTATAGATAGTAGCTGACACTGAAGTCCCAGCAAAACTTCCATTAAACATGTGTATTGGCTTAATAGCTGCAGCCAATTTCCACAGATGAGTCTGCACCACAGCAGGAGATGTCAAAATGGCCAATTGATTGTCTGCAATACCACCATCACTCCAAGCCATTAATCGCTGCCTATCATAGAGTGCATCTTCCTGTTTCAGGTTCTCAGTCATCCTGACAGTTTTAAGCAAATCACAAGTAACAGTATTCCATTCTGAACCAGTTTTAACAAAGAGCCCATATGGTCCCCAATTAACCCATCAATTTTTAATAATTTTTTCAAATTTACCTAAGCATTCAGACCATATAAACGGTTTATATTTTAACCCAATATAAGTAAAATCAGGGCAAGTTGGCAATGTCAATTTCATTTATTTAATAACATTATCCCAAGTCTGATTTACAGACCATGCAGAAAGTCACTGTAAGTGTGTCCAGCTTCCGGTTATATTTATTACTGGCAATAACAAATGTTGGTACACCAAAGGCAAACAAAATTCACCAGAGCCTAAGCAAATGGGAATCTTTTCCATGGAATGAGTAAAATTATATTTAGTGCCATCATTAATATTTAAAGAAGTAAAATCATTCCATGGTAGGGAGAGAATCTTTGGCGTAGTATAAACTTGTAAATCCATATCTCCCCAATACATAGGTTCTAACATAGGAGGATTAGGAACATAAGCCCAATAATTTACATTTACTGCTTGGCCAAAAGAAATAGCAGAAAGTAAAACACACATGACTAAAAACAAAATTTTAGTAACAAAGGGTTTTACCACTTTTTTAGATGGACTAGCAGCTAGGATCCGCGTTGCTGTCATCTCTGGCATCATCCTGATTGTCTGTTGGAGGGCTTACCTGTCTAATCAGCCATTCTGGAATCCACCGTGGCACCTCTTCATCCTGAGGAAAAACACAAACACTGCCTCGGCCCCATGAGAGGACCACCCTACATAATCTTTTCCAATCTTTAGGGCATAACTTTATACTAGCTAGAATTTCCATCATGCTAACAGTGAAAGACACCTGAGGACCATAAGTGGTCACAGCTTCTTTTAATTGTGTAATTGATTTAAAATCTAGCAGCTGGTGAAATCTTTGATGATTCTGATCCTCTATGACAGGCCAATCCCACTCCTTTCAGAGTCACTGCTAAGTTTAAATAGCCTCTTTATACAGGTGGTGACCTCATCAACATCCCAGAAGGAAGGTAATGGCCTCCCTTTGTCCTGTTTAATCTCTCTCCATGGCCTCCCTCTATCTCATTTTATCTCTCCCCATGGGGGGGTGGAGGCAGAGGCTTCACTGGAAGTGGATCCTTTTCCAAATCTTGTTCTAACTCATCCACACTCAATTCTTCCCCCTCTGACTCCTCTCCATTTCTTTGGGATTCCTGCTCTCTTACTTCCTCCAATGTTTCCTTCCCATGGGAGATTTGAGCCTTAACCATAGGCTTAGAGGAGCCAAGGCATTCTCTAATTAACTGCCACATTGGAAATGTTCCCTTGGGAAGTGGCTCTAAATCCTCTTGTCTTTCTAAGTCTTTTTTATGTTGTTCCCAATGAGGAACGTTTAAAAAACCTTCTTCCAGAAACCACGGACTCACCTTTAACATGGTTTCTACATAAGTTTTTGCTGTACTATCTTTCATAGCAGTCCCATTGGACTTTAAAAATCTTTTATGACTCTAGTCATCTGATTTCTTGATATTTCTGGGCCCATTTTATTTTTTTTTATTTTTCTACTTCTAGTTTTTATGTTTTATATCTTCTATCCCTGCCCCCTTAACACTCTGGCCAAAGCTTTTTATCTGCAGGGTTCCTCAGTTGCTCCATCAGGCCGATGAAACTAAAGTACTGCAGCAAGGTTCCCGTATTCGTCCGTACAGGCCACCAGTTGCACCGTCCAGCATTGTGAATCATCGGAGGTGGACTGAGAATTAATCACACGTTTAACTTCTTCTTTGTAGTTTCTTTTAATGGCACCATTCACTTCTTAACTCTTATAATTCTTAATGTTATTAACAATTGCATGCAATTACTAATGCTACTGACCACTAATGCTACTAACAACAATAGCTTAGAAACCAAGAATATTTATACCAGTAATGAGCCAATCAGCAGCTTCGCATCTATAGATACAGTTCCTTATGCAAGAAGTTTTGTGTTCATAGATACAATTCCCCATGCAACACATCCCACCCATGAGCTTAACAAAGTATCATGAACAGAACATGATGCATAAGAAACGGCACTCATATATCATCTTGAAAATTACTGAAGCATGTGCACTGTGTTCTTCAGCCAGAGCCTTTTGGCTGCAGACCAAATGCCATGGCTGCAGACCAAGCGCTATTTCTCTTCAGCCTGTCACTTCAGGCACTCTTTGTCTCCCACAAGCAGTGTTCCTCCATGGTATGTGTTTCAGCTCCTGTCTCCAGGTCCCTGCCCTGAGTTCCTACCTTGGAATCCCTCAGTGATGAACTGTGATCTGGGAGATATGAGCTGAATAAACCCTTTCCTCACCAGGTTGGTGTTGGCCGAGTGTATTGTCACAGCAATTGAAGAGAAACTAGAACAGGGGGATAAGGTGACAATGGAATCAAAAGGATTAAACGGGGCAGGAGATGAGAAGGCAGGGTTGAGGAGGTAGTATGGGGAGAGATAACTATCACTGAAAGCCTTCTGAAGCAGTCATATGGAAACCTACCACTGAAAAACTTCCTAAAATGTATACAAATACATACATAAAAAACAATTAAAGAAGTTTGCTTTATAATGGGGAGGAGAACAATGCAACTATGGCTAGCAAATAAAAAGCCCAGGATCAAGAACGGATTATTTCCTTTAGAATTGTTGGCCAATGGGGTCCAATAGACTTCCAAATATTACTAGAAATATTGTTTTTATAATGCTCTAGTAGTTTTAACGTACAAATTGTATAATTATCAAGGATTCAAATGACTGAATTCCATCACTTCCAATTTCAGTGGTATTTGGCAAATGACCCTACCTACATCTTCATCTCTTCATTTGGGTAAGGAAGGTAATAATACTCACTTTTTGGACTAAAGCAAAGATAAATTTTAGCCCTAGGTGCTCAGGAGGCTGAAGCAAGAGGATCATTTGAACCCAAAAGCTGGCAAGTTTATAGTTACCCTGGGCTAACTAATAAGACCTTGTCTGCAAACTAAAAATTAGATATAGAGATATGGATGGATAGATAGATTAGATAGTAGATAGATAGATAGATAGATAGATAGATAGATAGATGGATAGATGACAGATGGAAGATAGATGATAGACAGATGATAGATGATAGATAGATAGATAGATAGATAGATAAATAGATAGAATTTTTCCCTTCCTTAACCCCACTCCCTGCCTTTTACCAAGATGTCATGGAAAAATCAGGCTGAGCTTTCTGCTGAGACCTAAAAACCAAGATTTTGCCACAATCAACTCCCTATTCTTGCCCAGGGTTGGAGGTACATGTATGAGGAAGGACTCTGGGGTCTCCTTGCCCTCCACACATGAACTGGTGAGGGTGCTCAGGGGAGCTCACTCTGGGTCACTTCATTTCTGTGAGCCTTGAGGTCCCTGTGACCCCAACAGCCTTCCTTGGCACAGCCTTTTCACCCTCCCTACCTCACATGAGCCCTACCAAGGAGCCAGTGGAGCAAGATGATGCTAAGATAAACATACCCCTGGGTCTTTGGCTCATTTACTTATTTCTCAGCTGAAGAGGGCAGAGGAGAGTTGTGGTAATGCTCTTTCCTCTTCTGCTTATTTCTAGTTGTCTTCTTTGCTGTCATCTGCAAACAAGCCAACAGTGGTCAACAGGCAGTATCTCCTATACACTTTCTGTCTCTGAAACCCGCTTTTGCTGTATCTCCCAACACGATTTAATTTGTCCCATAGTCTGGTCTTGCTATTGCTTGGTCACAGTTCTATTGGCATGGCACTGGCTAAGTTCAACATGTCCATTTCCCTAGGGCTGGATGCTCTTATTAGAGATGAGCATTGCTGAAAGTCTTGCCTCTAGCACAATAGCTACTGAATTCTTACTTATCCTGCTAGGCTCTGGGGAGAACAGAACTATTTTGCTTCATGTACAGGCACTCAACAATGACGAGGTACTTCCTGACACAGCGACATAAGGTGTGATGCTTGGTTATAATATATATTTTTACATTTTTATTTGATAAGTGTTTTTCCTGCATGTATGTAAATGCACCATATGTGTGAAATGCCCACAGAGGCTAAAAGAGGCCATCGACTCCTCTGGAATTGGAGTTGTGGATGGTTGTTACCTGCAGTGTGGTTTCTAGGTCCTGTCTTCTGGTCAAGTAGCAGGTGCTCTTTACTGCTGAGTCATCTCTTCGAACACTGATGGTTACTTTAATGCCAACTTGCCACAGATTAGAATCACCAGAGGAGGGACTCTCAAATGAGAAACTGTCTTAATTGCCTTAGTTGATGTAGGAAGATCCACCACCACCCCCAAAGTGGGTGGCACCTTCTGGTAGCATCCCAGATAAAAGGGGGCAGGTCAGAAGAAATATCATTTAACTTTTACTTGTTTAGGGTTTTTTCTCACTGAAAATTTCACTTATCCTGTAGCTACTAATGATGATTTTTTTCATTTATATGAGAGCAAGTGTTCCCATACTTCCAAGATAACTAAGGACAAGGAGTTCTCCAGGAACCCTCCAGGTTTTCAGTGCCAAATTGAGTGTGGGAAAGGAGAGCTGTCTTATATAGAAGTGAGCACTTCCTCGTGTCTCCAAACACCATAGAGTACACGGGATGAGGGATATACACAATGCAGGCCAGATCCTGACCAAACACAAATTCCTCTCTAAGACACTACTGTCTGTGTCCTTACCATTGAATCTTGAAAGCAAACCCAAACTCCAAAACCCATTATGACTAACTTGCTCATAGGATGTGGCCACCAAATATCTTAGGTGTGGATAGATAGACAAAAATAGAGATAGACTATTGACAGGTAGACAATGACTGCATGGATGGAAAGATAGAGATGACCAGCCAATACATGAGACAGGAGTGCACAGAGCTTAGATCAGGGATTTCCCAGGACCACCTGAAGCACAGGTAGGAGCCAGGCACTTCAGTCAGGTGGATTGTTGGATAATCCTATCTGGCCTGTTAGATAATTCTCTCATTGGTTTGATTAAATCGTTGTCTTGTGTAGTGTGTGGGGCCAGAGTCATCCTGCTAGTTGGTATGAGATTTGAGTGCACAGAGCTTAGATCGAGGATTTCCCAGAACCACCTGAAGCACAGAGTACCAGGGCACATGGGCTAAACAAGCACACACACACCCTCAAACACCTGGAATTGCCTAGGGAGTGTTCAAGTGGATTCTTTGGAGAACCTTCAGAACAGAAAGGGAAGAGTGAGTTAGACTTCCAATAGAAAGCCTAAAGCTTAGACAAGTCAACACTCCATAAAGAAGGAGAAAAACAGATCAAACAAACAAGCAACAAAGGCATCTGAGGGAGGCAAACAAAGCAAGCCTTCAACACAGTGAAGAGCCATTTGGGATTCACATTGGAATAGAGGCAAAGAGAAACCCACATGCCAGGGACACAACAAAGGGACAACATGGGAAAGGTGCAGGATAATTCCACACCAAGCTCTACAAATCCTGTAGGAGATTACTACAGTGGGGTCCCCCTGGGGATGGCCCAGGAAACAGATCTTAGGGGAACAACTGCAGAAATATTCAAATAAATCAAAGAATATAAAGAACAAGTCAGAGAACTAAGGAGAGAGAATGAAAAATTCAAGAAAGACCTAGAGGAAGTGGAAACACTGAAAAAGGAAATCAACCAGTGAAGCAAGGAGCTATAGGAAGAGATTGAGAAGCTCCAAAAGGAAGTCGAAATACTAAAGAAATCACAAGAAGAAATGAAAAAGGAAATAAAACACTCATCCAATCAAGAGGAAAGGAATGGAAAAAGTCTCAGAAGTAGAATGGAGGAAGCAGAACAAAGAATATCAGACCTGGAAGATAACACAGAACAACTAAAAACCCCAAGTAAAGGTTATAAAAAATTTAAAAATACACAAAAGTGGAACAACCAGGAATTGTGGGACACTATGAAAAGATCAAAGCTCCCCATGATAGGGATAGAGAAAGGAGAAGAATCCCAAGAGAATGGTATTTATCAGATCTTCAACAGAATAATAGATGAAAATTTCTCCAAACTAAAAAAAGACAAACCAATACAAATACAAGAAGGACATAGAACTCCAAACAGACAAGATCAGAACAGAAACTCTCCATGCCATATCATAGTTAAAATGCTAGACACCCAAAACAAAGACAAAATTCTGAAAGTCACAAGAGAAAAACAACAAGTTACATATAAGGGGAAACCTATCAGAATTACAACTGACTTCTCAGTGCAAACTATGAAAGCACAAAGAACGTGGAACAACACATTCCCAGTGTTAAAGGACTATAGTTGCCAACCCAGGTTACTATACCCAGGAAAAATGTCAATTATAGTTGAAGAAGAGAGAAAAATCTTCCATGACATAAACAAGATGAAAGAATACATGTCCAGAAAACCAACCCTTCAGAGAATACTTGAAGCAATTCAAACGACAGAAGAAAGGAGCAACTATCCTCAGGCACCTCCAAAGAGAAATTAATAAGTGTATAACTGCAGAAGTAGAAACGTAGACCAAAAATGCAAATGGATAATAAGGTGAGAGGAAGCAACACACATCTTTCAGTTATAACCTTAAATATTAATGGACTAAACTCCCCAATCAAAAGACATAGACTGGGAGATTGGATTAGGAAACGGAACCCATCTATACGCTGTCAAGGATAGGCACCACCTTAAAGTGAAATGATGGAAAAAAATATTCCAAGCAAATGGTACCAAAAAGAAAGCAGGTGTTGCTATTTTATTTTATTTTTTTATTTTTTTTGTATGTGTATGAATGTATAGTCTGCATGTAGGTCTGTGCACCCATGTCATGCAATGCCGTGGTCAGAAGAGGGCATCAGACTCCCCTGGAACTGGAGTTAAAGATGGTTCTCAACCACCATGTGGGTGCTGGGGATCAAGCCCGCGTCCTCTGCAAGAGCAGTTGGTGCTCTTAACCACTAGGCCATCTCTCCAGCCCAGGTATTGCTATTTTAATATCTGGCAAAATAGACTTCAAAGTAAAAGAAATCAGAAGAGACAAAGAAGGCCATTATATTTTTATCAAAGGAAGAATTGACCATGAAGATTTCACAATCACATATATATACATATATATACTATATATATATGTATATATATAATATATAGTAAAAATGTCCATCCTACTCAAACTCTTGTATAGATTCAATGCAATCCCAATTAAAATCCCCAAGAGTTTCTTCACAGGCTTGGAAAATAAAAAAACCTTAATTTCATTTGGAAAAACAAAAGACCTGGAGTAGCCAAAGCAACCCTGAGGGAAAAGAGCAATACAGGAGGGGGAATCTCTATACCAGACTTCAAACTATACTACAGGGCTACAATCATAAAAACAGCTTGGTACTGGCACAAAAACAGACCTGTTGACCAATGGAACAAAACCGAAGACCCAAAACTTGAGCACATACAATTTCAGCTACCTCATATTTGACAAGGGGGCCAAGAAGACACAACGGAGGAAAGACAGCATCTTCAGCAAGTGGTGTTGGCAAAACTGGATCACCACTTGTAGAAGAATGAAATTAAGCCCTTCCCTTTTGCCCTGTACAAAAGTCAACTTTAGGTGGATCAAAGACCTCAATGTGAAATCCAAAACTCTGAAGGCAGTAGAAGATAAAGTTGGCAGCAGACCTCAAGACATAGGTGTAGGAAAAGACTACCTAAATCAGACAGCAGCTGCGCAAGAATTAGGGTCGACAATTGACAAATGGGACCTCATTAAACTCAAAAGCTTCTGAACATCAGAAGAAACATTCAAAGAAGTGAAGAGAAAACCTACAGAGTGGGAGGAAGCCTTCACCGCAGATACATCTGACAAAGCATTGATTTCCAGAATATATAAACTACTCAAAAAACAAAGAAGAAAGGAATGGGGCTGGAGAGATGGACTGGCAGTTAAGAGTGCCCACTGCTCTTGCAGAGGACCCAGGTTCAATCTCCAGAACCCACATGGCAGCTGAGAATCATCTTTACCTCCAGTTCCAGGGGAATCTGACACCCTCTTCTGACCTCTGTGGCATTGCACAACACGAGTGCACAAACCTACATGCAGACAGTACATTCATACACCTAAAAATAACTAAATAAATAAACAACAAAATTTAAAAAATAAACAAAGAAGAAAGAAAACAAATGATCCACTCAAAAGATGGAGCAAAGAGCTGAACAAAAATTTCACAACTGAGGAATTAGAGATGGCTGAGAAACATCTTAAAAGTGTTCAACATTGCTAATAATTAAGGAAATGCAAATTAAAACCACTTTAGGATATCATCTCACTCCAATAAGACTGGCTAGGATCAAGGAAACAAATGATACCAAGTGCTGGAGAGGTTGTGAGGAAAGGGAAACACTCGTCCACTGCTGGTGGGAATGTAAACTCATACAACCACTATGGAAAGCAGTGTGGAGAACCCTTGGAAGACTCCGAATGAACTTGCCACCTGACCCAGCCACACCACTCCTGGGTATGTACCCACAAGACTCATCTTACCACAGAGATACATGCACAGCCATGTTTATTGCAGCTCTCTTCACAATAGCAAAGAGCTGGAACCAACCCAAGTGCCCTTCAATTGATGAGTGGATAGAAAATGTGGTACATCTACACAATGGAGTTCTATGCAGCAGTAAAGAAAGATGACATCATGGACTTTGTGGGTAGATGAATGGAGCTGGAGGATGTTGTGTCGAGTGGAGTGGCACAGTCCCGGAGAAGCAGGTGACAAATGGTGTCCCTCATTTGTGGATGCTAGCACCAATTACCTAATTGTATAGCAAACTGAGCAACGTTAATATGATCTGAACACAACTGTGCTCTTATATTGTAGAATCACTTAGAAAAATAAACAAATAAAATTTTAAAAGAGAGAGAGAGATTTAGTCTTTCTCATAAATCTTAGAACTGAGGAAAACAGAGACAAGTATTTCAAGCTATATCTATAGGGATATCAGCCAATGTGGTTTTCTTTACAGAGCCATTACCCACTTTGACTTACATACAGGGATTTGGCATTGGGCTCCAGATGGGGGATGACATGCATCGTTTGTTTTTCTGAGACAGTGCTGCTTCACTTAGCATGGCAGCTTCTGGCTCCATCCATTGCCTGAGGACTTCATGTTGTCCTTTTGCAAAGACTATGCAAGGGAATCTGTACACATATGGTCTAGTGTGTCAGGTTCCCTTCACTCAAAATTGTGTTTTCAAGGTCCATCCATGTGGCTGCAGGTATCCAGCTGTCTTTTCTTTTTTGTGGCTGACTAACATTTCATTGTGTGGATATACCAAGGCAATCCATTCACCAGTTGATGGATGAAAAGTTGGATCTACTCAGCTACTGTGAACATTCATGTCGAAGGCTTTGTGTGAACATGTATTTTTCATTTTTGTCACATATTGCTGTTCTGGGTAATATTATGTTATCTCTATGGTTGACTTCTTGGGGGAGTGGCCAAGCTATTTTTCAAAACAGCAGTACTGTTTATATTTTATATCTTCAATATTTGGTATTGTTAGGGCTGGAAAGATGGCTCAGCAGTTAAGAGCACTGGCTGCTCTTGCAGAGGACCTGGGGTCAATTCCCAGCACCCACATGGCAACTAACAACTGTCTTTACCTCCAGTTCCAGGGATCCAATGCCCTCTTCTTCCCTCAAGTACATTGCATGATGTGGGTTCACTTACATACATGGAGGCAATACACTCATACACAGAGAATAAAAGTAATAAACTACATGTTAAAAAGTTAAAAAAATAGATGAGACATATACGATATTTAGATGCTATAGAAATCAAGGTGTAATTTGAGACCAGCCTTGAAAGATGAGTAGATTTGTCATCTCAGAGGTAAAGAAGAAAGAAGGGCATCTTTAGACAGTACTAATTAACTGGTTTTGCTTATTGGCAGTTTTCCTCTTGGTTCAGCATTGATCACACATTCAATGTTGACTAGAGAAGGGCAGTCCTGGGTACAGGAGGAAACCAGCAGCCAAGATTATTTGGCACATAGCTAAATGCCCAGGGTTTTTTAAAGAAAGGAGTAAACATGCTTAGGGTGGGCCTATCACAGAGGATCCTCATAGAAAGCAGGAGTCCATAGAGTGACCATTCTGGCAATTACATATGATATTGGAACAAGAAGTGGATAGGAGCACAATGACACACTGGGGTAATCTGGGCAGGGAAAGGTACTTCCTTTGGAGTCAGAGGTCAGCATCACCCCCAGCTGCTGGCTCTGTAGGTCTGGGTCCATCACTTGTCTCCCCTGAGCCTTGGTTTCCAATATCACAGGAATGTTCTGAGGATTAAATGTAATAAGATAAGAGAAATTCTTAGCCAAGTGTAAATACCACTCAAATTGTAGGTATTGTGATTATTATCACTGTCAGGAAGGAACGTGTATTAATCCCCATGTGAGGTAATACAATCCAGGAATAAACTTGAAGGCAGAAGAACATGAAAAAAGAGATACTGACACAATACACTGAAGAAAAAAGGTCAAATTTAGTCACTGATCAGGCTGTCCTGCATAGAACCAAAAGGTATTTTATTGAAACAGGGTCTCATGTATTCAAGTCAGCCTGGAATTTACTGTGTAGTCGAAAATGACCCTGAACTTCTGCTCTTCCCACCTCAACCTGCCAAGTGCTAGGATTATAAGCATGTGCCACCAAACCATTTTATACAGTGCTGGGGGCTAAGCCTGTGGCTTTGCACATGTTAGAGAAACACTCTACCAATTGAGCTACATCTCCATCCTAAAGATTTTTCTTTTTAAAATTTTTTCATGATGTAAGGCAAACTGAGCAACATTAATGTGATCTGAAAACGACTGTGCTCTTATACTGTGAATCCCTTAACAGGTTCTAGAACTAAATTACCATTTATTCTCAGAGTTAGGAAGTTTTGGTGTATGGATGAAGGCTATGTATGTATATTTTAGAGTTATATAAGATCAAAGGAATGCAGAAAAAACTAGTTTGTCATGACATTATGTCTAACCACAGTATTTATTTTATGGGAGTGTTTCTTAGTATTTCTTATACAAGGCTGCTTGAGCTTTTGTCCAAGCATTTTCTAAAATATTATACAATAGTTAAAAGTATCAGGCTGGTGTAACAGCCTTTCCGATGCTTAATGACCATACTTAATGCCCATACCAATTTGGCCAAGGGTCTTAAAGGATAACTTTGTTCCTTGCCCTCAGAGGTCACCTGAGTCCCAGGGGACTATGCTTGAACTGTCCTGCAAATGTGAGTCATGAATCTTCCTGTGCAGGGAGGCCTTGGAGATCCACTAATGGGACTTCAGCCAGTGTCCAGTCTATAAAGAGGAAAGTCGGCTCATGCTTCAAAAAGGGAAGCCTGGTCTAACAAGACATAACTTTGTCCTTGAGTGGATGGAACTGGTGATTGAAAAGCCAAAAGGGGCTCCCTCCCCCACAACAAAAAAATCCTGAGTGACCCTTGAGGACCAGATCCTCAACTGACCTTGAGAAAACAAAAACCTTGGTTAATCTGGGCTAACTGTATGGCCTTAAACATCCAAAAGAAAAGTATAACCAGAAATAAAGAAATAAAGAAATAAAGAAATAAAGAAATAGAAATTCCTGAGAAATTGTACTTCAGGTATAAAACTTGAGATCTCAGTAAAAAGACAAAAAGTAAAAAAAAAAAAAAAAAGAACAGCAAAGTAGTTGTTTTGCCTGTCTTACTGGCAAGTGCACCTACCCTGTGGCTGCCACTGCTTTTGCCATCCTTCAAAGAGACACAGCTTTTTAAATTTATTTTTGTATGTGTATGAGTGTACTGTCTGCATGTAGGTTTGTGCACCCGTGTCATGCAATGCTGCGGAGGTCAGAAGAGGGTCTCAGATTCCCCTGGAACTGGAGTTCTCCTGGAATTGGAGTTACAGACAGTTCTTAGCCACCATGTGGGTGCTGGAGATCGAACCCGGGTCCTCTGCAAGAGCAGTCAGTGCTGTTAACCACTGGGCTATCTCTCCAGCCCAAGACACAGCTTTTTAACCTTCCAATATGGACTGAAGACTCATGTCTCTCCAAGAATCCTCCAAACCTTCAGTGCCAGATGGAGACTGCTGAGACATCCAACTTGTGACTGAGTTACTACTGGGGTTTATGCTTCTTCAGAGTATAAACTGCCATTGTTGGACTACCAGGCTGTATCAGGGAGACAAGTACAGGAAGATCAAGACAGGATGCATTGCTTACTGGACCTCATTTGGTGACCATGGGAAGGGAAAACCCCAGTGTGGAACACAAGGGCAGAACTGATGGTGGTTTGGGCTTGCCAAGGAGAAGATTTCAAACATGGCATCATTCAGCCTAATAAAAAAACATCATAAGCTGAAGATGTTAATATATGTGGCATGCATATGTGCATATTTTGGAGTGATGCATATTGGAAGGAAGAATGACGACAACAACAACAAAGACTGCATCAAAGAACTGACTGAAACAGTGAACTTCTACTCAAAACAGTAAACTTCTGCATTGAGAATTTTGAGAGAGACTGAGAAAAAGATGAAAAACACGTTTGGCAGAATGCATGACCTTCTGCCGTGGGGTGGTGGGCAGGGAGGGGGGCACGGGTCTAGATTTGATTTGTAATGTAATTTTGTATGAAATGCACAGAGCTTCAATAAAACATTGGATTTGAAAAAAAAAAAAGAAAGAAAACAAAAAAATTGTTTTCTTGAAAGCCAAACAAAGGAAATAAATCAACATATAAATTTACATGTCACAAAAACAATAGCTTTGCACACCAAAGCCTTAGTTTATGTTTCCTATCTAAGACCATCCCATGCCCCAACTTCCGTGAGAATCTTTTCTCTTTCCCTTTGCCCCAAATGGGAAAAGCACATGATTTTATAGGCTGCAAGTTATATTTCATTTATCAACATCTTCCATGGGCAGGAATGATAAATGGAATGTTGGCCCACTGATACTTGTACAGATAAAATAGTCCTTAAAAATTGATAGAATCCATACTAGCCTTTCTCCTCACTGTCAGCCACCAATACATCAGCTGTCACCAAGCAGTAACAGCCCCCAAGTGCCACATACCGATTTCTTCTACAGTCAGCAGCAGCTGAAGTTACATACATACACACACACACACACACACACACACACACACACACACACACAGGAACACAGTTAATACCTTAATCTCTACAGTCAAATGAATTAAATGCAATTCTCTTTGGAAAAAAAAACACATTTTCACTGGTAGGGAAAATTTTCTGCACAGTTTTAATTCTATTACTTTCCACATTGATTTTGAGACAGGGTCTCTCACTGGACCTGAAGCTCATGTGTTTGACTACACTGGCTGGCCAGCTAGCAGCTCCCTCAACTCTCTGTCTCTTCCCAGCAGCTTTGGGGATGTAGATGCATGCCGCCATGCCCAGCTTCAGCATTCACACAGTGCTGGTCCTCAAGATTGCGCAGCAACCACTGAGCCATCTGCTCAGCCCTAGAACTCATTCTTAAATGAGACCGTCTAAGCACTCACAAGGAAATCTAACCACCCCACCTCAATCTCATACTCAAGTTTGTAAAAAGGACTAGATGACCAAATGCCTTTTCTGGACTTTTACAGATGCTTCATCATGAGTCTATTCTCTAAACTCTAAAGGGAGAGCAGGTAACCATTTGTGGTTGAAGAAAGATCCCAGCATCCTGCACAGATCACATGGTGTACACTTTCAAGGTTGCCCATTGTCTTGAATTATGTTGCTCAGCTTTCCTCCATTAGTGTGGATAATGGAGCATGAACTCTATTTTGGCAAGATCTCTGATCTAGTCGGCACCATACCCTAAGCAGAACTATGACATCGGGAAAAGGATGTCTCTAATACCCTTGTGTTTCTCCTCTGCTTGTCTTCCTTACCAGGTCAGCTAACCATTCTTTCAGGGACCTCTTTTGAGTGTTCTCTGTCCAGTAGCAACCTCTGGTAAAGATCTTCTTTGGTTTATTCTGATTAACGACACTTGTATTTCATTCCATAAAAGACGGGTTCTCTGTTCACGAATATTATACTCATTTCCCTTGGAGTCCATGGGCAAGAAAGATATGCCCAATACTCTTCAAATCAAATCATATCTTCTAACATCACAAAATGCTGACCACATAAAGAAAAATATTTCTGACACTTCCATAAGTGAGAAGAATTATTAATGTCACTGTCTCTTCCTCATGCTGGATCAGGTTCCACACTGACTTGCAGGAGCCAGCTGTGCCCAGCTCTCCTCCAGCCCCATATTCAGAAACACCAGAGTGCCAGTTTGAAGCTAGTCACTGGAAGAGTATTTACACCCTGGTCATAGCAATTGCTATGTACCAGGATTTCCCTCTTCAGTCACTCAGTCAGTTTACCAGAACACCACTACATAGCATACCCTTTAGGAACCAATGACATTCCTCAGTGCAGGATCATCCACTGAGGTCTCAGACTCTCACTCTTTAGTCTGGTTACAGGCTTTCCCCGGCCCTCTCCCAAGGTTACAGGCTTTCCCTGTCCCTCTCCCAAGGTTACAGGCTTTCCCCCGTCCCTCTCCCAAAGTTATTTCCCAGTTTATCTTGGAGGATCCTGTAGCTTGAGGAATTAATTTACTCACAAACCTAGTCTCCAGTAGGTCTAGAGACCAGAATTAACTCTTGTTGGAAGTTTCTACAGACACCAACTCAGTGTGCAAACCTTTTATCTTCTCCCTCAAACAGGTTTTATTTTCTCTCAATGGCATAGGGGGCCTAATTACTCTTGTGGGAACTACTGTAGGCAGTGGTGATTTATTCCCTCTCCTGATATCTTCTTCACTCACTAAATGGCAGAGGAGTCTGCCTCAAAGTCTGGCTTGGTACTACTTCTCAACTTATTTGTTAGCATTGTGATCACCTATAGTCACAGATCAGACACTGAACATTTCTCATGTGATACACACTAAGGTGCTGCCAGCTGCCCCCCCCCCCAGCCTTTCTCCTTCAACTCCAAGGCCAGACTGGCCTTTCTAAACCTCCTAGTGTGCCACTTCTGTAGGAGTGTTTGTACAAGGTTCTTAGCTCACTCCCTATATCAGAATCATCCAAGAAGCTAACTTATAATACAGATCTCTCCTTATTTCAAATTAACTGAATCAAATCAATGGTCCCAGAAGTCTACAGTCCAGCTAAGGGCCTTGATGAGCCTTCAGCATGCTAAAATTTGAGAGTGTCTAGCTAAAGCTTTTCATCTGCAAGGCATGGAAGGTCCTTTCCTGTCTGAGGCCTGCTTTCCTCTGTAACTACCAATTCCCAGGTCCCTTCACCCCATGGTTGCATCCTCTTGCCAGGCCTCTGGGCAGGCTGCCCCAAATCTGGAACATCTCCCTTTCACTGCCTGATCTTACTAAGGTATAGTCCAAAAGTCACTAACTCTGCGATATGTTCTATACCTGATTTCTAGCTTCTCAGAGTCTCTTACATACCTTCAAGACAATGTATCTTGGTGTATCATAGAAACTTTTCTTCAGTACCTGTTTCCTTTTGGTATTTCTGAAGGGCAAAACCCAAATTTGATTCCATTTTTACCCCTAGAGCCCAACACATAGTAAACATTAATTGATAATTGTTGAATGAATATCTAAATAAACACATACTGTCTTCCACCACACAATACAGATATCCCATCCCATAGGTGGTAGTATTTAGAAAACCATCAATCTAAACTTACTAGAGCTGCAAGATCTCTAAGCTGAAAATACTCGGTAGTCTATCAGTGCAAGGAAATGTGAATTTCATTCCTGAAATGTAGTGGGCATCAGGAGACAGTTCAATCAAACCTTGATTCCCAGTTAAGGAGATAGATACACATTTGGGTACTTTGTGTTAATAGAGCCATTCTTTGAACAATAAACAGCTAAGACCTAACTCTAAGAGTGAAGAGTAAATTTGAAGGAAAGAGCTGAATGTCACAAATATTATACAGATTCAGAGAGAGAGAGAGAGAGAGAGAGAGAGAGAGAGAGAGAGAGAAGCTCTTGCTGTCTTTCATCCATCCAAGGTTGATGGCATTATTTGACTACCCCCGAGTTGGTGGACTGGTTCTGTGAACTAGGCATAGCGTGGGTGATCTGGAGGAGTAGGAAGCCACAGGAATGTGAGCCATGTGGTCCCTTCTTTCCAAGAGTTTACCCTCTAGCTAGAACTACTAAATGTTGTATGTGGCAAGAATCCAAATACAAAAACAAAGTCAAATTATGGAAACTGCCAATTTGATCTAATATAAAAACAAAACCTGGGGCTGGAGAGATAGCCTAATGGTTAAGAGCACTAACTGCTCTTGCAGAGGACCCGGGTTCAATCCCCAGCACCCACATGGCAGCTAAGAACCATCTGTAACTCCAATTCCAGGAGAATCCAGTTCCAGGGGAATCCGAGACACTCTTCTGACCTCCGAGGCATTGCACGACATGACACGGGTGCACAGACCTACATGCAGATAGTATACTCATACACATACAAAAATAAATAAAATAAAATAAAATTTTCAAAAAAAATAAAAATAAAAAATAAAAACAAAACTTATGGCTGTTGAGGGAATATAGGGTAAAATCGGGGATTGGGGTTCATTTATAATCCCAGAACACTGGCAACAAACAATACCAGGGATATTGTGTAATGCAAAGTTCTCATTTTACAAACAAAACCGGAGGGGTTTAGAGAGATGGCACAGTGGTTAAGAGCACTGGCTACTCTTGCAGAGGACTGTGGTTCAATTCCCAGCACCCACATGACAGCTAACGACCATCTGTAACTCCAGTTCTAGGGGACATGGGTGTGCACTGACCTACACGCAGGCATTACAAGCATACACATAAAATAAAGATAATAAATAACATTTAAAAAACAAAAATAAAACTGGAGTACTGGGTTAACTGACTTTTCCAAAGCTGTTTGAATTATTTATTTGGCCACATGATATTCCAAATGTAAATGAGATGGGCTTGAAAAAGAGCAGGGGATTTTTGCACAAAGATTTTTGGAGAGAGAATTTTTAGAGAGAAAAGAAAGTCATTTTTGAGGAAGGAGAGGAAGCAAGTGAGCAGGTGTGGGGGCAGCAGGCAAATCAACTCCTCAGAGAAGAGGGAAGCATTGGTGAAGCCCCGTTCTTAAACACAGAACTGGTTAAGTTGCTAATAGTGCATGAGAATCTAAACTTCGTGGAAACTCTTTGGGAAGAGTATCTCTCCCAAGGAGACAGGGACCATCTCTTATGGCTGGAAAGTCCTGATCAAAGAAGAATCAAGGTTTGTGATGAACGCAACAGAGCTGGGCTTCTGTGGGATGACCTCCTCTTTCATCATAGCCAACCACACTCAATCATAAATTTTTGGAGCTAGAAAGACCTTAGAAGATAAGCAGTGACTTCATCTGACAGGAGTGTCAGCCCAGGCTAAGGAGGCAATGCAAGTATGCAGTCTTTGGACAATGTAGATTCTATCTTCAAAACTCACCAGTCATGCACTTCTGAGTCACTTACTGAAACTCTTTGGGCTTCTATTTCCTTTCCAATAAGTTAAAGAAACAGCCGTCCCATACAGTTAGCATAAAGATTGGATTATAATACATTAGCAGCTGGCCCAGTGCTGAGCCCATGAATAGGGTTGTACAAATGCTCCTTTCTTCTTTTCTATGTTAATTTGCCTGTCGCCACTTATGAATAGCAAAAAAAGAGCAGAAATCCTTAGACTTGAACACCAAATCTTCAATCTTAGTGCAGGCTATGTCTCCCTGGCACAACTGGGCTTCAGCCCAGAACACTGAGGACCCTTCTCAAAGGCTAGCTCTGGAATGGCTGTGAGGATGCTGGGAATCCACAATTAGAACTTCGTTTATTTTCCTTCCTAACATTCGTCTCTGGTGAGCTCAGGGCCTTGATGAAAGAACAAACACAAGGTAAAGCAAATAGATCCCAGACAAACCCTCCATGAAAGTAGCTGGGGCCAGAAGATAAAGCTGATTTATTTTTCCTGAATGAAAAAGTTATTTAGGCATTGTGATTTTCTGGGGATTATAACCAAGCTCTGGATTACCAAGACAATTTACATCTGAAAGGCTTGATATCGTTTGCACCCTGAAAACTGCAAACTAAACTGTTGAAAGCCAGTGAGTTCCAACAAGCAGAAGTGGAAAGTAGACAGGAATTCTGGAGCTGCAGGAAGTTTCCCCAAAGCTATAGAAGGAGCTGGCTTGTTTCGTTTGGTATATGTGTGTGCTTGTATATGAGAAAGTGTGTGTTGTAGATGTGTAGTGGGTGCATGGGGATGGTGCACACATATGTGTATGTGTGTGGTGACTGTGTGTGTTGTCTGTGCACATGTGTGTGTGGAGGTACAGCTGCCCATGCACATGCTGAGGCCAGAGGAGGACATTTGATGCTATCACTCTACCTTATTCCCTTAAGATGGGGTCTCTCACTGAACCTGGAGCTGGGCTTCAGGAATTGCATGTATGGTAAGGAGACATGACTAGTCTCCATTTTGTGACACCCACCTTGCAGTTCGTGGTGGATTGAAAGGTTCTATGAGATGACATACATGGAAAACACTCAGCCCAGTGCTAGCATGTGTCAAGAATGTGACTCTGCGGTAATTAGCACCAATTCCTTTCCCCCAGACAGAGGTAAAGCAAAGGGAAGAGGAGTGTTCTTGAACAGCAGAGACTTTCCTTCTCAGATAAGTGCAATTTGGTGAGCCAGGGCACTGGATGACCAATGGCTACCAAAGGCACTCAGGCCACGGGTTTCTGGGTTCTTTGTCTCATGAACTGGAAGAATGAATTTCACAGTCCATGGAAGTGAGTTTTAGAAAGAAGTTTCATGAGAGGAAAGGGCTGAAGAGAAAGGAAACAAGTAGAGGTCCCATCTAAGAGGAAGAGTCCCAAGAAAGGGTTGCCATAAAGGGTCTTTGTACACTGGAGTTAATAAGGCTTTATTGTGTTGCAGCATGGAAGATGTCCATGCAGCCCTCTATCCTAGTGGCTAGACTAGAGATTCAGGCACTCATTCAAGGGCCAGTGAAGTATCTGGTCAGGCATAGCTTCCAGGCAGCTGTGCTCATTAGGTCACTATATAAAAGAAAAAGAAAGATAACAGGAAAGCAGAACACAGCACCTCCCCTATTGTCAAAGGATACAACAGAACCGCCGATAGAACCAAGGATATTCCAACAACAGCCACGCAAAGAAAAAAAAAATAGAACCAAGGACATTTCTAGTTCTGACCAAGACGGAACTGGTTGTCAAGGACAAGAAACAGGACCTCCCACTTTCCAGTTCACTGCCTGTGATGGTTAGTTTTAATTGTCCACTTGACACTATCAAGATTCACCTGGGAGAAAGGCTTCTGAGAGTATCTGTAAGAGGTCATCTCAATTAGATCCACTGCTGGGAGAGGCCCTGCCACTATGGGCAGCGCCATTCGTGCTTAGGGTCCTGGTCTGTATAAGAATGGAGAATGTGGCTAAACACCAACATGCATCCAACAATTAACGAATTATTAATGAATATTAATGAATTATGGCTTGCTGCTCTCAACTGTGGGTGTGATATGACCAGTTGCTTCAAGTTCCTGCCACCTTAATTTCCCTGTCATGATGCTTTGGTTGAAGTATTTTGTCACAGCAACAAAGAATGAAACCAAGACACCACTCTATACTGCCTAACAAATTTCCTTCTACTATTCTTATCATAGGGACATTTATCTGCTTCTTCTATGTAAGCAAATGCCTCTGCTAGGCCTATGGAAAAGCCTGTTTGAACAAGCTTCTAACCCTGTTCAAAAAAGACTGAAGAGCCAAGCATGGTGGTACACACCTTTAATTCCCGAGAGGCAGAGGCAGGTGATCTCTGGGAGATCAAGGCTAGCCTGAGCTACATAGTGAGTTTCAAGCCAGCTATGGCTGCAGAAAGACCCTGTGTCAAAAAGAAAAAAGAAACAAAGACTACAGATTCAGTCAAAAACAATCTGCATGAGCCAATGAACTTTTAGGGGCTCATTAAAAAGTTCTGTGGCTTGAAAAACATCAAATAGCTGTTTGCAATCAATATTTTCCTGCTCTGAGGGGAAAGAAGTGAAATCATGGAGATTAAACACTTTATTTGTGGCGTGGTGGGAGGAAATACAAGGAAAAAAGGGAAAGATTGAAAAAGAAAACTAGGGGGCTGGAGAGATGGCTCAGCGGTTAAGAACACTGACTGCTCTTGCAGAGGACCCGAGTTTGATTCCCAGCACCCATATGGCGGCTAAGAACCGTCTTTAACTCCAGTTCCAGGGGAATCCGACACCCTCTTCTGACCTCTGCGGCATTGCACGACATGGATGCACCAACCTACATGCAGACAGTACATTCATACACATAAAAAAATAAAAAAAAAAAGAAAAATAGAACATACACTAGAGTGACCAGGCTGCTCCTTCCAGGAAGGGCCCAGCACATTGGTAGATTCTCCAGCTATATGCAGACAGAGGCAGCTAGGGCCAGGCGGGAGTAAATGATTTACCAGAGCTCCTGGGTCATTGATTCCAGAGCGGGAAGGAAGATGAAGAAACTTAGCCTTAGAAAGCAGTGAATAATGAACAAAATGTGCCTCTGAAGGTAAAGTCCAGGAGCGAGTCTGTATTGAGGGGCTAGTGTTTGATTTAGAAACATGGGTTTCAGGGCTGGAGAGATGGCCTAGCGGTTAAGAGCGCTGACCACTCTTACAGAGGACCAGGGTTCGATCCCCAGCACCCACATGGCATACCGAGAACGGTCCTGAAACCTTTCAATTCCAGGAGAACTCCAGTTCCAAGGGAACGACGCGCCCTTTCTCGGACCTCGCGCGGCAATTACACGACACGGTGTGCACGACCTGCATGCAGGACGTACATTCATACACATACAGAATAATAAAATTAAATTGAAAAAAAAAAGAAACATGGGGATCTTGGGGCCCTGAAGTCCACGCAGCCCCCCCCGCGCCCCGTTGAAGGGAATGATGACAGATACGAGTGAGGGGCACTGGTATGTCCAGAGCAGATACTACCAACGGAGTTGGCCTTGTCAGGAGCTCCTAGCCACACCTGTCCGCTGGGTGCAGTCCTTAGGATAAGGAAGAAGAGCAGAGACATCCAGACTCAAGAATCTATTGCTGGTCCTCAACTGAACAGTCCACGCCGACACCGTGTGTTACTATGGCAGCTACTATGGAGTCCTAGACTGGGGCTGTGGCTATGGCTGTGGCTGTGGCTGTGGGATGTGGCTGTGGTGCTCTGTCCTGGCTATGGTTACAGGTGCTGTCACCCACTGTGCTGCGGGCGGTGCTGGTCCTCGGGCTTCTACTAGGAATGGCAAGTGTAGCAAGTTAGAATCCACGTATTTCATGAACGGTGTGCTCCACATTTTCTCACATCAGAAATTCTTAACTATCTTCAAAAATTCTAACTTTGTACTAAAATCTCTTTAAAAACAAAAGAATGCAGCATACACTTCTTATATCCTCATTTTAAATTAGGTTCTTTGATGAAATACCCAAACTTCCTACTCTCTCTACACTGATCTGTAATATATGACCAGTTGTTCTCTCACATTTGATAAAAAAAAATGCGCCCCTTTTTTTTTTGTCTTTTTTTGACAGTGTTTCCCCTTAGTCCCTAGCTGTGCCGGCAGCCTCATCTGTAACAAGGCTGGCCTTGAACTCACTGAGATCCACTTGCCTCTGCCTCCTGAGTGCTGGGATTAACAGTTAGCGCACAACTATGCCCAGCAAAACATTGCCTTTAAGTAACTGTCATCAAATTGACAAAAAAAAAAAAAAAAGAAGAAGAAGAGGACCAAGCTAACTCTGTGCTGGTCCACTGTAGCTGCTTACTACTGACATGAGGATGTTTGGTTTCTCCAAAAAAGTAGTTCACTGCGGGAGGACCATGTCAGGGACCCAGTCAGACAGAGTTTGTTCAGGAAGACGGGCTAACCCTGGAACAGAGCACTCTAAATATTTCTGAAAACTGCAGCAATGCTCAGCAAACATGGGCATTCCTACTGGAGAGCAGCAGCTCCTCCACGTGCGCTGTCACCACCAGCTGCAGTGCTGTGAACAAAGAGTTCTGTTTCTCTGTGCCCACGCCCCTTGTGTGTCCAGTTTATTTTTTATCTCTAAAGCTCGATTCAGGGAGAATACTCCAGTGCAACCTCCCTGGTGGTGGGGTGGGGTGGGGTGGGGAGGGCAGGCCATTACCACCCCATCCATCTTAATGAAATAACTGAAGTGGTGGCAAAGAAAGACTTAGATTGCAGTTGAGCACCAAGCAATATATCCAATCGATGGTGGTAAATCCAATTCAGGCACCTTAATGACTGAAAGGAATTATTAAGACAACCAGTGACACTACCCAGTCTTGCCTACTCTAGTCTTTGTTATGCATCTGTGTGTGCAAGGCTGAGCCCAACAGCTGAACCATGAACAGAAAAAGCCAAAAACGGACCTTTTCAAATGGTCCAGGGGTCGATCATTTGGTCAGTTCTCCAGGCATTTGCAGACATTCTTCCTGCAGGCAGACTTTTCTCTTAGCCCCAGAGACTATTCTAGAATGCACACGATGGGTTTGCTGAGTTGCTCAAGTGGCAGGTTGTGGTCAACTGTGTAGAACGCCATGAGTGTCCTGGTACATGCATGAAGACTGTTGCAGGATTCCTGACAGAAGCTCAGTCTTCCTCTGCTGTTCTCCCTCACACCTGCTTTCTTTCTCTGGAAGATATAATAATACCAAAGATATAAAAAGAACCAAAGTTAAGCACGGACTAGGACAGGATAACTGATGCTGCCATGACAGCAGGTGATAGAACTGGCCGCCATGCTGACAAGGACATCACAACCATCCTCCACACTATCACTTCATCCCTATTCAGGACCTGAGCCACACATGCCTAGCCCCAGTTCCATTGCCCTCTGGTTTCTGATGAAGAAGCAAGGCTGAGGCCTTCCCTGACCCAGGGATGAGGGGGATAGAGCCATCTCCCCTCTCCCCTCCACTCTCCCACACCCATGCCTCCAGGGAACAGTGCACTTGGGGATCTCTACGAGCCCCGTTCTATTGTGAGAAGTAACAGTGGGAGGTGGACCTATAGCTGATGGGGGGGGGGGCCCACAATAAAAAAAATAAAAAAAAAAAGAAAAAAATAGAAACATACACTAGAGTGACCAGGCTGCTCCTTCCAGGAAGGGCCCAGCACATTGGTAGATTCTCCAGCTATATGCAGACAGAGGCAGCTAGGGCCAGGCGGAGTAAATGATTTACCAGAGCTCCTGGGTCATTGATTCCAGAGCGGGAAGGAAGATGAAGAAACTTAGCCTTAGAAAGCAGTGAATAATGAACAAAATGTGCCTCTGAAGGTAAAGTCCAGGAGCGAGTCTGTATTGAGGGGCTAGTGTTTGATTTAGAAACATGGGTTTCAGGGCTGGAGAAATGGCCCTGAGTTAAGAGCGCTGACACATCTTACAGAGGACCAGGGTTGATCCCCACGGCCACATGGCACCGAGAACCGTCTGAAACTTTCAATTCAGGAGAACTCCAGTTCCAGGGGAATCCGACCGCCTCTTCTGACTCCCGCGCCATTCAGACACGGGTGACAGACCTGCATGCAGACAGTACATTCATACACATACAGAAATAAATAAAATTAAAAAAAAAAAGAAACATGGGATTCTTGGGGCCCTGAAGTCCAGCAGGGTGAAGGGAATGATGACAGAGACAGAGTGAAGGTGCCACTGGATATGTCAGAGCAGATACTACAAAGGAGTTGCCTTGTCAAGGAGCTCCTAGCACACCTGTCCGCTGGGTGCCAGTCCTTAGAAAGGAGAAGAGGAGACATCCAGACTCAAGAATCTATTGCTGGTCCTCAACTGAACAGTCCACGCCCGACACCGTGTGTTACTATGGCAGCTACTATGGAGTCCTAGACTGGGGCTGTGGCTGTGGCTGTGGCTGTGGCTGTGGCTGTGGCTGTGGTCTCTGTCCTGGCTATGGTTACAGGTGCTGTCACCCACTGTGCTGCGGGCGGTGCTGGTCCTCGGGCTTCTACTGAGGAAGTTTTCCAGCCTGTTAGCTGAAATCCACTATTTCATTGAATGTGTCTCCACATTTTCTCACATCAGAAATTCTAAACTATCTTCAAAAATTCTAACTTTGTACTAAAATCTTTAAAACAAAAGAATGCAGCATACACTTCTTATATCCTCATTTTAAATAGGTTCTTTGATGAAATACCAAACTTCTACTCTCTCTACACTGATCTGTAATATATGACCAGTTGTTCTCTCCACCATTTAGATAAAAAAAAATGCCCCCTTTTTTTTTTTGTCTTTTTGTTGAGACAGTGTCTCCCCTTTAGTCCTAGCTTGGCCGTGCAGCTCACTCTGTAAACAAGGCTGGCCTTGAACTCACTGAGATCCACATGCCTCTGCCTCCTGAGTGCTGGGATTAAGGTATGCACCACTATGCCAGCAGCCAAAACAATATGCCTTTAAGTAAACTGTTCAAATTGAAAAAAAAAAAAAAAAGAAGAAGAAGAGGACCAACGCTAACTCTGTGACTGGTCCACGTGTAGCTGCTTACTATTGACATGAGGATGTTTGGTTCTCCAAAAAAGTAGTTCACTGCGGGAGGACCATGTCAGGGACCCAGTCAGACAGAGTTTGTTCAGGAAGACGGGCTAACCCTGGAACAGAGCACTCTAAATATTTCTGAAAACTGCAAATGCTCAGAAAACATGGGCATTCCTACTGGAGAGCAGCAGCTCCTCCACGTGCGCTGTCACCACCAGCTGCATGCTGTGAACAAAATGTTCTGTTTCTCTGTGCCCACGCCCCTTGTGTGTCCAGTTTATTTTTTATCTCTAAAGCTCGATTCAGGGAGAATACTCCAGTGCAACCTCCCTGGTGGTGGGGTGGGGGTTGGGGTGGGCGAGGGCAGGCCATTACCACCCATCCATCTTAATGAAATAACTGAAGTGGTGGCAAAGAAAGACTTAGATTGCAGTTGAGCACCAAGCAATATATCCAATCGATGGTGGTAAATCCAATTCAGGCACCTTAATGACTGAAAGGAATTATTAAGACAACCAGTGACACTACCCAGTCTTGCCTACTCTAGTCTTTGTTATGCATCTGTGTGTGCAAGGCTGAGCCCAACAGCTGAACCATGAACAGAAAAAGCCAAAAACGGACCTTTTCAAATGGTCCAGGGGTCGATCATTTGGTCAGTTCTCCAGGCATTTGCAGACATTCTTCCTGCAGGCAGACTTTTCTCTTAGCCCCAGAGACTATTCTAGAATGCACACGATGGGTTTGCTGAGTTGCTCAAGTGGCAGGTTGTGGTCAACTGTGTAGAACGCCATGAGTGTCCTGGTACATGCATGAAGACTGTTGCAGGATTCCTGACAGAAGCTCAGTCTTCCTCTGCTGTTCTCCCTCACACCTGCTTTCTTTCTCTGGAAGATATAATAATACCAAAGATATAAAAAGAACCAAAGTTAAGCACGGACTAGGACAGGATAACTGATGCTGCCTGACAGCAGGTGATAGAACTGGCCGCCATGCTGACAAGGACATCACAACCATCCTCCACACTATCACTTCATCCCTATTCAGGACCTGAGCCACACATGCCTAGCCCCAGTTCCATTGCCCTCTGGTTTCTGATGAAGAAGCAAGGCTGAGGCCTTCCCTGACCCAGGGATGAGGGGGATAGAGCCATCCCCATCTCCCCTCCACTCTCCACACCCAGCCTCCAGGGAACAGTGCACTTGGGGATCTCTACGAGCCCCGTTCTATTGTGAGAAGTAACAGTGGACGGTGGACCTATAGCTTGATGGGGGGGGGACGGTGGTCATCAGATCTGGGACCCAGGATCAAGTGTAGCCATGTAATGTGTTGCTATTTCTGGGGAGATGTGAAACGGATGTCCACTGCACCCCAGTTAAAGAACCAAGAACGAGAAAGTAAGGTAACCACCAAAAGTCTACCTTAGCCAACCATGGTTTTTTATTGGGTTACTTACAGGAATTAGGAGGTACTCACAGGAATATGGAAAAGTTAAGCTCAGAGATAGTGGGTGATGGTTACTCCACAGGAATATGGGTTGAATGATAGGAAATATGGGGGGTTACTCACAGGAATATGGGTGAATGGTTACTCACAGGAATATGGGTGAATGGTTATGCACAGGAATATGGGTGAATGGTTACTCACAGGAATATGGGTGAATGGTTACTCACAGGAATAGGGGTGAATGGTTACTCACAGGAATATGGGTGAATGGTTACTCACAGGAATAGGGGTGAATGGTTACTCACAGGAATATAGGCGAATAGTTACTCACAGGAATATGGGTGAATGGTGACTCACAGGAATATGGGTGAATAGTTACTCAGAGGAATATGGGTGAATAGTTACTCAAGGAGTAGAATACTGGAATAGGTGAATAGTTACTCACAGGATATGGGTGAATGGTTACTCACAGGAATAGGGGTGAATGGTTACTCACAGGAGTATGGTTGAATATTTACTTATAAGAGCAGTAATGACTCAAATCTGATGTATTACTAACAGCCCAGCCCAGCATGGGTGCCAGATCATGAACACTGGGATCCCCAGAGTGCAGTGTAGAACAGGTTAGAGAATGTCTATTCCAAGTAGCTCAGTTTGTCTTGGGTTTCCAGTCAGCTCCATTGGTCTCTGCTTCTTCCAAACTTACCAACTGGTTTCAGTTTCTTCTACTCAGATCTGTGTCTCAGAGTGTCTTGGCAGAGCTTACAGCTCCTATATGCTTGGGGATGCTTGGGGACGAAGGGGCCTAAAGGTTCTGATTCTTTTCAGGGACTTCCTCCAGCTATTGAGTTCCTTAATTGCTGAGTCTTTACAAGCTATTCTACAGAATGGAATGTATCAATGTGGCCACACAATAGGACCTAACACACATACACATACTCTCTTTTCTCGTCAGCACTCATTCTCTCTCTCTCTCTCTCTCTCTCTCTCACACACACACACACACACACACACACACGATGTATGTGGTCCAGGGACTCATGTGAGGCATGAGTCTGGAGAGTTAGAGATGTACCAGCCTTGGAGAGTCACAGTACAGGATTGTCCTGGTTCTTAGCCCGAAGTAGCCAGAGCAGGCTGGGTATTGTCACAACCTTGTTCTTATCTGTAATCTACCCATTCAGTCACTTCCAGATGCTTGCTACTTGGCAGATACCATCGTAGGCACTACTGACATTGTAAGCACTGACACAAAGCCTGGCTCTCAGGTTGCCTGCAGTCTACCAGAAGTATTCTATAAACCAAGGCAGTGACCCTTGCATGCCAAGTGGTGGTAAAGTCTATGAGGAAAATGAAGCAGAGGCAGTGCTGGGAGGAAGCCTCACACAGCCAAGGGGATCTCTGCAAGAACACTGCATGGATAACATGGAAGGGAAATGGTTGGAGTAGCACAATGGCCACATGCTAGGCAGCAACAATGAAGTTGGCTCACTTGAGGAACAGACTTTCAGGCTGTGTTAGAAGTCAAATGTTGTGGCTGGGCGTGGTAGCACACGAGTTTAATCCGAGCACTTGGGAGGCACAGGCAGGCGGATCTCTGGAAGTTCAAAGCCAGCCTGGTCTATAAAATGAGTTCCAGGACAGCCAGAGTGACAGGGAGGCCTGCCTCAAAAGAACCAAAAAAAAAAAAAGAAGAAAGAAAGAAGTAAAATGTCGCATTAATGAGCACAGACCACGCCACGATCTGTATGAAAATACAGCTGCTTGGGCTGAGAGAGATGGCCTAGGCGGTTAAGAAGTGCCAAAGTGCTTCTTGATAGAAGGACCCAGGTTTGATCCCCAGCACCCACATGGTAGCTGAGAACAGTCCTTTAACCCAGTTTCCGGGGGAATCCGATACCCCTCTTTCTGACCTCTGCGTTGCATGGCATGACACGGGTGCAACCAACCTACACTCATACCACAGATAGTATACCCATAAAAAAAAATAAATAAAATTTAAAAAAGAAAGTACACGCTGCCTTTAGATTTGGGTTATGAGATTAGGCAGACACACAAAGCACCAGAACGCAGGAGGAAAGGAAAAGGCAAAGAGCATAGACAGAGCACCCGAACATGAAGATAGACAGAGCCAATGAAACAGTAGCACAACTGACGACGAGCCGTGAACATGAGAACATAGACAGAGCCGTGAACATAGAGCATAGACAGAGCCTGAATTAGAACATAGACAGAGCCGTGAATATAGACATAGACAGAGCCATGTAGACATAGACAGAGAGTACGAGCATAGACATAGCCGTGAACATAGAACATAGACAGAGCCGTGAACAGTAGAGCATAGACAGAGCCATGAACAGTAGAGCATAGACAAGCCATGAACGTAGACATGACAGAGCCGTGAACGTAGAGCATAGACAGAGCCATGAACATAGAGCATAGACAGAGCCTAACTAGAGCATGACACATGAGAGCATAGACAGAGCCGTGAACATAGAACATAGACAGAGCCATGAACATAGACATAGACAGAGCCGTGAACATAGAGCATAGACAGAGCCGTGAACATAGAACATAGACAGAGCCATGAACATAGAACATAGACAGAGCCATGAACATAGAACATAGACAGAGCCGTGAACATAGAGCATAGACAGAGCCGTGAACATAGAACATAGACAGAGCCGTGAACATAGAGCATAGACAGAGCTCATGAACGTAGAACATAGACAGAGCCGTGAACATAGCAGCATAGACAGAGCTGTGAACGTAGAGCATAGGACAGAGCCGTGAACGTAGAGCAGCACCGTAACGTAAGCATGGACGCCGTGAACAGTAGAACATAGACAGAGCGTGAACATAGACATAGACAGAGCCATGAACATAGAACATAGACAGAGCGGTGAACATAGAACATAGACAGAGGTGTGAACATAGAGCATAGACAGAGCCATGAACATAGAGGATAGACAGAGCCCTGAACATAGAACATAGACAGAGCCTGAACATAGAACATAGACAGAGCCGTGAACATAGAGACAAGAGATAGAACATGACGACCGTGAACGTAGAGCATGAAGAGCCTAAGTAGAGCTCAGGGTGAACGTAGAGCATAGACAGAGCCGTGAACATAGAGCATAGACAGAGCCATGAACGATAGAACATAGACAGAGCCGTGAACTAGAGCATAGGACAGAGCCGTGAACATAGAGCATAGACAGAGCCGTGAACATAGAATAGACAGAGCCGCTGAACTAGAGCATGGACAAGAGCCGTAGAACGTAGAGCATAGACAGAGCCATGAACATAGAGCATAGACAGAGCTGAACATAGAGACATAGACAGAGCAGTGTGAACATAGAGCATAGACAAGCCGTGAACGATAGAACATAGAAGCCCATGAACATAGAGATAGACAAGCCATGAACGTAGAACATAGACAGAGCCGTGAAAGCATAGAAACATACGAAGCATAGACGCCGTGAACTAGAGCATAGACAGAGCATGAACATAGAACATAGACAGAGCCGTGAACGTAGAGCATGGACAGAGCCGTGAACGTAGAGCATGGACAGAGCCAGTGACATAGAGCATAGACAGAGCCGTGAACATAGAGCATAGACAGAGCCATGAACATAGACATAGACAGAGCCATGAACAAGACATATCGAGCGTGACATAGACATAGAAGCCGGAGTGACAGACAACTAACGAAGACAAGCTTGACAAGACATGACAGGCCGTGAACGTAGAGCATGAGAGCCTGAAGAGGCTGGACGACGTGAACGTAGAGCATGGACAGAGCCGTGAACGTAGAGCATAGACAGAGCCGTGAACATAGAACTAGACAGAGCCCTGAACATAGAGCATAGACAGAGCCGTGAACGATAGAGCATGACAGAGCCGTGAACGTAGAGCATGGACAGAGCCGTGAAGTAGACATAGACAGAGCCGTGAATAGAGCATAGAGAGCCACGTAGAGCATAGACGGCCATGAACATAGAGCATAGACAGAGCCATGAACGTAGAACATAGACAGAGCCGTGAACATAGAGCAAGACAGAGCCGTGAACATAGACATAGACAGAGCGTGAACATAGAACATAGACAGAGGTAACATAGAGCATCATAGCCGTGAACATAGACATGAGCCATGAACATAGAACATAGACAGAGCGCTGAACATAGAACATAGACAGAGACCTGAACTGTAGACCATAGACAGAGCCGTGAACATAGAGCATAGACAGAGCCATGAACGTAGAACATAGACAGAGCCGTGAACGTAGAGCATGACAGAGCCGGAGAGCAACAGCTGAACGTAGAGCATGGACAGAGCCGTGAACGTAGAGCATGGACAGAGCCGTGAACGTAGAGCATGGACAGAGCCGTGAACGTAGAAGCATGGACAGAGCCTACTAGAGCATGCAGACCGTGAAGTAGAGCATACAGACCGGAACGTAGCATAGAATGAACATAGAACATAACAGAGCCGTGAACATAGAGCATAGAAGACATGACAGCATAACAGGCGTGAACATAGAGCATAGAACCAGAGACATCAGACGTGAACGTAGAGCATGGACAGAGCCGTGAACGTAGAGCATGGACAGAGCCGTGAACGTAGAGCATGGACAGAGCCGTGAACGTAGAGCATAGACAGAGCCATGAATAGAAATAGAAGAGCATAAGTAACAGAAGCCGTGAACTATAGAGCATAGACAGAGCCCTGAACAAAGAACATAGACAGAGCCGATGAACGTAGAGCATAGACAGAGCCATGAACATAGAGATAGACAGAGCCTGAACGTAGAGCATAGACAGAGCCATGAAAGCATAGAGCATAGACAGAGCCCGTGAACATAGAGCATGACAGAGCGTGAACAGTAGAGCATAGAGACTGACAGAAGACAGACAGTGAACGTAGAGCATAGACAGAGCCATGAACATAGAGCATAGACAGAGCCCTGAACAAGCATAGACAGAGCCATAAGTAGACATGACAGACCGTGAACGTAGAGCATGGACGAGCCGTGAACGTAGACATGCAGAGCCGTGAACTGACTGAAGAGCTGAACTAGATGGAGAGCTGAACGAGCTGGACGATGAATAGGCATGAAGAGCAATAGAGCATGGAGCCGACTGAATACAAATGAAGTAAAATAGACAGAGCCATATAGACATAACAGCCTAACAAGAGTAGACAATACGACATGAAGCCATGAACATAGACATAGACAGAGCCGTGAACATAGAACATAGACAGAGCCGTGAACATAGAGCATAGACAGAGCCATGAACATAGAACATAGACAGAGCCATGAACATAGAAGCATAGACAGAGCCGTGAACGTAGAGCATAGACAGAGCCTGAACATGAACAGAGATGAAAGAGCATAGACAGAGCCGTGAACGTAGAACATAGACAGAGCCTGAACATAGAGCATAGACAGAGCCTGAACATAGAGCATAGACAGAGCCATGAGATCATAGAAGACCGAGTAGACATGACAGAGCCGAGTAGAACATAGACAGAGCATGATGAGCATGAGGCCCTGAACTAGAGCATAGACAGAGCCGTGAACGTAGAGCATAGACAGAGCCGTGAACGTAGAACATAGACAGAGCCCTGAACATAGAGCATAGACAGAGCCATGAACTAGAACATAGACAGAGCCATGAACATAGAGACATAGACAGAGCCGTGAACGATAGAGCATAGACAGAGCCGTGAACGTAGAGCATGGACAGAGCCGTGAACGTAGAGCATGGACAGAGCCGTGAACGTAGAGCATGGACAGAGCCGTGAACGTAGAGCATGGACAGAGCCGTGAACGTAGAGCATAGACAGAGCCGATGAACGATAGAACATAGACAGAGCCTGAACAGAGAGCATAGACAGAGCCGTGAACGTAGAACATAGACGGCCTGAACATAGAGCATAGACAGAGCATGAACAGTAGAACATAGACAGAGCCATGAACATAGAGATAGACAGAGCCCTGAACATAGAGCATAGACAGAGCCATGAACATAGAGGCATAGACAGAGCCCTGAACATAGAGCATAGACAGAGCCGTGAACGTAGAGCATAGACAGAGCGTGAACATAGACATAGACAGAGCCGTGAACGTAGAGCATAGACAGAGCCTGAACAGTAGAACATAGACAGAGCCATGAACATAGAGCATAGACAGAGCCATGAACATAGAACATAGACATGACGACCGTGAACTAGAGCATAGACAGAGCCGTGAACATAGACATAGACAAGAGCCATGAACGTAGAACATAGTACAGAGCCGTGAACATAGAGCATAGACAAGAGCCGATGAACATAGAACATATACAGAGCCGTGAACATAGAGCAAGAACAGAGCCATGAACATAGAGCATAGACAGAGCCCTGAACATAGAGCATACACAGAGCTATGAACGTAGAACATAGACAGAGCCGTGAACAGTAGAGCATAGACAGAGCCGTGAACATAGATAGAGCATGAAAGACAGAGAGCCGTGAACAGTAGAGCATAGGACAGAGCCGGGAACGTAGAAGCATAGGACAGAGCCGTGAACGTAGAGCATAGACAGAGCCAGTGAACGTAGAGCATAGACAGAGCAGTGAACACAGAGCATAGACAGAGCCAGAATAGAACAGAGACTAGATAGAACATAGACAGAGCATGTGAACATAGAGCATAGACAGAGCCGATGAACGTAGAGCATGGACAGAGCCGTGAACGTAGAACATAGACAGAGCCATGAACATAGAACATATACAGAGCCCATGAACATAGAACATAGACAGAGCTGNCGGTGGTCATCAGATCTGGGACCCAGGATCAAGTGTAGCCATGTAATGTGTTGCTATTTTCTGGGGAGATGTGAACGGATGTCCACTCACCCCAGTTAAAGAACCAAGAACAGACAAAAGTAAGGACACCACCAAAGTCTACCTTAGCCAACCAATGGGTTTTATTGGGTTACTTACGATGGATCAGGAATGGGGAAGTAGTCACAGGGATGGTAAGGAATGATTACTCACAGGAATATGGGTGAATAGTTACTCACAGGAATATGGGTGAATGGTTACTCACAGGAATATGGGTGAATGGTTACTCACAGGAATATGGGTGAATAGCTACTCACAAGTATAGGTTACTCACATATGGGTTACAGGTAGGATGGGTTAGAGTGTGTTACTCACAGGATATGGGTGAATGGTTACTCACAGGAATAGGGGTGAATGGTTACTCACAGGAATATAGGTCGAATAGTTACTCACAGGAATATGGGTGAATGGTGACTCACAGGAATATGGGTGAATAGTTACTCAGAGGAATATGAGTGAATAGTTACTCAAAGGAATATGGGTGAATAGTTACTCACAGGAATATGGGTGAATGGTTACTCACAGGAGTATGGGTGAATGGTTACTCACAGGAGTATGGTTGAATATTTTACTTATAAGAGCAGTAATGACTCAAAATCTGATGTATTACTAACATGAACATAGAGCATAGACAGAGCCATGAACGTAGAACATAGACAGAGCCATGAACATAGAGCATAGACAGAGCCATGAACATAGAACATAGACAGAGCCATGAACGTAGAGCATAGACAGAGCCATGAACATAGAGCATAGACAGAGCCGTGAACATAGAACATAGACAGAGCCCTGAACATAGAGCATAGACAGAGCCATGAACATAGAGCATAGACAGAGCCATGAACATAGAGCATAGACAGAGCCGTGAACATAGAGCATAGACAGAGCCATGAACGTAGAGCATAGACGAAGCCATGAACACAGACCATAGACAGAGCCATGAACATAGAGCATAGACAGAGCCATGAACGTAGAACATAGACGAAGCTATGAACACAGAGCATAGAATATCCCGTAAAGATGACACGCCTGATGTGAAGAAGCAGGATTAACACCAGCATTCTGATCTAGGTTCAGCAACCTCTTGTAGTGTGACTTTAAGTGAATCAGATTTTCTGGACTTCAGTCTGCTCCCATAATAAGTTAAATATCCACATATGTCTTAAAAATCAAATAATAATCTATTGACTATTTGGCATTTGAATTAATTTATCTTCTTAAGCTGCTAAAGCACCTGTGAAGCACTCTGTGAAGCAAGTGTCATTTTATAACTAAGGACAATATGGTTCAGAATAGTTAACTAACTTGCCAGGCTAGACATGTAGCTCAGTGACAGAGTGCTAACCCAGTACGTGTGATGCCCTAGGTTTCCCCAGCACAGCCAGAAACAAAACCAAAACAAACAACAGCAACAAAAACCACCAACTTTCGCAAGGACCCTCAGTTGTATGAATGAAAAACAAACCTTATTCAAGCTTTAAAAAAATCTTTGGGAACTAAGAGATGGCTCCATAGGTAAAGTGTGGACCAGTGTTCAGATCCCTAGGATCTGCACAAAAAGCAAGGTACGGGGCCAGAGATGTAGCTCAGCTATTAAAAGCACTGGCTGCTCTTGTAGAAGACTGGGGTTCCATTCCCAGCACCCCATGACAGCCAACAACTGTCTGTAACTCCAGTTCCAGAGAATTCATCGCCCTCTTCTGACCACATTGCATGGCACGGGTGCACTTACACATGCGGGTAATACACTCATACACATAAAATAAAAATAGGGGCTGGAGAGATGGCTCAGCGGTTAAGAGTGCTGACTGCTCTTGCAGCGGAGCTGGGTTCAATTCCCAGGACCCACATGGCAGCTAAGAACCGTCTTTAACTCCAGTTCCAGGGGAATCCAACACCCTCTTCTGACCTCCATGGCATGCAGAGAGTACATTCATACAAATAAAAAAATAATAAATTTTTTTAAAAAATTAAAAATAATAAAAATAATGAACATTTTCTTTAAAAAGCAAGGTACAACTGCTAGTGCCTATAATCCCAGCACTAGATAGGCAGAAACAGGAAGATTCCTGGGCCAGCCATCCTTGTTAAATCAAGAAGTTCCAAGTTCAGTAGCCTCCTGTTCCTGCACTTACTGCTACAGCTCAGAAATAGTACGTCATTACCCATTCCAGCTAGCTCAGGGGAGCTAGGGAACATAGCCCCCCTTATGTCTAGAAAGAGGAGGAGACCCAGGGACATGGATGTGCCAGAGACCCCTTGTAATAGTTACCATGCGAATCAGCCTTGTGTTACATTTACTAATCCATGAGCACATATTAGATTCTAATAGGTAGAGTTTATATTTTGCAAATGAAGAATCCTATGTTCAAAAATAAAATACAAAACTGGCTTGAGATCTCACAACTAAAATCTGGATCTTCCAGTTGCACTATCCCAGAGTTCCTGGGAAAAGCGAGTGTTGTTTATGTATGCAAACAGAGACTGTAAAGCAAACTGGTGGAGACAAGACGTGGTCCTAGCCAGGCCTGGGGAGAGCAAGATGCGTAAAGTCATTGAACCTGGTGTCCCCCACCCTCCCGAGTCTACTGCATCTGAAACATCTTTGACTATAAGTCATCCCACTTGAGATTCGAGGCAGATGGATTTGAAGGTAGGGCTGGACCACAGAGGAAAGTTCATGGTAAACAAGCAAATGTGTGCAATTTGTAGAGATGATTTGCATGCACACAGTTCTGTTCCATTTACATAGTGCTTGCATATGCACGATCTCATTTGCATTCAGAGGCTTAGGGACACCCTAGGCAGAGATGAGGTTATCCTAGAAGGTCATAACTTGTTGTGAAAGATACAGGACACATCCTGAGTGACTCCATCCAAAACGGAGTATGGCTCAGATAGTGGAATGGGAGACGCTCCCTGGATGAATAGTCCAGAGTCTATTGAAATGTAGGAACCCATTGAATGAAGCCCCTCTCTTGCTGAACTTCATTTTCACATTCTCCAAAATATCCCCATTGCAGACCTTTCTGCAGGGCTGTAGGAGACTGTGAGCTCATATAACTTTGCCATTCAGTGCTGCTTATCCAATGTGCAGACTCCTTAGACTCTTCCCGCAGCTGCTTCGAGTGCTGTTAGCTCTGTCTGGAACATGGCTCTGACCACTTCCTCCAGGACCACTTTCTCTCTGCTGTTGATGAAGTGTGCTCAGTTTCCCTCCCTTGGCAAATCAGCTGCTATCACTGTCTCCTCTGGTAGCTTTGTGAGCTGGGAGACCGTCTTTACCTCCAGCACTGCCCTGCTTCTTATTCTTGACTCTGTCAGCATATATATGAACAATCTTTCAAAAACCCTGGCTTCTCTTGTGTTATCTTTAATTATCCAACTTTCCTCTCCTCCCTTGCCATCTCCCTTCTTAGACCACAGACCTTGTCACTAACTTCAATTCTAGCTCTGTCATGGTATTACTATAACATACACAGCTTATTGCTCCTCCCTCTGTTCTATCATGTGAAGGACCTGCTTACAACAGCCTTGTCATGCTCTGATGACTCTCATAGGGTACACATACTGCTCTCTTCTTCCACAACCACCACCACTCGATATTCACCTCATGTGTGTGTTTCCCAGTTAACCCGAAGTTCTAATCTGTGTATTGAACAGGCCTCCAATTCTCTTGCCCTCCTTTGCCTGGAAAACCCTCAAATTTGGTTGAGTAGGACTCTGTGCTTCTTTTGTGTTACTCCAAGCACATGGTTAGACAGAAACGCACAGGCTACTAAACAATCAATCACTGCAGCTTCACCAGGCCCAGGTGTCACCCTAGCCCATTGATCGCCCTTCCCTCCAGCGTTACTATGACTACTCCAAACTGCCTAGTTTCCTTCAATCTCCATCTCGTCCCTGTTTTTCAGTCAGTTGATAACGTGCTTCCTATTTCACAGAGATGATGAAAGCAATCAGAATTGAATATAGGGAAAATTACCCTGTAAGCTCTAATCACACACCTATATCTGTGTCCACCCATAATACCCTTCCCAAGAGTACTGAGGGTCAGCCTTCCCACCCTAGACTGTGCCCTCTAGAATCGTGCCTGTCCTACCTAACCAGAGTGCTGCTTTAGCAATCTGCCCTTACTGCTTCTACATCAACATTTCTTCTTGTGTACTTGGTAACTCAAGCCCAGGGAAGAACCCAGGGCTTTGCCCAGGCTGGGCGAGTGCTCTACCACTGAGCTTTACCATCAATCACTTTAGAGATTTTTATACAAATTTATTTCTCATCTTAAAAAAAGTCAAAGACATGTAGATGAATTTTGACACACTTAAGTTCTTCTAATTAACCATTTATCTTTCTGTCCTTTCTAAGAGCAAATTTTTAAAGAAGATTGTCTACAGTCATTTCTAATTCTGCTCCTTTTGCTTTGATGTTTGATTCTTTTACTGGAGTTGTATTTTGTATGGCAAGATTACACATATATGTATAAATATAGCTTATGGAATAATTATGAGGGCTAGGAATATAGATTAGTTGATATGGTGCTTACCTAGAATGTACCATAAGGCCCTAAGTTTGATCCCCAATACAACGTAAACTAGGAGTTGTGGCAAATGCCTTTAAGTGGAGACAGGAAGTTCCAGGTCATTCTCAGTTATATATTGAGTTTGAGGCCAAACTGTGATACATAATACCCTGTCGAAAGAAAGAAAGAAAGAAAGAAAGAAAGAAAGAAAGAAAGAAAGAAAGAAAGAAAGAAAGAAAGAAAGAAAAAAAGAAAGGAAGGAAGGAAGGAGAAAGAAAGAAAGAAAAAGAGAGAGAGAGAGAGAGAGAAAGGGGGAGAGACAGAGAGAGGGAGAGACAGAGAAAAAGAAAGAAAATAAAGGGATAGATAGATGGTAGATGGATAGATAAATGACAAATAGCTAGATAGATGTGCACTTAATATATCTAGTATTAGACAGAGGACAGACGAATATGCAAGAGAGAGATGTCACATTACAGTGGTGCCTGAACAAAGACAGAAAACCAGTAATGGCCCAATCTGTTCTGAGAACTTACTACTTCGTATTTCTCTCAGAACTGTTCCCAAACAAAAGGCTTGTTCTGCAGTTATGGGGAAAGTACATCTAGCATGACATGGGACAGGGAAAGAGAAACCTTGTCCTATCAAGGAAGAATTTTCCCTTTCTGATGCCTCCCACCCACTGACCCAGAATAGCACAAACAACCACAAACAGATCTTATCACTCTAACTCCACTTGTTTACAAGCTGGATGATTCATTGTTTCCATGATATTCACTGCTTGCAGTGCTTGTTATTTTCACCACACACACACACACACACACACACACACACACACACACACTACTCTAGGTTGGAGTCAAAGAAGGGTCATACGGGATTAGAGCTATGTGTTTAGCTTGCAAAAGCAGCCAATAGTGTAATAAGTGTTTATACTGTAAACAAGCTGAGATAGCGTTAAAAGATCTCAAAATATAAGGTATATTTAGGTTACGAGATTAGGTGAGATTCCCATTTGTAACAGAAAACATCTCCCAAAAAGTAATTCCGATAGATAGATAGATAGATAGATAGATAGATAGATAGATGATAAATAAATAGATAATAGATTGCCAGGGTTCTCTACAGTATCAGATATGAACATGCACATTAAAAGGGAATTTATTAGATTGGCTTACACAATATGCCAGGGTTCTCTACAGTATCAGATATGAACATGCACATTAAAAGGGAATTTATTAGATTGGCTTACACAATATGGTCTGGATAGTCCAACAATGGCTGTCTCACATGGAGAGCCTGAGGGTCCAGTAACTGCTCAGTCCACAAGGTTGGATGTCCCAGCAGTGCCAGCTTGGCACTGGGAGTTTGGAGGATTCCTAGAGAGCTTCTGTTCTTAGTTTATGTTAGAACCTCAAGAAACTGGTTCTGATATCAATGAAGGAATGCAACAGGGTAGAAGAGCTTGCCAGCCCCATAAATGCAAGCTCTCAAAAAACAAAGCGTCCTTCCTCTGTGTCCTTTTAACCACACTGCCACCAGGAGGTGTGGCCCACAAATAGGGTGGTCTTCCCAGGTCAAATGGTCTGATCAAGAAAGTCTTTCACATGAGTACCCAGGTCCCTTCACTTTTGTTGGTTCCAGATCCAGACAAGTTGGCCACCAAGATTAGCTGTCATCTAGGCACTTGACCTATTTAGTATTAGATATTTACATCAGTATATAAATAGATGTTATATATCTAGATGCTAGATGAATAATAGATAATAAATATAGGATAGATATGTGACAGATAATAAATAGATAAATGATACATAGATGATTGATAGACAGACAGATGATGATAGATAGATGATAGATGATATATAGATGATTGCTAGACAGATGATAAATGATAGACAAATAGATGATATATAGATAATAAATAATAGATGATAGATGATACATAGATGATTGATAAACAGACAGATGGTAGATGATAGATAGATTAATAGATAGATGACAGATGATATGTAGATGATTGACAGACATGATAAATGATAGATGACAGATAAATGATAGATAGATAGATAGATTAATAGATAGATGATAGATGGTAGACAAATGATAGATAGATGATAGGATTGAATTTGTTTGGTTTTAGTCTCCTGCTATCATTACTTAAGCCTGTCATTGCTTGATCTCCAGCAGCTAATAGTGTGCATGGAATATGTATGTGCTCAGTAAATGTCTGATGAATGAATGTGCCAGAAGCTTACTTTCTAATTGTGCTCTTAATCACTAGCCTACAATGTGAGCAAAATGTACTGAAATCTCTAAACCTATACATCTTGCATCAGCTAAAATATGCTAAGTGTGCTGCACACATATCCCGTTGCTTAAATATGGTAATTTCCTTGCTTTCATTTTCCTAATGCTGAGAACCATTATGTATCTCAAAGAGCTTGCACCCGTTGTTGGAGTGCAATCATCTTAGCATGTCCCTTTTGCTATTAAATTACTGTGCTTGGAATGACTAGTGATATACTTAACAGGGGACACCCCAGCCTGAGGCATCCATTTTGACTCTCAGACACAGTTCTCAGACAGAGAGACTGACATGCATCTGGCCCAACCACCTCACAGAGCATTTGCTAATAAAAGATATAGCAATTTTACATTTCTAGGCACATGGACAATGTTATTTTATATTAAAGAAGAATGTGATAGGCCCCCAAAACCAGTAGTTCAAATCTCAGTTGTGATACTTTCTAGACTCATGTTTAGAGAGTGGTGCGACCTTCTTGGTGGTCCCTATCATGGGTCCTACTGTCTATCCTGGGTCATGGGGCACACTGAGAAAGATAATGTCTATGAATGCTCTGTAAACTTACCACCCTTCCTTGGCTCCTGGAGAAAGTTTTATGTGATGCCCATCAACCAACAAAATCTCTTTCAATGTCCCTCTGGGAGTGTTGCCCGACCCTACTCACCTGCTGACCATGAGCAGGATATCTTTGAGCACAGCCAGCTTCCTGCCCCATTTTCTCTCCATTATTCCTGCTCCTCCTGCCTCGTTCCCATCCCTCTACCACATAGAAATGTTCACAGAGGAAGGCCTGAAGACCAAGCCTGAAGATCAACCTAAACAAAAGGAAGAAGTTTCTAGCAAGCAAAGCGTTCAAAGATGAGATACATGTCCATTGAATAGCCTAGGGTTATTTTCCTTCGAAGCATTTAAACTGAAAAAAGCCTGCCTGTTGCTGCCTCATCATACAGGAAGTCTGGGGCATGGGATGGGTGAGATCAGGAGACCTTGGAGGAAGTCATCAGAGATTCTGAGAGCCACCTGATTGTGACCAGTACCCAATACAACCCCCAAAGGAGCCAGGATCTCAGAAAAAGTCAGAATCAGATTGGGGAAAACACGAAAGCACAGGAAGCCTTGAACATCAGACAGAAAGCAGTGATTAGAAATATTAACGAGGTTATGAGAAAGGGAACAAAACACAGAAAGGGAAGCTAGACTGCCTGGGGCCACGATTAAAGGCCAGGGAACATCTTCTAAGAATCCCTGGGAGAGGAAAAGGAATGCTGTGGAAAAGATGCCACGGGGTCCATTGTCGCTGCTCCTGGCTGTCAGGAGTAGGCTGGAAATGTAGGATCCCTCCTGAGACTGTGCTAGACAAAGGCCCTGTCTTCCTCTAACCCCATCTCTGCCTGTCCAGCCCAGGTAGAACTCTGTCTTAATTTCCCTCCTCTAACCCCATCTCTGCCTGTCCAGCCCAGGTAGGACTCTGTCTTAATTTCCCTCCTTTACCACATCCCTGCCTGGGGGATCTCTGATAAAGAGCTTCCCCTCAGCCCACGGCATGGCCTCCCCACCTCTCACAGATGGCTTTCACTTCACTCTGGACCCCCTTTCACTACAACCTCACCTGTGGGTCTGGTTCTCTCTTTGATATAAGGTTTCTAAATCCTATTTGATGTGATAATGTGATGTTGAGGCAAAGTTCTTGTGTCCCTGAACTTCTCCATATTGCCCTTTGCAACAATCTTCACTTCCTTTGTGCTGTGACATTCTATCAAGACCTTCATTGTGTGACTGGCTCTCCCCTAAATGTATTCACCATTCTTCTTAGAGTGGGGTCTAGGAAGATATACAGCTGCCCGGAAATACTGTGTCTAGCAAATGGTCTGGGGTCTTGTCTATGTGTTTATTATTCTATGTCTAGGAACACAGCCCAGATATCAGGATGGAGGGAGACCTTAGTACATTTTGCAAAGATAATAATCATTGTGCATCTTTATAGGGTTCAGTGTGACATTTGGTGCATCTATACTCTGCATGTAGATCAGCCTGCGATACTTGGGCTGTACACTATCTCAAGCATGTACCATTTCTTCATAATTAAATTTAAAATCCTCTCTCCCAGCCAGCTTGAATATGACATGCTACTTTTAAACCTGTAATTACCTTCTGTGTAACAGAGTACTAGAACTTATTCCTCTTATTTGGTTGAGACTTTGGACTTGTCTCTCCCAATTCCCATCTCTCTCTAGCTCTGAGAATCCACTGTTCTTTCCTCTGCTTCTTTGAACTGAACTGTCCTAGGTTTTCCATATCAGTCAAATTATGTGTTGTTTGTCTTTCTGTGTCTGACTCATTTAATTTAACGTAAAGTCTTCTAGATCGAACCATATTCCCATATGTGTCAGAATTTTCTCTTCCTTTCTTTCTTTTTTCTTTCTTTCTTTCAGTTTTTGAGACTAGATAGTATTCCATTGTGTTTATAAACCACATTTTCTTTACCCATTCATCAACTGATGGCATTTCTGTTGAACATTGGTGTTGAACATTCCTTCATTTGTTAATCATTGCTTATCTTTTCTTGAGAAATGGCTATCCAAATATTTGAATCCTTTGCCCTTTTAAAAATTGTGTTAAGGGTGGAATCAAGGCACAGATTTCATCAAGTTCACCCATGCTATTTTGGGTTACTGTACGTGATTAACTTGGGAAGCAAACTTTATTTTTTAGTTAAATCATCCTATAGGTGAAAGAGATTGCTACCAGGTGATACTATATGAGAGCGAAATTATAAAGAACATTCGTTTATACCAATCCCAAAGTAATTGTTATACAGTTTTTAATTAAAGCTAATGTGGACAACAGCAATTTATATCACCAATTAACTCAGATGCATTACTGTTTTTATCAGCCTCTAAACCAATGTTGTTTAATATACACATATTTACTTTTACTAAGTCCTAAAACACATCCTGTAGTATCCTGTAGACAGAGTCTGGGCAAAACTGGATACTTGTTGAACTCACGTCAATTAAATATGCATCAATCGAATATACACCAGTGTCCCTCTCCCACCCCTCCCACCCGCTTTAACCGATCACCATTTCAGTCAGTTTTCTGATGCAATCTTCTGTTGTTGTTCTTTTAATATGCACTCCTCTCCACAAGAAATAATTTAAAACTGAGTTATTGGTACTAGATCCCACAAATAGAGATACCATTTGTCGTTTGTTTTTTTCTGGGACTGTGTTACTATAACTGACATCGTCTTCCTAGCTCCATCCATTCTTCTGCAAGTTCATGATGTTTGTCTTTCTTTACCACTGACAAAATTCTATTATACATGTACCACATTTTCTCTATCCACTATCAGTTGAGGGGCATTTGGTTTGATTCCAGTTTTTTGCTATGTGAACAGAGCGTCAATAAATATAGCTGTGCATGTATTCTCTGCAGTAAGAATGAGTCTTGTGGGTATATACCCAGGAGTGTATGCTGGATGGTATGTATATACAACTGCTTTTTTGAAAGACTCATGGGTCAAAAATAAACCAAATAAAAAAGGGGGATAAGGTAGATATGAAAACTTTTTGTCAAAAAACCTTGCAAACCCAAATCTTAAAACTAACTACGGGAAAGGATTTGTATGTTCCAACAGGCCAGAGTACACACAAACTTAATGGCTGAGAAAGAAAATGCAGCTTTGCAGCCAGAAAGTGCTAGCAGAAGGATTGACTCCTCTGGGCATTGAAGGGAAGAAATGCCTCAGATTGCTGCAGACATCAGGCTCCTTCTGGGATCCTACTAGTAAAAACTATTTTTAATAGAATCCTAATGAAGCTTACCTTCTAGTGCTGCAAGGTTTTAATACAAGAGACTTTCTTAACTCCCCCCCCCCATAGAATAAGGAGAAATATGATGATGATGAGGTCGTTCTCAACTGTAAATGGAGCCAGCTGTTTAGAGGTATTTCTTGTAAAATCGGTAAAAACTGCCTTCTTTAATTGACTAATACATAGAAACTGTGAAAAGGATTATTCTCTATTCAGACCAATATAATACTAAAGTCTCCTTAACTATGCACTTAAACAAAATATATTAATACAGGAGCTCTGACATCAACATGGATTATCTAGCAAAGGATATGTGGCCAGGGGATCCAAGCCCCCACAAAAGGTAAAGGGCTCCTTGCCTCCAAACTGGGATATTTGCAGGAAGAGAGGCGATAAGCCCCTGCTTTTGAAGACTGAATATAAACAGGGAAGATGTATGGAGACCGCACTTGCAAGTATACAGATGGTCTCTGGAATGCCAAGAGAGTGTTACCAAGGCCAATAAACCAATAAAGCAAATGTAGCCTCCTTGAGTCAAGCAAACTCCTCATCAGCACCAGCTACACCTCACTGCCTGGAAATACTGTGCAGCAGTGGCAGCCATATGTCTGTATATCCAAATCTAATTGGCTATTAGCTCTCTCCTGGAGGAATAACCCACGGCTGATGCCACAGCTTACATCCTCTACTGGTTAGGAGATGTTATAAACCACATGAAGACCCTGTCATACTTAACAGAAGAAAATGTAATTCATGGATTAAATACCATCCAATCCGTGTCTATACAAGGTAACCTACCATAAAATTAGTACTGTTTAAATACCTATATATTATTGCATGTGCTTCATTAGTAGGATCGAAAGGTTATGCCTGGACAAGCTGGAGCCCATGAAAGAAAACAGCCAGAATTGACTAGAGACCAAGACAACGCTCCAGAGAAATAGACTGTTTTGCTTCTCATACACCTGTGCCCCTTTTCTAAGCCTAGGGAACAATCTGCGGAAGAGGGGGTGTGATAGAATGTAAGGGCCCTGCGATTGGGGTGAATGGTGAAACTACAACAATATAGACTGGATACTCATTTGATCAACTTGATGACATACAAGCGCCCCCTGCTGGATGGTGGGACCCATGAAGCTGTGTGGGTTTGGGCACAACTTCTCGCAAATTGGTTTTACATGAAGGATGCTTGTACTCACAAATTATCACTTATTGTTAAAAAAAAAATGAAACAAAAACAAAACAAAAGCAAAGAAAGATGAAGAAAAGTTAACAGCAGAATGCATGATCTGGGATGGGTAGAGGGTAGGGTGGGGGGAAGGGACTGGGGTATATGCCTGAACTGAATTGGAAAATGATGTATGAAATACACAAAGCAAATAAATAAAAAATTAAAAAAAAGGAAAAAAAAAGGGGGATACAGTTATATATAAAACTTTTTGCCAAAAACTTTTCGATTTAATCTTAAAACTATGGGGAAAAGATTTGTATGTTCTCACAGGTCAAAACATCACCAACTTAACAGCTGAGAAAGAAAAGATATAGCCTTACATTGTGTAGGATGTACCAAGAAATACCAGCAGAGAAGTTGGCCCATCTAAGTATTAAAAGGAGGAAAAACCTCAGACTCTAACTGTAAATTAAAGCTGACTGTTATAGAGGTTATCTCTCAAAAACTGGTAAAAACTGCTTTTTTTTTTATTATTACTATATGGAACTGTTAAAAGATTATTCTCTATGACATACCATTTCATAAGGATTAAAAACTTACCAATGTAAGTGATTTAAGCAAAATATATTAATAGGAGAGAATCTTTGTATCAGCAATGTTTATTCTCCAAGGAGATGTTGGCCGGGGGATCCAAGCCCCCTCCCAAAAGGTAAAGGCTTCTGGCCTGTAAACTAGGAAACCTGCAAGAAGAGAGGTGGTAAGGCCCTGTGTCAAGACAGATGTAACCATGGGAAAGATATATGAGACCACCTGCAAGTGTACAGTTGGTCTCTGGTATACCAGAGAGTGTTACCAAAGGCACTAAATCAATAAAAGCAAATATTGGTCTCCTTAGTCAAGCAAGACTCCTATTAGCATCAGCTACACCTACCTCTGGAAATACTGTGCAGCAGAGAGGCAGCCATATGCTCTGTATATCCCAAATCTATTTGGCTATTAGCTCTCTCCTTGGAGGAATACCCACAGCTGATGCCACACAGTCTACATCCTCTAGTGGTTAGGAGATGTTATAAGCCACAGTAAGAACTTGTACCTTTTAACAGAAAAAAAACATAATTCAGGATTAGTAATATCCATCCAAACATCTTGTCTAAACCAAAGTAACCTACTTATAACTAATTAGTACTGTTTAATATCTATATATCTAATTGCCTGTGTTTCATTAGTAGATTGAAAGGTTATTCCTGGAAAAACTGTCAGCCCATGAAAGAAACAGACAGAACTGGTCAGAGTCATGAACATCTCCAAGAAAGTAGACAGTTGCTTCTTCATCAACCTGTGCCTCTTTTCTAAGCCTAGGGAACAATCTGCGGAAGAGGGGGTGTGTAGAATGTAGGGCTGCGAACTGGGGTGAATGGTGAAACTACAGCAATATAGCTGAAACTTATTTGATCAACTTGATTGTACATACGCCCCTCCAGCTGGATGGTGGGACCCTTGGCTGTGTGGTTTTGGCATAACTGCTTGCAAATTGGTTTTACTAAAGGATAGCTTGTACTCAACTTATTACTTATTGTTAAAAAGAAATAAAATGAAAGTAAAATGTAAAAAAAATTGTATTAAGGGGCTGGAGAGATGGTCTAGTGGTTAAGAGCACTGACTGCTCTTGCAGAGGACCTGGGTTCGATCCCTGGCACCCACATGGTGGCTGAGAGCCATCTTTAACTCCAGTTCCAGGGGAATCCTGACGCCCTCTTCTGACCTCTGCAGCATTGCATGACACGGGTGCACAAACCTACATGCAGACAATACATTCATACACATAAAAAAATAAATAAAATTAAAAAATGTTAAAAAATTGTATTAATACTTCTATTATTGTTGACATTTGAGCATGTGGTCCTGTTTGGAGAAGCTGTGGAAACTTCTCCACATGGGGTCTAGCTGGCAGATATAGGACCAGAATAGCCAGGGTAGACGTTACAGCAGACTCCAGATGGAGGTCTCTGTCTCATGGTGTGTCACTGAGAGGAGAACGAGCTTGCTCCCACTTGGGCTGCCATGTACGGGGCCACTCCTACCACCAGACATCCCATCGCGCTTCCCCAACATGAAATGAACCAGAATAAGTGCTTCTTCCCTTAAATTGTTTCTGTCACATATTTTGTCCCAGCAAAGAGAAAAGCAACAAATACAGGACGCAAACATAAATTAACAATAAATGAATATGAAGAACTTTAATTAAAAAAATTTTTTTTTAAATCCTAACATTGAAAATATAGTCATTGAAATGAAAATGTAATTCATTTACATTAGATATAGTCAAAGAGAGATTTGGTAAATTTAAAGAGGGGCTGGAGAGATGGCCTAGTGATTAAGAGCACCGACTGCTCTTGCAGAGGACCCGGGTTCGATCCCTAGCACCCACGTGGCAGCTGAGAACCGTCTTTAACTCCAGTTCCAGGGGAATCTGACACCCTCTTCTGGACCTCCGCGGCATTGCACAACACGGGTGCACAAACCTCACATGCAAAACAGAACATTCATACACATACAAATAAATAAAATTTAAAAAAATTTAAAAATAAGACTGAAGAATTCACCCTGACATCAGACACAGAGATAAAGAAACAAGATGGGGAGTGGAGAGTTAATCAACATTAATACTAGGAAAGCTTGCAAAATATACCTCATATGAATTTTAGGTAAAAGAAGTGAGAGAAAAGACAAGAAGCAATAGTCAAAGTCAGGGTAGAAGCTTTCTGTAACTGAAGAAAGGAATGAACTGGCTGATTGAAAGAGCTAAGTAAGGCTTTCAAAGTACTGAAGTAAAAATAATGCTCAGACTTTAATTCTACACTCAGGGCTAAAACGATTAAAGAGTTAAAGGCATTGTTTAATATTTATAAAACAATTGTGATATTACTTTCTATTGCTGTAATGAAACACAGACCAACTTGGGGAAGAAGGATTATTTCATCTTATAGCTTACAATCCATTATGGAGGGAAGCTGGGGCAAGAACTCAAGGGAGGAACCTGGAAGCAGGCGTTAAAGCAGAGACCAGAGAGGAACACTGCTTACTGGCTTGCTCCACTGCCCTTACTCAACCTGCTTTCCTATACAACCCAGGACTGCCTGCCCAGAGGTGGCACCATCACAGTGGGCTGGGCCCTCCCAAATAGCCAACGATTAATAATATGCTTGACGGTCGTGCCCACAGCCCAATTTGACTGAGGACATTCTCCAGTTGAGGTTCCTTCTTCCCAAACACAGTAAATTGATAACTAAATCCATCTAGCACAAATATTATGTCCAATATAATTAATTGTACATTCACTCACTAAGTAATGAAACCATAGACATGAACTGAATAACAAATTCATTATAGTCATTGTGCTTTGAAGGAGAATTGGATGGAAGAGATGTCACAGATCACATTAATATTATGTCATGTTTTACTCTGCCACAAACTAAGGCAAATATGAGCAAACATTGTCAAGGTACTTAGATTTATATAGAATTTTGAGGTTTTATTTTCTTTTTTATTATTTATTATTTTTATTTTATGTGTAGGAGTATATTGCCTGTATGCATGTAAGTTTACCCATGTTATATGATGTTCATAGAGGTCAGAAGGAATTAGATTCCCCTAGAAATGGAGTTATGTTCAGTTGTTAGCCACCATGTGGATGCTGGGAATCAAACCTGGGTCCTCTGCAAGAGCAGTCAGTATGCTTTAACTGCTGAGTCATCTCTCTAGCTCCTTATTTTCTTTTTTAATTAAAAATAATTTTAAAGAAACAGCTTTGGATTCATTGATTTTTTTGTATTGTTTCTATTTCATTGATTTCTGCTCTGATTTTTATTATTTATTACTATCTGTTGGGTTTAGGATTCATTTATTGTTGTCTCTCAAATGTTTTTATCTGCAGTGTTAGATCGTCTATTTTTTCTCTTTCTGTTTTTTTTTTTTTTATATGACCACCAAAACCAGTGCTAAGATCCAATGGGAAAGGGAGCAAGAGGGTTCTTTCTGTTTTGTTTTGTTTTGTTTTGTTTTTTAATGTGGGCACTTAGGGCTATAAATTTCCCTCTTAGGACTGTATCCCACAGATTTTGTTGTGTTGTATTGTCATTTTCATTTAGTTCCAAGAATGCTTTTATTTCATTCTTTATTTCTTCCCTAACTCACTCATTATTCAGGATTGTGTTGTTTAGTTTCCATGTGCTTTTATAGTTAGTAGGGCTTACTCTGGTGTTAATATTGAGCTTTATTGCACTGTGGACTGATAGAATGCACGAAATAATTTCAATCCTTTTGTATTTGTTGAGATTTCTTTGATGTTCCAGTATGTGGTTGATTTTGGAGAATGTTCCCATGGGGGGCTGAGTAGAAAGTACATTCTCTGGTGTTTGGATGGAATATTCTGTAGATATCTGTGAGGTCCATTTGGTGCATTGTGTTGTTCAGTTCTGATGTCTCTCTGTTTATTTTTTGTCCAGTTGACCTATCCAAAGGACTCTGGGGTATTGAAGTACTCCACTATTAGTGTCCTGGGATTAATCTGTGTCTTGAGGTCCTGAAGGATTGTCTTTATAAAGTTCAGTGCACCAGAGTTTGGTGCATAAACATTTAAGATTGTGACATCTTCCTGGTTAATTGTTCCTTTGATAAGGATATAATGGCCCTCTTTGTCTTTTCTGATTAATTTTACTCTGAGGTCTATTTTGTCTGATATTAGAATAGCAACTCCTACTTGCTTTTTGGTACCATTTGCTTGGAATATTTTTTCCCATCCTTTCACTCTAAGGTGAAAGGTATCTGTCCTTGAGAGTGAGATGGATTTCTTGTAGGCAGCATATAGATGGATTCTGTTTCCTAATCCATTCTTCCAGTCTATGTCTTTTGGTTGGGGAGTTTGGACCATTAATATTTAAGGTTATTATTGAGAGATGTGTGTTGTTTCTTTTCAACTTATTCTTAGTTTGCATTCTTGGTCTAGGTATTTATTTACTCTGCTATGCTTTTGTTAATTTCTCTCTTGGGTTGCCTGAGGATAGTTGCTCCTTTCCTGTTTTTTTTTTTTAATTGAATTGCTTCAAGTATTTTCTGAAGTGTTGGGGGTTTTTGACATGTGTTCTTTCATTTTGTTTATGTCATGAAAGATTTTTCTTTCTCCTTCAACTATAATTGATATTTTTGCTGGGTATAGTAATCTGGGTTGACATCTAAAGTTGCTTAGCACTGGGAATACTTTGGTCCATGTTCTTCTTGCTTTCATAATTTGCATTGAGAACTCAGTTGTGATTCTGATGGGTTTCCCCTTGTATGTAACTTGTTGTTTTTCTCTTGTGGCTTTCAGTATTTTGTCTTTGTTTTGAGCATCTAGTGTTTTAGCTATGAATATGGTGTGGGGAATTTCTTTTCTGGTCTTGTCTATTTGGTGTTCTATGTGCTTCTAGTATTTGTATGGGATTGTCTTTTTTCAATTTGGGGAAATTTTCTTTCTTTATAAAGCCAATTTTTTAAGCTCTGTGCATTTCAAATTTTCTTCTGTTATTCTGTTGAAGATCTTATCAATACTGTTCTCTTGGGATTCTTTTCCTTTATCCATATGATGCAGAGGTTTGGCCTTTTCATAGTGTCCCACATTTCTTGGTTGGTCCACACCCAAAAGTCTATCTCCTTAATATCCTGTGTGTTTATTAATTCAATCAGGTTGGCAATAAAGATTAACCATCACACTGACAAAAGTATCACAGTTTGACCCCTTCCATTCCCAATCCAAAAGAGGGGGCCCATGACAACAATTCATGACAGGGAGAGGGTGGTCTTTCAGGTCATCTGACATGGTGTCCTCACCTCAGATCGACTGGGGCCTTTAAGAACAGGCTTCACCATTGTGATTGCATGTACTTGCCAGGGTGGGGCCTCAAGGACTTGCCAGGGTAGAGCCTCAAGCATGGTGAAGAGGGAAGATATCCCCTTGCTGCAGTCCCATCACTGAAGAGGATTGGGACCATAGCCATTTCTGTAGGTGGCACTGCCTGGCAAGCACCATGCTGGACTTGGCTGGCTGTGCACACCTTGTGGGAAACACAGCTCTTCCACTGCAGGTCCTCAGTGAGCAGGTGCTTCTCTCCCCTTCAGCCCCCAGGCCTATGGATGGGAACCCAGCTTCTGACATGCCCTTATAGGAAGCATCAGGTACTTGGGAGTCACAGGGCTCCATTGCCCTGCTGGCCTCTTCTGCCTAACCCACAGTGCACCTCAGCCAGGCTGCAGCCTCTCAGCTGAATCCCACTTTGCCTTTTTGAGAAGAGTCTACAGTGGATGATGGCTGAGGCCCACGCTGCTCAGTAATGTGGCACACCACCTCAAGGGCCCAGCACATGCAAGTCATCTGGAATCACACTCTCCCTCCAGGGCCAGATTTTCTTTGACAGCAATGGTGCTGCTGGGATGCAGGAGCCTGCCCAGGTGTTGATCCATCAGGTGGTCCTTCACCCATTGGATCCAGATTCTTTCATAAAGTCAGGCTCCAGGCTGAAGTCCTACAGCCCAGAGCAGAAGCAATTCCTCATCCTCTTGCAGTAAGTCTTGGCTTTGCCCAGAAAGTCCTCCACCACCCTGAAGAGCCACAAGATCAGCTACTTGGTGATCTTTCTGATGCCAATGCACCATTCAGGGCACAGGAAGCTCTTATGTCTGATCTTCACTCAAATACCTCTACAGGAACTTCCAGGAGTCATTGAGGTGGATGTGTTGAAGATGTGGCCATGGCCCTCCCAAAGCATGCAGTCCACAGCGGATCTCCTTCCAGTCCATCTTGGTCTTCAAATGGAACTGTATGGAACTATTTCTCAACTTCAGTCTCTTAGCTCAGCATACTGTCATGGTCCACAGCTCTGCTCTCCTCTGCCAGGGAAGATCGCTCCTGTTGCGTGCAATTCTGCTTTTGCTTCCAGAAGTTGGTGGGAGCAACTAAAGCTGCTGAGAGCAGATGGAAGAAGTCCCTCCTCCCTGCAGAGTCTTCTCCTCCAGTGGCCAATAGCATTCTCCACAGACAAGTCACACACTGTCCTAGGCACTGGTTCCAGAAACTGGGAGAAGAGGACAAGGAAGAGGAAGGGGATGGTGGTGAAGACTCAGGAGCACACTGTGCCTCCACCAGCACTCTGCCAGACCCAGGGCTCCCTGTTCCTCACAAAACACACAGGAGAGAGTGGTTCTCATGACTGGGTACTGAAGAATCCATCAGCTATATACTGTGATACTCTTCTAGAAAGATCTTGGCATTTCCCCTTCTTTTATGATTCTCTTATGATGTGCTTGTAAAACCAGTGACCGATAAAAAAAGGAAAGCAAGTCAGAGCAGGTATCCAAACCAATGTTTTCCCCTCCGTGAATCCAAATACTTCCCCAAAATACTAAAAGGAAACTACAGGCACACACACACACACACACACACACACACACACCAACACACTATAATATTATATAGTATATATTATATTATATTATTATATATATATATATATATATATATATCCATTATTCTTGGTCTAAAAGGTGTCACTGGGCATCTGCTGTCTAATTGAGGACATGCAGGTATGCAGGTATTTTCCACAACTGTATTAACATTTCTCATACTTTACAGAGATTAGAACTTTTATCACTGGTGCACACACATACAAAATTGTATTGAACTGTAGGATTTCTTTAAGGGCAGAACAAACCAAAAGTCTTCCCTTCCTCGGGATGCTGTGCAATGATGCAGCTGAAGACTGACAAGGAACCAGCACCCCACCAAGCCAGTGCTCTCCCACTGCACGATGACTGCATCTTCCCCAGGCCGGAGAGGCAGTGGTAAGTACAGCTCTCAGGAACTATCTCTTGAGGAACAGAGTGAAGAGCCACATCTGTGCTTTGATGGAATTTCCCTAGATAGATGAAAATAAGGATTACCAGGATGATGACAACCAAATAGGCAGTTGAGAATTTAGGACTGTAGCATGCATTAATGAGGGGTAATGACAAGGTCAAGAAGCCAGTTAGGCAGGCCCCAGGCAGGAGGTGCAGAGCAGGTACAGACAAAAGGCACAGTAGGCCAGGAAGATGGAGGAAAGGAAGGCCCAGACTAAAATGCTATGATACAAGAATGCAAGGTGTCCAGCATAGTCTCTTACTAAATGCTTACCATGGGTCAGGTTTCTATTAAGTGCTTCAAGTCCAGAATCTCATTTAGTCTTCACAGTTATTTCTAGGTGGTACCTGCAATTCTATATTCTAGAGATGAGCAACACCTCAGTTCACTAAATCAAGTGGCTAGCGGTATGGAGTCTCAGCAGGCATTCAGTCCTAGCTCCAGCCTCACAGACATTTTGTTACCCAGATCCTCACCCTCTCCCACCACTCCCCAGCACGGGGTGACAGACACTCTTCTCCATGGACGAGGTTCTGTGTGACCACACAGCAAGGCCCTGAAAGGTATGGACAGTAGTTTAGTACTTTCCACTTCCTTTATGTTCAATGTGTTAGAAGGGAAAAATTCAGGGTTGGAGAGATAGCTCAGTTGGTAAAGAGCTGGCCTTGCAAGCATGAAGGCATCAAGTTTGAGTCTCAGAGCCCATGAGTAAAAGCCAAGAAGATGGTTTACAGTTGTAATTAGAGCACTGGGGTGACAGAGACAGGCAGATCTTTGGGGCTCACTGTCCAGCCAGCTTAGCATACTAGGTGAGTTCCAGGTCAGTGAGGGACTATCCCAGAAAAAGATGGGCAGGGCCTGAGTAATGACCCCCAAGGTACTGCCCTCCACACCAGCGCACATGTGATCAGACACTAAAAGAGAAGAAGCAAGTTCGCTGTCACATGTACTCGTGGCACCCATCCTATAGTACAGGGCTGTGGCCAGTCACAGAGGACAGTGGTGGTTTCTGGCTACCCACTCAGTGACAGCATCTTTCTGATTGATGTCTCATAGGTCAGAGATGCTGTTTGGGGCTATGACAAATTAGACAGAGGTATTAATTGCCCATGAAGAGAGCCATCTGGCATTCCCAGAATGGCACCAAGGTTCGGAAGAAAACTAGAAAGAGGCGCTGTCCCCTGCCTTTGGGATCATCCATTTTTCCAAGAAACAGAGCAGAATCACGGTGAGGCCTGACTCGACCCACAAAGTGGGACTTCCCCGAAATGAGAGACCCTGCAAAGAAGTGCAGAACACAGGATGGACCTCTGCCCTCTAGAGTGCTGTCAACTCAGAATGAGAAAGGAACCTGCATCCCAAGAGGTTTATATGACTACTTGGTACCATCTACAGAAAGGAAAAGGTGACTGGAGCCTGGGGAAGTTGGTCATCTCTGTGGAGGAAGTGAGATTTAGGATGAGCCTCTAAGGATGAACACAATTCTAGGAGGAGAGGGGAAGGAAAGGCAATATAAGCCAAGGTATGCAGGGGCTCCAGTCGGGTATGTGGAAAATGGAAGAACACCCATAGCCTAGATCCAGTGGGCCCTGAAGTCCAGCCTGGGGAATTAGCACAAAGGTCCATGCTAATTCTAAACACCATACTACCTGCTTTTCTTTAGATCTCTCTGGCTTTGCCCTGCTAATACAATACAGCGAGGAAAAGCTAAGGGGCTTCCAGGACTGTTAGCATGCCTCCTCCTGGAGAACTGTGTCCTCTAAAGCAAAAGGGACTGTCATCCATTTCTTATGGCTGGTGTGTGGATGTTCATGTGGGTGCACGCATGTGTATGTGTGTTCAGATGCCTGTGCACATGTGACAGCTGGAGGTCAGTCCAGGTGTCATTCTTCAGTACGCTGTCCATCCACCTTGTTTTCTGAGATATGGTCCCTAAGTGGTTTATCTAAGCTGGCTGACCAGCCAGCCCCAGGAGCCCACCCCGCTCTGCCTCCCCAGTGACAGGATTACAAGTACACAACACACATGCAAGAACTTCACCAAGTGAGCTGCCTCCTCAGCCTCTCAAGGGTTTTATGAAATATATCAGCATTGCTATCTATTTTAAGTTTGGTAAGAATCCCACCCCCTTAAAATATGTTTAGAAATATAAGAATGCAAAATGTAAAAAAAAAAGTCTTCTTGCTTTAAAAAGAAGCACAAGAAGGAAGATAATATGATGCTCTGTTTATTTGTTCTTGAAGAGCAAGTCCCCCTAATTCTGTGTATTGCACTTTCATCAGTGGAGTGAAATTGAAGGATATCAGCATTGAGGTTTTGGAGCTGTTGATATTCCTGGAAGGATGACCAAGAACGAGAAGTCTAGACTGAGAAGGTACATGTCCATCTTCCCAAACTCTCTTCTTTCTCTTCTGGAGCCTGCAGGGGGCACAAAGAAGGAAGAAGATAATAATTCGGTCTTGGGTTCTGTATTCAGTAATGAGCCTAGTAGGGATAAATGACATGAAAAGAAGAGTAGGAGAATTGGTTCAGAGACTAAGAGCATTGGCTGCCATTGCAGAGGACCCAGGTTCGGTTCCTAGAATACACATGGTGGCTAACAACTATCTGTAACTCCAGTCCCAGGGGATCTGGCCCCCTCTTCTGACCTCCATGGGTACTGTACACATATGGTATACTTACTACATACATGCAGGCAAAGCATTCATACACAAAAATAAATTAATTTTAATACAAAAAAAAGGCATATAAAAACAACAGCAAAGTGGTGCTGGAAAGATAGCTCAGCAGTTAAGAGCACTGACAGCCATTGCCAAGGACCCAGGTTTCGTTCTCAGTACCCACATGGTGGCTAAAAACTGTCCACAACTCCAGTTCTAAGGGATCTGATGTTCTCTTCTAACCTCCGCGGGCATTGCACAACACAGGTGCACCTACCCACATTCAGGCAGTACAGATACATAAAATAAAAATAATAATAAATAAAATATATAAAAAAGCATAGTAAAGATGGTAGCATAGAGGAGACCATTCCCTTGAGTAATGAGTAAAGCATCACTCTGCGGGGCTAGACAAAGAGCAGACCAGGCTCTAGGCTATGTAAATAAAGGCCTGCCAAGAGAGCAGGAGCCTGATTAGGACACAGACAAGTAAGAATCAAAGAGGCCACCAGGACCTCTGCAAGGTAAACCCAAGGCTTTTCATAGGGTCAGAGGGAGTTTGTTAAAGCATTGAAATATTCTGACAAAGTTATCCATTGTCAAAGGGTGGCCTGACATGGGGACAGCCAATCAAGAGGTTGATGTGATTACCTCACATAGAGAAAACTATGTGGGGATGAAAACACAGGGAAAAGTCAAAAAGAAATATATAAGATGCAAATGTGTGCATGTATATGTGTGAGTGTGTGTATGTGTGTGTGTGTGTATATATATATTCTCTGAACTTCCTATGCCACCCCAAATCTGCTGAGTACATATTTCCTGTTACTTTGAACCCCTTTCAAAACATGTGGTTGTTATTAGAAGAAACAGCAAGAAAAGTTTCCCAGATACACTGGTCTTGACAAAGATTTTGCGCATGATCCTCAAAGCATGGGTCACTGCATTAGTTACCACAGGGATGGCCCCTCTCGTTACTACCAGATTTCTGTATTAGTTACTTCTCTGTTACTGACATCAAATACTTGACAAGATGAAACTTGAAGTGTGTTTCGGCTTACAGTTTGAGGGTATAGTGCATCATGGAGGGGCAAGTACAGTGGCAGGTGACTTCACAGTGACAAGGCTACACAGCTGGCACCCTCGCCTCCTCATATCTTGATGGGAAAGAAATCCCAGAGCAGACAGGAAGTGAAGCCAGACTATAAAACTTCATGGACTGCTTTCAGTAACCTACTTCTGGTGAGGCTCCAACCTCTTAGAGGCTCCATAACATTCTAAAATAACACCACCAGTTATGGACCAAGTACTCAGACACAAGGGCCCATGGGGGCATCTCGCATTCACATGAAAACAGCAACAAAAGAAAAAGTAGACAAGAAAGACATCGTCAGACTCCACAGCTCATGCACATCAAATGAATCAGTCAGTGAAGAGAGAGTTTGCAGAATGGGAGCAATGTTTGAGAATCCTCTGTCTGATAAGAAATTTACAGTCAAAATACAAAATAAACTGAAATAACTCAGCACAAAAATAATCCAATTAAAATAGGCAGGGTTTTGGAGGTACGTTAGTGTTGGATCAACTGTATGGTGTATATGAGCCTTGGGTTTCATCTCCAGCATCAAAGAAATACATTAGTAAATAAAATAATAATTAGAGCTAAAGTGATGGCTCAGCAAGCAGTTAAGAGCACTGGCTGGTCTTGTAAAGGACCTGAGTTCAGTTCCCAGCACCCAGATGACAGCTAACAACCATCTGCATCTCTACTTCCAGGGCATCTGATGCCTTCTTCTGGCCTCCATGGCCATTGTATATACGTGATGTACTTACACACATGTAGGCATTACACTCACAAACCTAAATAAAAATAAATAATTGTTATGTGTATGAGTGCATTGCTTGTATATAAGTAGGTGCACCTGTGTTGTGCAATGCCTGCAGAGGTCAAGGAGATCTTCAGATTCCCTGGAACTGGAGTTATGGACAGTTCGTAATGGCCATGGATGCTGAAAGTGGAATGTGGGTCTCTATAAGAGCAGCTAGTGCTTTTAACCACTGAGCCATTTCTCCAGCCCCCAAATACATACTTTTTAAACAATAATGATCAATAGATATATGGAAAATATCAACATCACTATTCTTCAAGGAAACACATGCTCAAAGCACAGTAAGATGTCACCTCATATTTCTGTTTGGATGGCTCTCATCAAAATATTGAAAAGACAGCAAGCATGGGGGGGGGCATGGAGAAAGGGAACCCTCTCTCATTGGTAGGCATGAAAAGCATACAGTCATGACAAAACATGGCAGAGGTTTCTAAAAAAAAAAATCAAACTGAAATCTCAGCACTTCTACTTCTGGATTTCTATCCAGAGGAAACTAAATCAGTATGTTGGGGAGCTGGCTGTTTCCCTAATCTCTTTCCAGCCATCACAGGGGATCAACCTTCAGGTCCACCCATGGATGAAAGGACAAAGGAAAAGTAGCATTTATATACAATGGAATTCTAGTCAGCTTTTGTTATCGATGTTGCTGTCATTGCTTTGAGTCAGGGTCTCAGTGTGTGACCCCAGTGCCCTGCGAGTCTCCATGCAAACTATCCCAGGCTGGCCTCCATCTCCACCTACCTGTGCCTCCTGAGTGCTTTCATTAAAGGCATGTGCTACACTCCTGGCTTCAGGTTTTTAAAAAGGAAATCCTGTTTCTTTAACAACATGGACCTAGATGATGTACTGAGTTAAATAAGCCAGGAACAGAAAGACAAGGGCCCCCTGATCTCACACACAGAGTTGGATAGAAGAGGTAGTTGTTAGAGTTAGGGGAAGGAAGATGGGGACTAGGGGAATATTAGTAAAAGAACGCAAGGTCTTAGTTAGACAGGAGGAATCAGTCCATCCATCTATTGTACAGCATGATGTACTTACTATATGTTTAAAATAGGTAAGAAAGTGATTTTCCTTTTTTTTAGCTTTCTGAATTTTATTTTTTATATGTATACTTTCTTTTATTTCATTTTTTAACAATAAGTTATGAGTACAAGCATCCTTCATGTAAAACCAATTTGCAAGCAGTTGTGCCCAAACCCACACAGCCCAGGGCTCCCACCATCCAGCAGGAGGGGCTTGTATGTACAATCAAGTTGATCAAATAAGTGTCCAGTCTATATTGCTGTAGTTTCACCATTCACCCCAATCACAGCCCTTACATTCTACCACCCCCCCTCTTCAGCAGATTGTTCCCTAGGCTTAGAAAAGGGGTACAGGCGGACAAGAAGCAAAACAGTCTACTTTCTCTGGAGATGTCATTTTGGACTCTGATCAGTTCTAGCTGTTTCCTTTCATGGGCTGACAGTTTGTCCCGGAATAACCTTTCAATCCTACTAATGAAACACAAGAAATTAGATATATAGGTATTTAAACAGTACTAATTATTATGGTAGGTTACTTTGGTATAGACACAGATGTTTGGATGGTATGCTAATCCATGAATTATGTTTTTTTCTGTAAAAGGTGACAAGGTCTTACTGTGGCTTATAATATCTCCTAACCACTAGAGGATGTAAGCTTGTGGCATCATCCATGAGTTATTCCTCCAAGGAGAGAGCTAATAGCCAATTACATTTGGGATATACAGACATATGGCTGCCACTGCTGCATGGTATTTCCAGGCAGGTGAGGTATAACTGATGCTGACGGAGGAGTCTTGCTTGGCTCAAGGAGACCAATATTTGCTTTATTGGTTTAGTGGCCTTTGGTAACACTCTCTGGTATTCCAGAGACCAACTGTACACTTGCAAGTGTGGTATCAATACATCTTTCCCATGCTTATATCAGGTCTTTGACAGCAGGGCCATATCACCTCTCTTCTTGCAGGTATCCTAGTTTATAGGCAAGAAGCCTTTAACTTTTTTTGGGGGGGGGGCTCGGATCCCCTGGCCAACATCTCCTTGGTAGAATAATCCATTGCTGATATCAGAGCTCTCCTGTATTAATATATTTTGCTTAAATGCACAGCTTAAGGAGACTTTAGTATTATATTTGGTTCTGAATAGAGAATAATCTTTTTCACAGTTCCTATGTCTATTAGTCAATTAAAGAAGGCAGTTTTATCAGTTTTATAAGAGATTACCACTATAACAGTTGGCTCCAATTTACAGTTAGAGAACGACCTCATCATCATCATATTCCTCCTTGTTCTATGGAGGGGAGGTAAGAAAGTCTCTCGTATTAAAACTTTGCAGCACCTAAAAGGTAAGTTTCGTTAGGACTCATTATAAACAGTTGTTACACATAGGAGTCAGCCCCAGCTACACCTCACCTGGAAATACTGTGGCAGCAATATATCTGTATATCCCAAATACCAGCAGTGGCAGCCATATATCTGTATATCCCAAATCTATTTGGCTATTAGCTCTCTCGTTGGAGGAATAACCCACGGCTGATGCCAAAAGCTTACATCCTCTAGTGGTTAGGAGATGTTATAAGCCACAGTAAGACCCTGTCATATTTTACAGAAAAAACGTAATTCATGGATTAACACGCCATCCAAACAAATTGACCAGAGTCCAAAACGACAGCTCCAGAGAAAGTAGACTGTTTCGCTTCTCGTCCACCTGTGCCCCTTTTCTAAGCCTAGGGAACAATCTGCGGAAGAGGGGGCGTGGTAGAATGTAAGGGCTGTGATTGTGGTGAATGGTGAAACTACAGCAATACAGACTGGACACTCATCTGATCAACTTGATTGTACATACAAGTCCCCCCAGCTGGATGGTGGGACCCATGGGCTGTGTGGGTTTGGGCACAACTGCTTGTAAACTGGTTTTACACGAAGGATGCTTGTACTCATAAATTCTCATAAATTATTACTTATTGTTAAAAAATGAAAAAAAAGAAGAAAAATAAATTTAAAAAAGAAAGTGATTTTCAAATGCATCCACATGCAAACATGACAAGGAGAGGGGTTAATTGCTTTATAAATATATTAATACAGAATATATAATATCATGCATTATGTATGTCATATAGTATATAATATATACTACACACTCTATTCATATATGAATCTCTTTAATATATGATATATATGGAAACATATTTACATATAAATTGGTTTATATATTCATATGTGTATTTGATATGTCAAAATATCACATTGTACTCCAAAATATGTATAAATTTTTGTTATTTATACATAAATGCATATTTAAAATAAAGGTAATTAGCTATTATTTATTCACTTAGTGCCTTCTAAATGCTATACAAATATATGTTTTAACAAAGGAAGAAAAGTTTCTAGAAACTGGAAGTAATCACAGGGATTAATTTAACTAGGAGTTTAACCACTGAAATTTTACATTGTATTCATCAGGTGAAAAGAATGTTTTCTGGGCTTCCCTTCCCAGGATTGGCAGGAAGAGTGTTTGAGAGGAAGAAACAGACTACAAGTGGGATGCCACAAGGCCACGATGTTCCCCTTAGTCCCTCTGTGCCCCAGACCCAGAGACATTAGAAAAGTCCACTCCTGATGGGAATGGCAGATAAATTATACCAAATGACTTTTTCCATGAACACATTCAATATTAATACCAATTGAAGATACTTGTTCTAGTTTGTTTTCAATTGCTGTGACAAAACACTCTGACCAAAACCAACTTGGGGAGGAAAGGGTTTATTCATCCTACATCTCCCTGGTCACAGTTCATCACTTATGGAGCCCAAGGTAGGAACTCAGGGCAGGAACCTGGAGGCAGGAGCTGAAGCACAGGCCATGAAGGAATGCTACTTACTGGCTTGCACCTCTGGTCCATGCCCAACCTGCTTTCTTATACAATACACAACATGCCCAGGGGTGGCATTGCCCACAGTGGGCTGGGCCCTCCCACATCACTCAACAATCAAGAAAATACTCCATAGATGTGGTCACAGGCCAGTCCAATGAAGCCAGTCCCCCTAGTTTAGGCTCCCTCAACCCAGTTGTGTCAAGTCGACACTAAAGCTATCCAGCAAAATATTCTTTCAGGGAAATCAAATGATAAATCAAAGTAAGCAGAATGACCCAACAAAATCATTTTTGCCTTCTTCTTCCACTAATCTTCCATCTTTGATAAGCTAAAAACTACTCTCAAACCAAAAATATTTCCCATGACAGCTTCTATATATTTGTATTACTACAGAATTAGCCTTTCAAGCTGATATTGTTCAGTCAAACAAAAAAAAACCCGAAAAATATTGTTGTAGTTATAAAATGTTCTTAGTAATTCTATGGATTTTTTACAAGTATATATGAGATAAAAAGACAATCAACTTCACCAGAAACCCAAGAGAACAATTAGATTCCAAGGAATCAATAGAGTATAACTTTTTCTAATATGGCTTTTTCGTATATACTGTATCACAAAGGGTTTTACCAAATTAAAATTTCCAAAGCAGATGACAGAATGAAATACAAATTACCCCAAACCACTAGTATAGTGGAAAGATATTTCATGATAGCTAAATTAAACCATTCAATCATGAAGCTGGAAATAGACAGCACTGGAAGGATCACGGTCAAAGATCTGAAAATGAGGTGCGGTGTGGCAGCTCCCGCTAGAGAAGGATCGTGGAGCACAACCTTAGGTACCTCATTGTTTGGATACTATAACAAATACCAGAAATAACCAACTGATGAAAAGATCTATTTTAGCTCACATACATATTTTATTTCAGAAAATATATGGTCATTTTAAATCATAGGAACCAGTGCAGTGACACAGTAAGAATATAGATCTTTGTGTCCCTAGTGATTCACTATAGCCGTATAACCAGATATTGTGGCACAATCACCAATGTAAAAGCTATAAAGTCTGGCCATGTTTATCCTGATCTTCATCAAATTATCCAGTGCAGCTAAAAGTCAGTCTTTCTCAAATAAGCCTTCCCTTTCAACAAATACTGCTGCGAATATTTTAGCAATGTATTAGAATTCTTTTTGCCGGGGGAAGGAGTTGAGACAGGGTATGTTGTAACTCCAGCTGGACTAGAACTTGCTATGTAGACCAGGCTGGCCTTGATCTCACAGAGATTTACCTGCCTCTGCCTCCCAAGTGCTGGGAATAAAGGTATCCACCACAGCACCTGTTATATTAGAATTCTTAAACTTTCACTGATGGATGAGCTTTCCTAGACTGCTAGTCAGTACAGAGCTGTTCACCCAAACAGAACTGTTTATACACACACACACACACACACACACACACACACATATATAATTTAAAGCCCTGGATTTTAGAGTTTATGCATCTGATTTTTCCAATCTTCTAAGTTATACATAAAGCTTTGGGAAACTTCCAAAGCATCAGTTTCCTCAGCTGGAAAAGAAGGTAATATTACTACAGTTCAAGGGCTGCCTTGAGAACTGAAAGGGATTGTCCATTTCAAAATGGCCAAATCAGGGCTGGAGAGATGGCTCAGTGGTTAAGAGCTCCAATTGCTCTTGCAGAGGACCTGGGTTCAATTCCCAGCACCCACCTGGCAGCAAAGAACCGTCTTTAAACTAGGCATGATGGCACACACTTTTAATCCTAGCACTCGGGAGGCAGAGGCAGGTGGATCTTTGTGAGTTCAAGGACAGCCTGGTCTACAGAGTGAATTCCAGGACAGCTGGGGCTACAGGGAGACTCTGTCTCAAAAAAAAATTTTTAAGTAAAAAATAAAAATGCCCAAATCAAAGAAGGGGCTGCCAAGCTGCTTCAGTGGGTAAGGGCACTTGTAGCATAATCCTGATGACCTGAGTTTGATCCCCAGCACCTACACAGTGGAAGGAGAAAACAGACTCCTGAAAGTTGTCTTCTAACCTCCACATGTAAACTGTGGCCTGTGCATGCACACACAGGCACAGGCACAGGCAGGCACACACATACACATACACACACACACACACACACACACACACACATACCACATATACATACAATAGTAATAAATAAATACAATTAAAGACCAAAGCAGTTTCTAGACCATTAATGGTCACTGATGGCCATGCATCGCTTCCACTCTTATTGAACAGAGTTTATTTGCTGCACACATTTTTAGAGATAAAAGAAACAATGCTACCTTCTTTTTTTTTTATTAATTTTATTTATTTCCGTATGTGTATGAATGTACTGTCTGCATGCAAGTTTGTGCACCCGTGTCGTGCAAGGCCGCGGAGGTCAGAAGAGGGTGTTGGATTCCCCTGGAACTGGAGTTCTCCTGGAAATGGAGTTTCAGACGGTTCTCAGCCGCCATGTGGGTGCTGGGGATCGAACCCGGGTCCTCTGTAAGAGCGGTCCGCACTCTTAACCGCTAGGCCATCTCTCCAGCCCCACAATGCTACCTTCTTATTCCTACCATCTAGCCAATGCCAAGTTTGCACTTTCTGCTGCATCTTATTTCAGAGACACCCTTGACCCACAATTCCAGTCAGGTAGTCATAAAATCAATACCTTCTATTGTTATGTTTATATAACATGAATTCAGATAAGATCTTCCAAATCTGTGTATAAAGTGTTTACTTTCCAAATAGTAATGACATTTTAAATATGACAGGAAAGCTGGTATTTTGCATCTCTAAAGGTGAATGGTTTTATAGAACTAAGCATTCAGGGCTGGAGAGATGGCCTAGCGGGTAAGAGTGCCGACTGCTCTTGCAGAGGACCCGGGTTCGATCCCCAGCACCCACATGGTGGCCGAGAACCGTCTGTAACTCCAATTCCAGGAGAACTCCAGTTCCAGGGGAATCCGAGACCCTCTTTTGACCTCCGCGGCATTGCACAACACGGGTGCACAAACCTGCATGCAGACAGTACATTGATACACATAAATAAAAAATAAATAAAAAAAAGAACTAAGCATTCAGCTTTAATACTTTAATATGCTCATTTGTACCCTAATCTGTTTGTGTTTGTGTTGAAGTTTTATCATGTTTATTTAAAGTATGACCTCACTTTAGATTATTTTGGCCAATGATTTGAGTATTAACCAAGGTGGCAAAACATATTCACTTTATGCCTTTTTTCTCAAAGCTTTCTCTTGCCTTCCTTCAGCTGCCCTAGATACCTGTGTTTATGTTTCACTAATAACATTATCAGAAAGACCATCAGAAATGGTGCTAGGTTCACAAGTGTTAGACCTGAAGAAATGGGCTAAAACAGGTCACGGGAGAGGTGTAAGCTTTGTCTCTGATGTTAAAAGCCAAGCTTTCAGAGAATTCAGATTCACTCTTCAGAACACATTCTTGGGTAAGAGCCACCACTTTAATTGTATTTGAGTGTGATGATTATACCATTTCCATCTATTTTGCATAAATCTAAATAATACACTCAAGTCCTTCTAACCTCACATATGTAATAATTGGTATAATTAATTAGTATAAATGTACTCAACCCCATATTCCAGGCATGACAGACATGAAACGTGAAGCAGGCCTTGAGTTTAATTATCTTTCCAAACGATATTCAACAGAGACATATTGTGTGAGAGAGCCATCAATCCCTGGACACCAACAAATCAAAAAGAAGTAATCAGGGCCTCATGATAAAGGTTCTCTGATCAAGAGTAGGGACCTTGATGGTGCACTGAATGTAGCATTAGATTAGGGTTGTATATATTTGTGGCCAAAAGAAAGCTGATCTCTGGCTTAAGTAACGTTATGGGACAGTTCTGTACAGTGTAGAATCCAGAATTTTCACAAGCTAAAGAATATGCAACTTCACACTGTCTTCATAAAGCACTCTGACTTAAGTGCTAACTCTCCTGAGTGCTCCTTAAGTACTAAGCAAGTATAATTGTTTCCTTTGATCGTCAGAGACAAGCTTGATAATCCATTCTACACAGGAGGAAACTGAGGCTTGGAAAAGTTCTTTCCCTGACCCCATGCTCCTTCCTCTCACTGTTTGCCTTTGCCAGGGAACAGAACACCACAGCAGCTGGTGTGACCTGCGGTCTACAGGGGGGGGTCCGTCCCGTTCATGGACCTAATCACGTCATCATTTTCTTTTCCTGTCCTCCAGTTGCTCTTTCCCTGAGAAGCATGCCGTGTGAGAGCAGGGACCTTGGTAGGCCACACTCTCTGCGACCTCATCCCTCATCATCATGGCTGGTATAGCAGCAGATCTCCCCCCACACAAGAAAGCTATGCGTGTCTCTGTGTAGCCCCATGCTTGATGTAAGGGGATGAATGAAGAACTGATGGGAAATCTCTTCACTTTCAAGTGTCTGAGAGTCACAGGTCTGAGATACACATAAATACCAAGGAACAGCCTGACAACACTAACTCCCAGAAAGCTGGAGTTCTGGCCAGGGAAGAGGGCTGGGGCAGGTCAAAACATCTGAGAAAGGTGGTTATCTGGCATGATGCTTGTGATGGCTAGTATTGTCAATTTGCCATGATTAAAAACCACAAAAGAGAGAACACTCTGGGTATGTCTGTGAGGGATAATCTAGACCAAGTGACTGAGCAGGGAAGACCTGTCCTAAATGTGGGCAGCACCATTCCTTGAACAAGAAGGAGAGAGCAAGCTGAGCATCACCATCCATGTCTCTCTACTTCCTGACAGCAAACAATGTGACCAGCCACACTCCTGCCCCCAGGAATCCCCACCATGATGGACTATACTCTCCAACTCACAAAATAAACCCTTCCTTCTTGAAGTTGCATTGGTCAGGTCACAGTAACAAGACAAGTAATTAATACAATGGTCCCTGAGTTCTCTTCATCAGAATGTTCTCTGTTCTTCAAGTGCTTTAAAAATATCCCTTATGAGAGTGAGTCCATGGACAGGTCACCTATATTCAGCTTCACTCACCCAGGGCTCAGGGAACGTTTTGGAAGGGGGGGGCAGAAAGATTTTAAGAGCCAGGGAGGTGGTGCAAGACCATATGGAAATTAATCCTACAAGCTCCTGAGACCCTGCTCATACGAACCTACAGCATTGGTGTCAGCAGACCCATGCAAGCTCAACCAGACAAAAACTCAGCATGGAACTGCAGAGATGAATAGCAGAACCGAATCTTAGCTGAAGAAGTGTTGGGAGTCAATTACAGTTGGGTGAGGAAGAACTGGCCTTCTTTAAGAGAGGGACCCCTTATAGGCTGACTAGAGATCAGAGGAGGAACTGGCACTGAAGAATGGACGGACAGAGAGGGTAGTAATTTGGCACAATAGACCCTAACACAAATGACAGAATGTATGAACTCCGGGGTGGAGGGGAAGGGGGAGGTGGCATCTGTGGGAGGGTGCCAATGGAGAAGCAGGTATAAAGGCGATTAAAACTAATTGAAAAATTATGTATGAAATACACAAAAATTCAATATAAAAGAAAAATATATACCTTACTTTCTTAGTTCCTTGCCTTCTGGTAATTTACACTATAAGACATAAATGTGCTACAATATTAGACATAAATGGCATAAGGACATACAATTCCAAGCAGTTTTCATCTCTTTTTGTATCAGGGAAACAAATTCATAATACATAAGACATTGGGAACCCGCAACAGCTAATCACAACCCTCGCTGTGAAAACAGAAGCTGCCTACTTCACATCTGGCTGTCCAGGCAGCCATGCTTTCCTGCACATGGCTTCATTCTCCCATCTGTTTTCACCTGATATCTTGCCAACAAGTCAACAGCATCTGCTTCTCTGCAAGGTTTCCTTCTCAGACCCAGCATATCCTCCTGAATCCCTGAATCCTGCAGCTTCCTCAGACATGGCCTGGATCACAGAGTATCACATCCTTTCTTTCTATGTATCCTTCATCGGTGATTTCCAGAGCAGTAATTTATCTCCACACAGCCTCACCAGTACCTGGTATATAATTACAGAATATAATGCTGAATTGAACTGAGAAAGAAAAGGAGTAGTGGTATAAATTTAAGATTTCTGAAGCATGCGAATATCTGCAGTCTTTGGTATACTGACTCTATCTACTCCTTCATCTCTTGTGTCTGTCATCTTTCTGCCATCATAGCAAAACACCCAAGATAATCAGCTTATAAAGACTAAAGTTTGGTAAGGTGATCCCCCCTGTATTGCATTTTTCACTCAGGATTGCTTTAGCTATTTGGGTCTTTTGTCTTTCCACAGGAATTTTTTAAATTTATTTTATTTTAATTTATTTTGGCTGACATATACAAATATAAAGTTGTGCATATTTATAGGGTCACATGATGTTTCATGCATATATACATTGTTTAAAACTTAAAACTGCTGAACACGTCTAGGTCGTTAAACAAGTATAATTTCTTTGTGGTTAAAAATTCCAGTTCTGAACAAAATTACACAGTTCTTTCTCTGAAGCTTTTGAAATGCATGCAATATCACATCTATATTGATCCTACTGTAAAACTGTACACCAAAGCATCATGCTGTATACATACAATGTGTTTCTTTTTTTAATGAAAATTAATGTTTCTTCACGTATATGATGCCAAATATTCTTGGATGCCAAGTGCATCAGCTACTTTTCCCATTCCTATGACAAAATACCTTACAAACGCAACTTAAAGGATTTATTCCAGCTTCCAGTTCCAGGGCATGCAGTCCATCGTATCAGGAATGTGTGGCAGCACAATGCTCACGTTGTGTCCACGGTCAGGAACCAGAGACAGGTGAACGCTTGTGCTCAGCTAACTTTCTCCTTTTTATGCAGCCTAGAACTATAGCCCAAGAAATAGTACTGCCCATCTTTAGTGTGGGTCTTCTCACTTTGACTAACACAATCTAGACTATTATGAGAGTGACTAATCACTTTCTTTTTTTTTTATTTTTTTATCAAGTCTAGACCCGTGTCCCCCCCATTCCCCCACCTCACTAGAGCTCATGCATTCTGCCAAACATGCTTTTCATCTCTTTCTCAGTCTTTCTCAATATTCTTCATGAGGAAGTTGACTGTTTTGAGCAGAAGTTCACTGTTTCGGTCAGTTCTTCGATGCAGTCCTTTCTGTTGTTGTTGTTGTTGTTGTTGTTGTTGTTGTTGTTGTTGTTATTTCCAATATGCATCACTCCCAACTGCTTTGGACAAAAGTTCAAGGGGCCGTGCACAAGAAATACTTACAACTAGATAATTGGCACTAGCATCCACAGATGAGGGATATCATTCGTCGTTTGTTTTTCTGAGTCTGTGTTACTTCACTCAGCATGATGTCCTCTAGCTCCAGCCATTTTCCCTACAAAGCGCTCTGAAGTATCTTTTTCTTTATACTGCTGCATAGAACTCCATTGTGTAGATGTACCACATTTCTCTATCCACTCGTCAGTTGAGGGGCATTTAGGTTGGTTCAGCTTCTTTGCTATTGTGAAGAGAGCTGAAATAAACATGGCCCGTGCATGTATCTTTGCGGCGGGGTGAGTCTTGAGGGTACATGCCCAGGATGTATGGCTGGGTCAGGTGGCAAGTTCATTCCAAGTCTTCCAAGGGTTCTCCACAACTGCTTTCCATAGTGGCTGCACAGTTTACATTACCAGCAGTGGATGAGCATTCCCCTTTCCCCACAACTCTCCAGCATTTGGTATCATTTGGTCTTTTTCTCCACAGAAGTTAAGATGTATTTTTCCAAGTTCTGTGAAGAAAAACTCATGAGGATTTCAATTGGGATTGCCATGAATTGTATATTAATTTCCAGGAGAATCGACATTTGTTACTATATCAAGCTATACTACAGGGCAATTAGTCCCAATTAAAGACAAACCCTGGTATTGGCACAAAAACAGACAGTTTGACCAATGGACAAATTGAAGACCAAACTTTGAGACTCAACAATTTCAGCACCTCGTAGTTTAAATTAAAGGGTCCAAAAAAGCTCAGTTGAAGGGAAATGATTAGCATCTTCAGCAAAATGGTACTGAGCAAGAACTGGATCACATTTGTAGGAAGAACAATTAAACCTTACCTCTCTCACCTTGACAAAAATGCAAAACTCCAGGGCTGGAGAGAATAGCCTAGCGGTTAGAGTGCTGCCGCTCTTGCAGAGAGGACCCGGGTTTGTGATCCCAGCACCCACAGGCGGCGAGAACATGCAGAAGCTCCAATGTCCAGAAGGAACTACCAGTTCCAGGGGAATCCGAGCCCATCTTCTGACCTCTGTGGCATTGCACGACACGGAGTGCACACAACTTGCATGCAGACAGTCACATTCATTGCACTACAAAATAAAAAAAAAAGCAAACTCCAAGTGGGATCAAGACCTCAACATGAAACCCAAAACTCTGAAGCGATTAGAACGAAAAAGTTGGCAACAACCTACAAGAGCTAGGGTGGGTTTAATGAGGTGGTCCACCCCCCATAGGGTTTAAGTATCCAGACATTTCTTGTCTCCAGTTGGTGGCACTGTTCTTGGAGGTCTTAGGAAGTGTGGACCGTGCGGAGGAAGCCATTACTGGGGGGCAGGACTTTAGGAGGTTCTAACAATGCCTTGTGTGGCCTGATCTCCTCATCTCTCCTCCTCTCTCCTCTCTCCTCTCTCTCTCTCTCTCTCTCGATCTCTCATTCTCTCTCTCTCCTTCCTGTGCTCATTGCGAGATTGACCCTTCGCTGCTGCTCCAGCCCTGGCACCATGCGTCCCACCACAATGGACTGCTGATTCCTGGAACCATGATCTAATCGTAAGCTCAAATAAACTCTTCCTTTATAAGTTCCCTTGTCGGGTAGTGCGTGGGTGTCGTTTACACAGCAACAGAAAAGTGGACTAATACAAGTAGGAAAAGACTTTCTAAATCAAACAGCAGCTAGATGCAGGAAATAAGGTTAAACAGCTGTCAAGTTGGGACCTCATCAAACTCAAGGAGCTATCTGTACAGCAAAAAGAAACAATCAAGAATGAGAGACAAACCCCACTAGAGGGGAGGAAATCATTCACACAGTTATACATCTGAAGAGCATTAACATCCAGAATATAAACTACTCAAAAAAACAAAGAAGAAAAATGCCACTCAAAGATGTGAGAAATAGACTGAACAGAAGACTTTCACCAGTGTAGAAAGAGTGAAAGCTTAAAAAGGCTGAGAAACATCTTAAAAAGTGTTCAATATCATTAATAATTAAGGAAATGCAAATTAAAACTGCTCTAAGATATCATCTCACTCCAATAAGACTGACTAAGATCAAGAAAACAAAAGACACCAAATGCTGGAGAGGTTGTGGGGAAAGGAGAACACTCATCCACTGCTGGCGGGAATGTAAAGTCATATAACCACTGTGGAAAGCAGTATGGAGAACCCTTAAAAAACTCAAAATGATCCTACCACCTGACCCATCCATACCATTCCTGGGTATATACTCACAAGACTCATCCTACTGCAAAGATACATGCACATCTATGTTTATTGCAGCTCTCTTCACAATAGCAAAGAGCTGGAACCAACCCAAATGCCCCTCAACTGACAAGTGGATAACAAAAATGTGGAAATCTACACAATGGAGTTCTATGCAGGTAAAGAAAGATGACAGCATGAACTGCACAGGTAAATGAATGGAACTCGAAGCCGTTATGCTAAGTAATGTAACACAGTCACCAAAAAACAAACTGTGAATGGTTTCCCTCATTTGTGGATTCTAGTACCAAATCCCCTATTTGATTGTGTTGTTTGTTTTTCTTTTGGGCTTTTTGAGACAGGGTCTCCCTGTAGCCTCAGCTGGCCTGGAGCTCACTCTGTAGTCCAGGATGGCCTTGAACTCACAGAGATCCGCCTTCCTCTGCCTCCCAAGTGCTAGGATTAAATCCCCCATTTGAAAGGAAGGCTGAGCAACATTATTGTTAGAGTTCTTTCTAACTGAAAGCAACTATGACTTTATAATGTGCATTTCTTTATGAGCCCTAGAATTAACTTACCACTTACTTTCAGGCATGGTAATTAATGTATATGGGCAGAAGGTATATATTCATATTTTAGAGTAATATAAAATTAAAGAGAAAAGCTGTGAACTCCTAAACATATATCAGAGATAACATATATTTTATTCCTGGAGGTCATAATTCTGGTACATATAAGACGTGTATCTAGGCATATTTTGGAGCAATATAATTGGGAGGGAACCACAACATAAGAACTGGGTCAAAGAACAGAATGATATAGTTCAATTCTGCCCCAAACAATAAACCTTTGCAGAGAAAAACTTTAAAAAGACTGAGAGAAAGATGCAGGACATGTATGGCAGAATGCATGATCTGGGGTGGGGTGGGAGGAAGGGAAAGGAGAATATGTCTAAATTGAACTGAAAAATGATGTCTGAAATACACAAAACATCAATAAAAGTATTATATTAAAAAAAGACTAAGGTTTATTTGGGAGGCTTCAGCCCATGATCAGAAGCTGCATGTTAGACTATAATGTCTGAACAGAGCAAAACTACTTACCTCTATCCTGGAAGGGGGAAAGAGACAAGACTGCTGCCTTCTTCAAGGTCGTATTTCCTAGGATCCAAGGACTTCCTACTTGGCCCCATCTCTTAAGGACCTCCCCTCCCCCATAAACAGCTTTGTGAATCTTTGGGAAAAGCAACTGCGACATCCCAAGCAAAGTTTTTAGGCTCAAGAATTTACCTTCTTGCAGCTGAAATTCTACTGTATGTGTTCAGTTCACAAGTAAATGATACAGGGGTATTGGGGGTATCTTTGAGAGTGACAGAGCCTTTCTCAGCTCTGATGTGCTTAGGGAGGCTAGGGAAATGCAAGGGCTACCAAAGACACCTCAGGCCAGAGGTTTTCAGCTCCTTGTCTTGCAAATTCATAAAATGAAATTCACTGACCACAAAGGGTGAGTTTTAGAAAGGAATATTTTAGGGCTGGAGAGATGGCCTAGCAGTTAAGAGCGCCGACCTCTCTTACAGAGAACCTGGGTTCGATCCCCAGCACCCACATGGCAACATGCAGACAATACATTCATACACATACGGAAATAAATAAAATTTAAAATAAAAGGAGTATTTTATTACAGGGAGTTTAGAATAGAGAAAGCAGAGCTCCTGTATAGCAGGAGGGGTCTCCAGGAATGAGATTCCTTTGAGTCTCATTTCTAGGAGTTAATAAGACTTTCATGGAGGGAGGGGGGAGAGAGAGGAGCAGGTCAGTCCAGTCCTCATTTCAGATGTCCAGGTCCCTCGAGGTCCTGGTCACAAGGTCCTAGTCACATGCTCAGCATGTAGACATGATAAGGAAAACACCCAACCCCTTACTGGCACCCTCAGCCTCTGGTTATGGTGTAACCAGAGGCGTCTTTTGGTTAGACCGTGCAGGCATCTGTGTGGGCATCTCTAGACTGAGGTAGAGACAAGTTTACTGGCAGATCCAAGGAATTTTCAATTCAGCCAGGAGAGAAGCTGGCCATTGTTCTGGGGTCTTTATCCTGGGATGCCCAGCCATTTTCTAGCTCCTGCTGTTATCACAATCAAGCACTCTGAGTTCTGATCGATCTCTTTTTCAGAAGTCAAGAAACTAGGAAAACTCTTCTTGAGTGAAGAGGTGCCTTGGAGACACCTTAGAGGCAGCCCAGATATAAACATGTCTGAAACCATCCATGTGGTGGGCTCTGGGGTCTGCCTGGTTACAAGCCCCTGCACAGTGTCTCAGCCAACTGACTTATCCATATTCTTTCTGCCTCATTTTCTGCACCTCTAAATGACATCAGTAACAGCACATCCTTCGTGGGTTTGTTCAGAGGTTGCAAAAGGAATCTTAAAATTCTGCCTCTAATATGGGCTCCCATGCTTGCTAAACTCAGCTTCTATTAAAGAAAGTGCTAAACTAAAGTTACCTTAACAAACATTTAAGTTTTAAATGAAAGCAATTAAAAATTTTTAACTTAAAGGTCAAGTAACAAACCTTAGTATAGAACAAAAACAGTAAAGCAGACAGCAAGCTGCTGTGGAATGCTCAGGGGTGTTACCTGCTCCCCTCCACTGGGGAGGGACTTCTTGCACTTGTCTCCACCGTGTACGTTCCTGGTTGAACAGCACTGTTATCACAGTTCTGTCTCCAGCATCATTTGTGAGCTCCTGAAGGGGCCAAAATGGCAGTTTGCTTATTATTCCCAGTCCCTGGAGCAGAAGCAGGCACTTCACGATAGGCTCCTGAACATTCCATTTACTCGTTCAGTCAAGAAGTGTTTTTTTCAGCCTAGCTAGCATGGCAGGCTCCAAGCTAAGCATGAGGACTGATGAGGTGAGTGGGAGATGTGACTATTCTGCTCAGGGCATCTCACCCTCATCTGCCCCTTTCCCCAAGCTTTACTGTCACACATGTGCATACAAATGGCATCAGTAAATGATGGGCTATGGCCTAGCTTGCTTTTCTATTGTTATTCTAAAACACTAGGATGAAAAGCAACTGAGAAGAGGAAAGAGTTTATGTGGCTTCACTTCAGGTCACAGTCTGTCACTGAGAAGTCAGGGAGGGAACTGAAGCAGAGGCCATGGAGGAACACTGCTTACTGGCCAGTTTTCTAGCTCATCCTTTGCTACCTTTCTTATCCTGTCCAGGCCCACATGCCCAGGGATGATACCAACCACAGTGGGATGGGACCCCCACATGAATCATCAGTTCCAACAATTTCTCACAGACATGGCCACGGACAAATCTGGTATGGGAAATTCTTCGCCTGAGATCGCCTCTTCCCAGGTGACTCTAAGTTGTGTCAAGTTGGCAATAAAAACCAACCAAGACAGCGTGATGCTAGCTGAAGCTGCAAACGTGTTCCAGATCTCACGGCAAGTCCCTGGAAACCCTTGCTGCTGCTGATGCAACCTCTGTCATCTGGAGGTCTAGGGACAGTGGCAGAAACAGGACTGAGGGTGCAGTGCCCTGGAGGTGGCCTGAGCCCAGAGACTGCAAAGCCTTCCCCACACTTGGGTCTCCAGAGCCTCTGGCTCCAAAGAGAAGAAAGCAAGAATCTGTTTCTCAGTCTGGCTTTGCTGTGCCCTGCAGCCAGATCAGCGGGGACCCAGATGGGGTTGGAGTCAAGTCCATTTGGTGTCTTGTGTCAGATGCCCACCTGACAAGAAATCCATGGAGGACCTTTGGCCTGGAAAATCTCTCCTGATCTGACCCTTCCCTGCTTCTCTCGCTCCTTTGGAGACATATCAGCCAAACTGGTTTGCCCAGGAGAGCAACCCTCTGCCTTCTGTAAAATTTCCTTTTCTAGGGATCAGTTTTCATCTTAAATGTTACCAGTAGAGGCTCTGTCTATGAAAAGCTGTACTGGATCCTGGAAGGAGCATCCATACCCAGAGGTCCAGAGGCACACTGATCCTGAGCTGAGCAGACCCTGAGCTCTGCATGTGTAGCACTTAGATCTTGTCTCCAGCAGACCTCTTAACCCTAGCTGGCACAGGTGCCAGGTCACCTCCAGGTCACAGCTGCATGTGATGTCCCAACAGTGATCGACTGGAGAATGATCATCCTAGTTTACAATATTCCTACTACAGCATAAACTATTTCACTGTTCTACCCACCCTGGAGGATGTGGACAGCTCTAGACTTTAGGATGATCACACACACTGGAACTACATCCCGACGTTTACCTCTGTGGTTCTACTGAAAGAAAGCCAGCTCTTTTATCACCTCCAGGCTGATCCACTGGGAGTGTCAGAAAACTCACAGCCAAGAGTCTAAGCGCATAGCTCAGTTGGTAGAGTGCTTATCTGGCATGCAGGAAGCCAGGCCCTGGGTTCAATGTCTGACGATGCATAAACTGGGAATGACAACATAACACATGATTGTAATCCTAGTTTTTAGGAAATGGAGGCAGAAGGATCTGAAGTTCAACATCATTATCAGTTATTTAGAGTTTGAGGTCAGCCTGGGATACATGAGACCCAAGGGAGGTAGGGAGGAAGGGAGGGAGGAAGAGAGGGAGGGAGGGAGGGAGAAAAAAATGAAGGAAGGAAATAAAGAAGGAAGGAAGGAAGGAAGGGAGGGAGGGAGGGAAGAAGGAAGGAAGGAAGGGAAGAAGGGAAGAAAAAGAGAAAACTCAGAGCAAATGGAACTCTATCTCCACTTCTTTCTAGTTAATTAACTTTTCAGAATCTCAGTTTCCTCATCTCTGATTGGGATTAATAAGACATGACAGGGTTGCCTCAGTAACCCCATCATAAAAGCATCCAGCACAGTCCAAACACTCTACACACATCCAGCGAATGTTCATTGGCTCCATCCTTTCCCTACCTACCCAAACAGCATATCTGGAACATACTGTTGGATAATCTCCAAGCAGGACCTTGAGGCATATCACGGAGGTGTTGGCAGGCCGCCACACCACTGATTTGCCCATGTTGGGCTGTGAGTTGGTCCATAAATTTCCTTGAAACTTTATTTTCAGTGTTTTTCCACTGTTCCTGTCTATTTTATGTGATATTATATATTTAAGAGCATAGTGGTGGATGGGCTATGGGGATAGCACAGCCGTTAAAGGCCACATGGCGGCCAAGAACCGTCTGAAATTCCAATTCCAGGAGAACTCCAGTTCCAGGGGAATCCGACACCCTCTTCTGACCTCTGCAGCATTGCATGACACGGGTGCACAAACTTGCATGCAGACAGTACATTTATACATATACAAAAATAAATAAAATAAAAAAAATTTAAAAAGGCTGAGGCTAAGAACTGCAAAAAAAGAGCATAGTGGTGGATAAAAAAATTATTAAATTTATTTTATAGTGTCCCAGATAAGTAAGAAAGAATTGTTTTACTTGAGCCTTCCTGACTTCAGTTTCAAACATTAATAATGTCCCATTTATAGATTATCATGGTATCTGCCATGTATACAGAAAGATATCTTTACTAGGAGTTTTCTTGATTATCCCTTTGCCTACCATATGTACATATTTTATATCTATTTTTAGAGCTTGATTACTTAAGTATGGGTAGTTATTTCATTTAGGATTACATATATACATATATACACATACACACACACATATATATAATGAGAATTGAGGAGCTAGGGAATATAGCTCAGTGGTGGAGAGCTTACCTGGCATGCTCAAAACCTTGAGTTCAATACCCAGTACTGTAAAAAGAGAGAGGAAGGTGGAGGGGGGAAGAGAAGGAAAGGAGAAAGTTGAAGCTCTTGCTTTTCATGTGCATCCTTGTCACAACCATGAAGAGGTGAGTTTAGGAGCCTCCAATCCTACTAGACTCTGCTCCTAGCTCCACCCAAAGACTGAATTTAGAATCTGCCATGTGCAGTCCTGTTAGATATACACCCTGGCATTAATCCTCCTCTAGTGACCTTCTAACCTGGAGATATAACATTTTTTTTTCTTCATTGTTGAATTTGAAATTAATAAGAAATTGTAGGAATGCTTGGCCCACTGCCCTGAGAAGTTCTCCAAGATCTCCAATAAAGGAGATCTGAATAAAGGACTTGTAGTAGACCAACTGTAACCAGACACTAGGCTCCTTCTTCCCACTCTAGAACTCTCCTGAAAAACTATCTTCAAACCTGATGGGACAGAAAGTAAAAATTTAAATAAATGAAGGAGATGGATAAGGGAAGGGAACTAAAAGGAGATTCCACCTAAGAAAACAGAATTTAATAATTCGGTATCTGATAGTCAACTTCATAATTCACTTTATCCACCATAGTAAGACTACAGCAAAGGTCTAAGGATAGAAGCACAACTCCCCTGAAGATAGTCTTCCATACCCCAAAATCATCTTGGGGCTGAATACTCAATGAGCTCCTAACATTATTGTGGTGGTTTGAATGATAATGTCCCCCATAGGCTTCAAGTATTCAGATATGTTGTCCCTAGTTGGTGGCACTGTTTTGGGAGGTCTTAGAAGGTATGGCCATGCTGGGGGAAGTACATCACTGGGGGCAGGTTTAGAGAGTTCAAAAAGCCTTGCCAGTCTCCAGTTTCTCTCTCTCTCTCTCTCTCTCTCTCTCTCTCTCTCTCCTCTCCAGCTCCCCCCTCTCCTCCCTCTTCTCCCTCTCTCTCTCATCCCCCCCTTCTTCTCTCTCCCTCCTGTGCCCACTTGAAGGATTGTGATCTCAGCTTTCTGTGTCCAGCTTCCTCCGCCACCATGCACTCCCCTGCCATTGAATTGGACTCTAATTCCCCTGCGAACCCTACAATCATAAGCTCATGGTAGTTTTATAATAGCAATAAGAAAAGTGATGAATAAGCAGAATCAACACCACTGTTCCTGAGGTTCACTGCAAGATGAATCATAAGAAAGGCTGAGAATCTTGATAGATTATGTATAAAGTAGCTAAGGGACTGGCAATGTGACTCAGGAGTAAGGTGGTGATGCGTGTGGCAAGCTCCAGAATATATATATATATATATATATATTTCACTTCTATTGCTGTGACAAAAGCAATTTTAAGGGAGAAGGGGTGGATTTACTTTATAATTCCAGATTACAGTACATCATTGAGGGAAAGTTGAGGTAGGAGCTTGAAACAGCTAGTTACCTCATGTCCACCATCAAGAGCAGAAAGGAAATGAATGCATGCATACTTGCCAGTGCTCAGCTCCCTGTCTACATGTGTACAGTCTCGGATCCCCTGCCTAGGGTTTGGTGCCACCCACAGTGAGCTGTGTCTTCCCAAATCAATTCACATAATTAAGACAATTCCTGCAAACATGCCCACAGGCTAACCTGATCCAGAAAATTCCTCATTGAGACTCTTCTCTGGTGATTCTACATTGTGTCAGGTTGACAATTAAAACTATCATACCACACCAAATAAAAGGAGAGAACTAATTCCATAAAGTTTTCTTCTGACCTGCATGCATCATGGTACATGCACGCCCACATGCACATATCATACCCATGTATAAACACACAATAATAAAAAAATAGAATGTTAACGAGTGCTTAGTTACTATGTAAATGAAGGACCTGAAATGGAAAAGTCAAGAGGATAAAGATATGTCCTAACCTAACCATGGCTTGTTCTCAAATGAGAAGCCAAACAAATGGTAGGTTTACCCTAAACCTACCATTAAAAGAATGGTACCCCTTCACTTTCAAAGGTCCATCAGGGATTACTGACAGGATAGATGAGCCTATTCAGACTCCATCTGAACACAATTGGAGGACAGCAGCCACCAAAATGGAACCTAAGTAAATGTACTGGGAAGGGGTTTGCTGGTTTGGTGACATGGGTCCCATCTGCTATGGTAGGGGGTCGGTTCTCATAGCAATCAGGACCTTCCCATAGAACCCAATATTATCAGCTATTAGGCCTTCACCTTATCCCCAAAACATATTGCTCTGTCTCCTTACAAGGTCCATTTTGAAAATGTTCCATAAATTAATGACATCTGCTGTTTACTGAGTATTCCACAATGTGATGGCCATGCTGTTGAAATGTTAGGTGCATCCCCCCCTGTAAGCTTGCCAGAATCCTCTGATGCAGGCATCATCAGATCCACTTTGTAGACTCAGAAATTGAGACTTAGAGAAGGGAAGCAGTCTGTCTAATTTCCTATTTGGCAGCTGCCTCTGAAGCCTGTGTCCCTAACTATCTCTGCTCATATTTAGCCAGAGTATTAGGACACCAGTGTGGTTAGTAATGGTCTTGTCTTATGTCTTATGTCTTATGTCTTATGTCTTATGTCTTATGCTTATGCAGGCAATGAGATGTGTGCCTTGGACTGACCATGTACCTTGAGCTTCTCTATGTTATCTGTAGGTAAAGCCAGAGTTCTTCTAGTTCAGTGCAGTGGTTCTCACAGTAGGGTCCCAGGACCAGCAACATCAGCATCACCCATGAACTTACTAGCAATATACATTCTGGGATACTGTTCACCATCTACTAAGACTGAAACTCTTTGCACAAAGCTCATTAATATTTATTTTTTAATCCAGCTGAGGAAATGTGTCAGTAGGTAAAGAACTTGCTGTACAAACATAAGCACCTGCTTTCAAGTCCCCAGAACCTGTGTAAAGCAGGATGCATTAGCATACGTATAATCCTGGTGCTTCTATGGCAACCTGGGAGGCAGAGACACAAGAACCACTGGATGCTCTCGGTCCAGCTAGCTTGCTTTATGCAGTGCAAGCAGCAAAGGGACCCTGTCTCAAAATTGGCAGAAGGTAAGGATGGACATCCAAGGTTGTCCTTTTATCTCTACACGCATACGGCGGTACACACACATGAACATGTGTGTACGCATACAAACCACACACACAAGGAAGTTACTGTTTTCAGTAGATGGTGATTAACACAACTGACCCACAACTGGTCAGTGCACAAAGAATAAGAGACTGAGGGGTGCTCAGCCCTAAATTCAACATCTACATCACACCCCTCCCTCAGTTGAGGTTTCATCACAGAAGACAGGGCCAGGGGTGACTGATGACTGCAAGGAAATGGTATTTTCCAGACATAATAAGGCAGTTGCACATATGAACCCACAGGGGTAGTGACAGCATGCACTAGGCCTGCTCAAGCTCAAGCCTAGAATGGAAGGAAGAAGGAATGAATCTGATCCTAGCTGAGGAATAATTGGCATTCTACCTACTGAGAGAGAGAGAGAAAGAGAGAGAGAGAGAGAGAGAGAGAGAGAGAGAGAGAGAGAGAGAGTCTGTTTTCTTTTAAGGGTAAGGCCCCTGGTTGGTGGTATTGACCACACTCCAGTGGATGGTTTCTTCCAAGAGTACATGGGCAGTATAAGTGGAATTCAATGGGTTTAAGAAAAATGATGGCTCAAAGTTGTGTGGGAAAGGAAGGGGGTGTGAATGTGGGAGGAGTGTGAGGGGTTGAATATGGTCAAAATACATTATATGTAATTCTCAAAAACATTAATAAAAAATTTTATAGCCTTAGCAGTGATTCTAATTCAGGCCCAAGTTGAAGAATCCCAGTTTGTGGATCTATAAGAAGAGAATCAGCCCTAACACTAGTAGAAAGTGGGCAGCTAGGACTTTCAAACCTTGTCTTGGGAACTTCCTATTTACAATGTCCTAATACTTGAAAGATTAAAGAACCTTTGTAACTCAAGCCACTCACTTTATGCTTAAGAAAAAAAATGAAGTTCAGAGAGTTCAGTCATGTGTGCTCTAGTTTGGTTTCTGTTGCTGTGATGAAGGAAGGAAAGATATTTATTTCATCCTACACTTGTAGGTCACAGTCCATCACTGAGAAACTTAAGGCAGGAACATGGAGGCTGAACCAAAGAGGAACACTGCTTGCTGGTGCCTTCTCTGGCTAATGGTTGGCTGGCTTTCTTACACAGCCCAGGCTCGCCCACCTAGGGATGGTCCTGCCCACAGTGGACTGGGCCCTCCCTCATCTGCCATCAATCAAAATGATCTCTCACAGGCCACAGGTCAGTCTGATCTGGGAAATTCATCTACTGAGATCCCCTCTGCCTAGGTGACTATAGGTTGTGTCATTGAGAATAAAAACCAACCAGCGCAATGTGGTACAGCCTTACACCAAAGCCTAAGCCTCTGGCTCATGGTTCTAAGATGACATCTGCAAGTCCAACCTCTCCTCCAACATCCAAGTCTACCCTTAACAATATAGTTGCCTCCAAATGCCTAATCATCTACAAGTAAAAAAAAAAAAAGAAATATTTCTCCATATTGTCTGACTATAAACATAAATAAGTACTGCTTTCTTTTTTTACAGGTACACTGCCTTAATGCATACAATTTTAATATAAGACATCAGCATTTTTATAGAAATCATGACAATACTTTGGATTTTACTTTCATTTCATGACTGTGTTAAATTCAGAGTTGTCATAATTTTACTTTTGACTTTGCACTCTTAAGTTTTTTTTTTCACGAGGAGCTAAGATTATTGTTTATCTGTCATGACAGATTACAATACACTGATCATGACACACTCAGCAACTCTTAGCTGAAGTGTGTGGGGAGCCATTTTTCTAAAACTTATCCTGAAAGTCAAATATTCATTCTCTCTCTCTCTCTCTCTCTCTCTCTCTCTCTCTCTCTCTCTCTCTCCCAGTTCTGTTCTGTTGCTGTGACAAAATACCCCGACAGAAACACCCTGAAGGAAAAGGCTTGTTTTATCTCAGAATTCTAGGCTACAGTCCTTCACTGTGGGGAAATCTAGGCAGCAGAAAATTGAAGCATCTGGTCACATCCATAACTAAGAGAGGAACAAGTTGATGCATGGATGCTTGGGCTCAGCAAGCTTTCTCCACACATACATACTTCAGGATTCGCTGCCTAGGGACAGTGCTGACCATGGTGCATGGATCTTCGTCCCTCAGTAAACTACAATTAAGATAATCCCTCATAGAGAGGCCCACAGGCCAACCTGTTCTATAAAGTTCCTCACTGAGATTCTCTTCCTCTGTGATTCTAGACTGTGTCAAGTTCACCATTAAAACTCACATCACATCTTCTCTTTTTAGCAAGTCATATGTTCCAATAAAATTAACACAATGGAGTACTACTCAGTGGTAAAGAAAGGTGACATCATGAACTTTGCAGGTAAATGGATGGAACTCAAAGCCATTATGCTAAGTGAAGTAACACAGTCCCAGAAAAACAAGAGGTGAATGGTCTTCCTCATTTGTGGATGCCAACACCAAATCCCCAGATGAAAGGCAAGCTAAACAACATTATTGTTATATTTCTGTTTATCTGAAAGCAACTATGTTGTTACAATGTAAATCTCTTAACCAATCCACCACTTACTCTCAGACTCTGTAATTACTGTATATAAGCAGAAAGTATGTATTAATATTTTAGAGTAATATAAAATTAAAGGAGGAAAATATGAATTCCTAAACATAAAAAAGATGGAGTGAAAGATGCAGGACATTTATGGCAGAATGCATGATCTGGGGTGGGGTGGGGGGAAGGGAAAGGGGAATAGTCTAAACTGAACTGAGAAATGATGTCTGAAATATACAAAGCATTTATAAAAAAAGAAAAATATAATCAAAACAGTTGATTCCTGAAAATAGATAGGTACTTGGTATTTAAGGTGGTGAGCAGTTGTCAAAATGTTTATAATTTCTATATAACACTTTGGGATCTCATACGTGAGTTCTTTGTTGAGTTGGTCTTGTACTTAACATCTACATTTCCCCCTTTCCTTTCAAGTACTAGAGAAACTAGTCTCTCACCTAGTTACTCAAGCTCTTTCCTCCTTTTTCAACATATTTTAAGCTTTCTTACATTAAAAAACCAAACTCCTTGTGTTGTGTGGACTATTCTCGGGGAGAAGAACAAACATCTATTCACCCCAGGTAGGGTTTCAATGAGAGAATAAGGAACAAATTGCATTCAAGCCTTAGTAACCCAATGTTAATTAGCATTACTTACTTGTATCTAAATTCGACCCCATCTCTTCATAGAAATGGTCTTGGCAAACTTGTTTTTATTTACGTCTCCTTGCACTGTCCCTATTTCCTCTATCTTTCTTTTAAATCTGACTGTTCCTCATACTTCTCGGTTTATGCTGCTAAGCTGACCATTGCCATGGCTCCCTACTAGTTTCTGTGACTGGTAATTTCCTGTCTCCTCTTCTGACCTCTGTCAGGGTCTATGGGGCTCATTCTCTTCTCTCAGAAGCCATTCCAAGATCAACACGTCAAAAAAACAGAACATCACATGCCATCTAAAGACTTATTCCTCTTCCACATATTTATGTCAACTAAAAACATCCTACATCTAACCAACCCATGGGCCAGAATAAGAAACTNATTTATTTCTGTATGTGTATGAATGTACTGTCTGCATGCAAGTCTGTGCACCCGTGTCGTGCAACGCCGCGGAGTTCAGAAGAGGGTCTCGGATTCCCCTGGAACTGGAGATCTCCTGGAATTGGAGTTTCAGACGGTTCTCAGCCGCCATGTGGGTGCTGGGGATCGAACCCGGGTCCTCTGTAAGAGCGGTCGGCGCTCTTAACCGCTAGGCCATCTCTCTAGCCCTCAGCCTGCTTTCTTATACAATACATAACAAACTGCCAGGGGTAGCATTGTCAACAGTGGCTGGGCCCTCCCACATCACTCAACAATCAAGAAAATGCCCCATAGACATGGAGGCAATTCCGCAGTTAAGGCTTCTTTAAACCAAGTATGTCAAGTTGACACTAAAGCTATCCAGCACAGCTGGTTAGGGCCCAATTCTATATCTATTCTAAATGGCTACTGAAAAACTTAAAGTAAAACAAACATCATATATAGATAGATATACACCACCAGAAAATAATGGAGAACCAGGAGTGGTGTCTCATCCTATAATCCAGGAAGTCGGGAGGCAGACCAGAAGATTGCCATGAGTTTGAGGACAGCCTGGGATATAGACTGAGACTCTGTGTAAAAAGATCAAAGACAAAAACCAAGAGTGAAAGAGAGAATTGAAAAACATTCTTCATTTTGCTGAAGGATGAATCCAGAATCGGGGTGATTGCTAACAATCTGGAGGGAAGGGAAGACTCTGTCTCACAAAGAGACCCCAGTGTTGATCATCCATGGTGCCCTGAGGTCCCCCTTAGAATCTCATTGTGGGAAACCAAGCTGTGAATCTGGTCTATAAACATCTCTTACAAATTGCACAGGACATGGAGGAGCAGAAATGCCATCCGCACCTAGTACCCAAAAGGGGTCCTGTCCTACCACCAACCTGAGCCCAATTCGCATCCCTCATCCTAAGTACGTGGCTTGCAGACTGAGGTTTTGAGACATTAGTCAATGGGCTCCAGATGCCAATGTGTTCTTTCACTGTGAGGTGAAATGCTCCTCACTAAATAATCCTCCCAAAGAGCCACATGGGTCGCTGTCCATTTCAGATGGTATGACATAAATCACAAACAATTTTAGAGAGCATATAAGCTGCCTATTTTAAAAATTCAACCTACAAAATCCTAATGGGTTTAAGACTTCCAGTGTGAAACAGGTGCTGGGAAAATCAATCCATAACAGATGCACATGAACTGGAAAAAAAAATAAAGCTACCTTAGGCTGTTTTTATTTGCTAGATTGCTACATGATAACAATGGATAAGGTGAGGTTTGCTTTTTCTCTTTAAAGAAGACAAATTCCAGGAAGAAAAGGAAAAAGAAGTGACTTTGCCAGGTAATTAAAACTACTGCTCAAATCGATTTTCATCATTGTCAATGAGTACTGATTAAACAGTCACAGTTTGATTAGTGTAATGTGAGAAAGTATTCTTTTTTATTCTTAGCCCTCTATGTTGGCTTTCATCTATTTTGGTTTATATTTTTTTGAACTCTGTAGCCCAAGCTGACCTCAAACTCACCACCCTCTGCTTTAGTTTCTAAAGTGCTGTGATTATAGGCCTACCAATGCCCAGTTTCATAAACATTTAGGGTGCTTTTCTTTTTTTTCTTTTTTCTTTTTGTTTTTGGTCTTTTGGAAACAGGGTCTCCCTGTAGCTCCAGCTGGCCTGGAACTCACTATGCAGACCAGGCTGGCCTTGAACTTACAGAGATCCACCTGCCTCTGACTCCTGAGTGTTGGGATTAAAAGTGTGCCCAACAAGTCTGACATTAGGGTGTTTCCTAATTTAAAAAAATGTTCTTGAGGTATAGTGTGGTCACCTCTCTTGCTCAAACACCCTCCATAGATTCTTCCTGGCTGACCAGAAAGGATGCTCTTCTAGCACTGTTTTTTTACTCAGTTCTACTCTTCTGAATCCTCTAAGAACAATCCAGCATTTCCCCAGAACAATTTGCCTATCTGATCCATCAGGTCCTGAGCCTGGGGTGCCCCTTGCCCAGTGCTCACAGAGTTCACTCACTTTCAACACCACTTTCTTTGTTATGTCTCCCTTCCTGCCATATATACTCCGAGCCAAGCGTCCACATTACTCTCTATTCATTGTCGTACCAAAAATCCCTTTTCCAACATGTCATTTCTATCTCATTTACATATGAAACAGCTCATGATACAGGGTTTATAGCTTTCATCTTTGTTTCCTGATGTCATCACTGGTTCTTAGCCATAATAAGTGCTCAATGTGCACTTATAAATGGAAATAAAGGAGAAATAATGAGAAAGAGAGAAAAAGAAGGAGAAGAAGAAAAGAAGTCCTGTATAGAGAACAAGGGAGATAAAACAAGGTGGAGAAAGAAGGAATTCATTTACCTTCATTTTATTGGTAGTTAGGGAAATTATTTTCCTGTCTGCCTTCCACCTCCTACTCACTCCTCAATCACTTGTATCTAAATTCGACCCCATCTCTTCATAGAAATGGTCTTGGCAAACTTGTTTTTATTTACGTCTCCTTGCACTGTCCCTATTTCCTCTAACTTTCTTTTAAATCTGACTGTTCCTCATACTTCTCGGTTTATGCTGCTAAGCTGACCATTGCCATGGCTCCCTACTAGTTTCTGTGACTGGTAATTTCCTGTCTCCTCTTCTGACCTCTGTCAGGGTCTATGGGGCTCATTCTCTTCTCTCAGAAGCCATTCCAAGATCAACACGTCAAAAAAACAGAACATCACATGCCATCTAAAGACTTATTCCTCTTCCACATATTTATGTCAACTAAAAACATCCTACATCTAACCAACCCATGGGCCAGAATAAGAAACTTATTCTATTTCCCCTGAGTCCTCCCTTAGCCATAAACCATCAGTCACTAATTTTCCAAGTCTCTGCACTACTATAGTCTTTGCTATGTGTATTAGTCACCTTTCTGTTGCTGTGATAAAACACCATGACCAAAGGAACTTATAAAAGGAAGAGCTTATTTGAGCTTATGATTGACGGTTCCAGGGAATTAGAGTCCATTGTGGCGGGAGGCATGGCGGCTGGAGCAGCAAACTGAGGGTCACATCTCACAATGAGCACAGGAAGCAGAGAGAGGGCGACTGGAGACCAGGAGGCTTGTTAAACTCACTAAGCCTGCCCCCAGTGACATACTTCCTCTAGCACGGCCACACCTTCTAAGACCTCCAAAAACAGTGCCACCAACTGGAGACAAATGTCTGAATACTTAAAGCCTATGGGGGTCACTCATTCAAACCACCACACTATGAAAGATATTTCATATCCAGGTCCCACAAAAATTCCTGGGTTTCCCTACCTCTGGTCTTTGATCCAGGTCATTTTGTTTAGTAAAAGTTATGTTCTTATAACTAACTATATTGTATAACCTTCTTAAGTATTTTGTAGTCTCTCTTTTTTACTTATCAGTTAGCTACCTTGAAATGTAACCCTAGAATGTTTTCCTCCCCAGTGATGTTTATTACTCTGTGATGTTTTCACTACCCTGAGAAGTTTTATTACTCTGGAGTATCTTGGAGTTCCATGGTGCTTTCCACACACTATGTCTAACTGCTGATAATGATGTGAAACTAAGAAAATAGAAAGTTCACCAAATAGTTTAATGAGGCAACTGGTCCAATTAGTTGAAGAACATATATAGGTCAAATGTGACATATACCTAAACTCCTGCGGGTGATATTTGTTTGAGCAAACTGCAGTGACTGATTCCTAACACAATTTAGCCTAGCTAAAGAGCAAACAGTGGCAGATGTCCTGACCCATGCCTGAGACATCTACTCTGTAAGATATAATGACCAAGTAAATTCAGGAAAGAATTTTCCCAAGATAACATAGCCCATCATGAATAGACATGGGGCCCAGGTGCCAGCCATGAAATGATGACTTTAAAAGGCCTGTGTAACTCCCATCTTCTGTCTGAAATCTAAAATCTTTCATTGATAATTCTGGGACCTCAAGCTTGAGAAAGAATAAGTGAGCATTCCAACTCTCTTCTGAGTGAATACTTGATCTCTTTGCTGCCTGAAGAATTTTCTGTAATGTTTGGAGGCCCCAGAAAGATTTGAAATGAGTCTCTTCACAGCATGAGCCCAAGCACATGAGTCCTTTGTGCTGCTGGAAGCCCAGCCCTATCTTGGACTAGGGAGAGGGACCCAAAAAGGGAGGCACACCTCCTGATGATATTACAGTGCTCCAAGTTTGCAACACTTCCTTCTCCCTGAACAGCTGTAACCCTGGCCAAACTCAAATAGAGGGTTGGATCAGCTCATCAGTAACCATGATCAGTCTCAGGAAAGAGGTAAGGCAGCAGGAACCAGTCTTATACATGGGATAGAAGGAGAATCTGATCCTCCATCAATAGGGGAGGGCAGCTGGCATAAGCTCCAGAAGTGTGGAGCTGAGAAACACTCCCCTGAGCTCCAGGGAGTATGGAAGAGCCACAGGGATCCCACTCTACAAGAGTACAGAACTGAGAAACACTTCCCTCAGCTCTAGGGAAAGTATAGAGAATTCGAAAAGGGGAAGGGATCGTCCAGAGGTGGGTGTGTGAAATGTTTGGTTAATCTGTGTGGGGACCTGAGGGTTCTGGTTTACATGTATTTCACACTAAAGCTTATGGGCTTATAGCTAGATGCCCTTAAGATGACTTTAAGGTCTAAGAACCTCATATGTCCAGCAGGCCCCTTAGCCTTTGATAGCCCCCAAATGTAGGCAGACCAGGGGGTGTTGATGTGAAGTCCCTCCTCCTCCAGGAAAGACAAAATTTTTATGCCACTATGTTCCCCAAATGCCTGGCTCCAACATGACTATCAGCATGTCAGGCTCATCAAGTGGGCTGGGACTAAGGAGAAACACTGAGTCTCACCCACCCCAAGCTGCCTGAAAATGCTGGTCCTTACTACCAGAAGAGTGACTTTGGCAGTTCAGAAGGAGAAGGCAGAAATGGGTACCTCAGTGGTCCTAGAGCCTGCTGTTCAGGGCCCAGCTGACTGCCTGTCAGCCCACCTGCTTCACTGAATGTAGACATAGGGCAGAGGAAGTGCTGTCAGGCTAATGAAATGTATACCATCAACTTAGTGGTCAATTTTGGTCTTCAACATCCATATGTTCCAAAGCCTAAAGAATCTTTTCTACTCTTGTCCCTGCCCTATGTCTACATCACTGGTCTGACACACCTGACTCTCTAGTTATGTTGAACTCCTTAGTTAAAATCTTGCAAGCTTTCTCTGTCTTCCTCCTTGGCTGGCCAATTCTTGGGTTCTCACACTGACTGGCTTTCCATATAGCACTTAAGCACTGCACTGACACTGAGGGATATGTGTCTCAACATGAGAGTGTCACTCTTGATACTGAAAATAATTCACCGGGCTTCTTTCTAACCCCAAGGACTAGCAGAGTGATTCATCAAGAGTCATTGCTCGCAGACTATCCTTAGGGTGACAGATGATGGATGTATAGGTGGATGGATGAACATATAGCTAAATGACAATGATGAATGGATGAATGAAAGGGTGGAAGAATAGATAGAAGATTGATAGATGACAGGTAGATAGATAGATAGATAGATAGATAGATAGATAGATAGATAGATATAAATGATGGACCAATGAATGAATAGGTGGATGGATGAATAGACAGAACAATAATGGATGGATGGATGGATGGATGGATGGATGGATGGATGGATGAAAGAGGTGACAGATGACATGATAAATAATAGACAGATGACATATAGAAGATAGGTGGATAGACAGACAAACTGATAATAGAGAGATAAATGACATACCAACAATGAGCTTTTCACCAAAAAATTGAATAAAATTTCTTTAAGCAGCTTGATTTTGTCTCCCATCCAGGCAGAGTAGGGTATGACAGCAGGACACATCCTCCTTGACTACAGGGCATTCTAAGTTCTTTTCTTTGGCATATTTGCACATGTGACTCAGTGGTGAGTAAAAGCTTAACATTTGTCTCTCTCTCTCTCTCTCTCTCTCTCTCTCTCTCTCTCTCTCTCTCTCTCTGTGTGTGTGTGTGTGTGTGCACATGCACACTATTTTTGTGATGTTGAGATATGGACAAAGTCCACTTTCTTGGCCCCTCTCATTAGTCCCCTCCTGACTGGCCAGTCCCTGTCATAGTTCTCTGATGGGAAGGCCAATAGTCTGCTTCCTCAGATACCTTCAGCTGGCTGCTCTTCTAGGAACATGTGTCTCTGAAACACAAAAAGGAAAGGATCAAAAAGAAGAGCCAGAGAGTTTAACTTGACTGTCAGTTGCATTCTGCCTCATTTCCTTTATCTAATTGCTTTGGGGATTCTGGCTCAAATGCTAATTAATCCCTGTACTCATAGATGATATAAATAAGACATTCAAAAATCAGATTGGATCCATCTGCTGGAATTAAGCAGAAATTTGGGCTTCTAAATGCCTCTTTCCAAACAAGCACTAATATGCCAGGAAACTGAGTGGACTCCCACAAACCAATGCAGGGCACCCTCAAGGACATGCCAGGTGTGTTTATTATAGTATCTCCCACATCCAGTGATAGACTTGAATTCTTGATCCTCCTGCCTCTGCCTCCAGAGTGCAAGGATTACAGTTATGCGCCACCAGATGCAGCTATTTGTTTAGTTTTGGACTATCACAGCCTCAGAAGGTCAAGGACTGTAACTCATGCAGAACAGTGTCATTTGATGTTTTGCTTAATTTTCATACTTTTTGTTATTATATGGGTATGTGTATGTGCATGATTGAGAAAGGGGCTCAAATACCACCGTGTCCCTGTGGGGCTCAAAGGAGAACTTCATGGAGTCTGTTCTCTCCTTCCACATTTATATGAGTAATGATCAAACTCTGATCATCAGGTTTGCAAGGGAAACCACTGGGCATTCTTACCAGCCATAGTTTAATATTTATGTATGTTTATTTAGTTGTGTGGACTTTGAAATATTTATTGTTAATTTTTTTGGTCAATATTCCCCATTTTATTAGAAGTATGGTAAGAAAAAATGTAAAATTTATTTGTACATGGATGGAGTGGGAGGACATTTTGTTCATCAAAACAGCCACATAAAAAAAGACAAATATTGAATGTTATCATTCTTTGTGGAAGCTGAAAAACTGATTATAAAAGTTAAGAATGGTTTAATGGCTGGAAATGTAGCTGAGTGGCAGTGTTTATCCAGCATACACAAGGACCTGGGTTTTATCTCCTCCCCTCCAAAGGAAAAAAGCTGGAGGAGGAAGAAAAGGAGAAAGGAGAGAAGAGGGGGAGGAGGAAATAAAAGGAAGGAGAAGGGAAATGGAAAAGAAAGAGAATGATGGGACTAGAATCTAAGAGGGCTCAGAAGAATAGAGAAAGGCTGGGTAAAACACAAAGCTACAGTTGACTGGAGGAAGTGATTTGCTTCTACAGCTCAGTAAGATGACTGTAGTCAGCAATCACTTGTGACAAATTTCAAAACAACTAAAGAAGAAATCTTAAAAATTCCAATATTTGAGGGGCTGGAGAGATGACCTAGCAGTTAAGAGTGCCAACCGCTCTTGCAGAGGACATGAGTTCGATCCCCAGCACCCTCATGGTGGCTGAGAACCGTCTGTAACTCCAATTCCAGGAGAACTCCAGTTCCAGGGGAATCCGACACCCTCTTCTGACCTCCATGGCATTGCATGACATGGGTGCACAAATCTACATTCAGACAGTACACTCATATAAATAAAAATAAATAAATAAATAAATAAATAATAAAATTCCAATATTTGAGATGAAAATACTAATGATTCTGATTTGACCATTACACATATTAAGTTATCATATTGTACTCCTTAAATGAATAATTAGTATATCAATAAAATAAATTCATATATGTTTATTTAAAAAAAATAGAGTCTCAGGGCTGGAGAGATAGCTCTGAAGTTAAGAGCACTGGCTGCTCTTGCAGAGGACCCAGGTTTGATTCCCAGCACCCACATAGCAGCTAACAACTGTCTGTTAACTCCAGTTCCACGGGATCCAAAGCCCTTTCTGACCTCCATGGGCACTTAACAACACAGGTGCACCTATATACATTCAGGCAATACATTCATACACATAAAATAAAAATAATAAATAGAAGTAAAATTTAAAAGTAGGGTCTTGCTGTGTTACCCAGGATGGCTTCAAACTTATGATCCTCCTGCCTCAGTTTCTCAAGAAAGGAGATTACAGACTTGTGTCACCAAAGAGGTCTAAATTAAACATTTTTCAATGTGTTTTGGGAAATACATATAAAACCAAGCTGAGAGGCTGAAGCAGTGTCTCAGTCGGTAGATATATATCCCCAAACTAAGATCTTGAGGACATTATGTTTCTGCATAGTTTTCACAATAATAATATTCTCTGAGGCTTTTGAACCAATTATATTCTTTCGTATCTCATTAAAGCTATTCGATTTTATTTCTCAATGTTAATGTAACCCCCAATAGATTTTTATGACCCACTAATGCAAACCTCAGCTTCAGGAGGCAGGAGTGACTAGGTGTAGGAAGCTCAGTTCTTCCTCTCTGATGGTGTCTGCCAGCCTAGGCGGGGATGAGGGCCAGAACATTCACGTTACAGATGAGCTGCTAAGAGAAAGCCATGAACACACTATGAGAATGAGGTCACCAGCCTAGTCACTACCCAGGAGAGGGAACAGTCCCCCAAGTCTGTGTGTGTCACTACATGAAGTCATCATCTTAATGATGTCTGAAAGCAACGGATTTGTCATAATGGAACATTTTCTTCACTCCGGAGCATCTGAAAATATTTTACTTGCTAGCATCAAATGCTGTCCCCATGAGCACTCCATACCCCCCGCTCCCCTCCACTGGTAATAGAATCATGGTTTAATGAAAAACACCAGAGTAGAAATGACAGGCTTTCAGAAAGCAGTCATCAAGTTTGGACAGAGGAGGCAGAAACAGCACATCCTTTGTGCTGCATTTGGAAGATCACAGTCCTGCTGATCAGGGCCTGGTAGAACAGCCACTCTGAGCACTGGCTGCCCTAGGCTTCCTGACAGTTCCCCAGCCTCTGCAATTCCCAACTAATCTCCTAGCTCCAGTTGCCGTTGCCCACCTGCGTTCAGTGATGTTTATCTCCAGCATCACGTGGAAGTTGTACTGTGCTTTTGAGGGTTTTCGGGGACCAATAAGCAGATGGTTCAGTACTAAATGCCAGCACATTAAGAACATTTTCATGATATCATGTAACAGAAATGAGGTCTCAAGTTCAGTTAACTCAGTGACAGGATCTAGGTGACTCGTTTCAGTGTTGCCACCTCAGAGGGGACAAAAAAGGAAAGGATGGAGCAGCAGGAGGATGGATAAGAATATAGTATAATTATAGAAATGCACAGTGTCACACTGAAACCCAGTTCACTGTTTGCTAAGCAAAGTTACATTTTTTAAATATTCTTTTTAAATTTTATTTATTTATTTATTATTTTTTATGTGTATGAGTGTACTGTCTGCATGTAGTTTGGTGCACCCGTGTCGTGCAATACCACAGAAGTCAGAAGAGGGCATCCGATTCCCCTGGAACTGGAGTTAAAGAAGGTTCTTAGCCACCATGTGGGTGCTGGGAATCAAACCCAGGTCCTCTGCCAGAGCTGTTGATGCTCTTAACCGCTGAGCCATCTCTCCAGCCCCTGCAAAGTTACATTTTAAAAATAGGAATAAATACATACATTTCCCCATACCATAGATTTTTCTCTCATGTGTATTTAATACTTATCTAGAGACTAAGCCCAGGTCATTTGTGTTTATGATAATTGACACCACAGAAGGTACTTCAGAGAAGCTCAGTCAATTCTAGAATCAAAGTAATTGGTGCCAATATCTGAGGCTACTTCATTTTTTTGTAGATTCTTTGCCCCTCTTCAGACAGTATCACCTACAAATAAACAAGATGTTTATTTCTCTCCAATATTTTTGTATTTTATTTCTTCTTGGTGTATTTTGTACCTTCTATTAAAATAGTATATTGAATAATAGTGATCAAAACACAACTATTCACCCTGTTTCTGATCTTGGGGGTGGGAGGAGCAGTCATTGGGAGTGAAATTAGCTGTTTTGGGTAGATTAAAGAAGTTCTTCTCAAGCCGGGTGTGGTGGCACACGCCTTTAATCCTAGCACTTGGGAGGCAGAGGCAGGATGATCTTTATGAGTTCAAGGCCAGCCTGGTCTACAGAGTAAGTTCCAAGACAGCTGGAGTTTTTGGTTTTCCTTTTTTTAAAATTTCTAAAAAAAATTTTTTTTTAAGTTCCTCTCTTTTGATTTAAAATAGAACAAGCAGGCTTTTATTCCCAGTACATTCAGAAGGCTTTCACAGGTCTGGAAGCAGGTTTTCACTGCAGGAGGAGGCTACTATTAATGATGATGGTTATTATGATAGTAATGATGATTCCACAAGCTGCAATCACCAAGTCCCAATGTAAGAACTTCATGGAGATGCATTGCTCCTTACTGACCAGCTTGGACTTCTTCTTGCCCTTACTGTACAGACAGACCTCAGTCCACATCTCTCTCACACTTTCCAGCATCATATTTCAGTGCCTGCCTAAGGCCGTCACCCCCACCCAGGAATTTCTTGTTGCTGTAGAAGGTGATGAACACTTGGATGTTGCCCTTTCATAAGCAAACGTCCCCCAACTTCTGCAGCTCCCCTAGGGTCACCTCACTCTTGGGTCTGTTGAAGTTCATGGATGTTCTATAGTAGATCAAGCTCTTCTCCACCATGTTGATTTGCCCTCTACAAGTTTCCTATTCCTGATCTTCTGATTTGTTTTTTTGGTCTTCTGATTTTTTAACATTTATTTTTATTTTATGTGTATGAGTGTTTGCCTGCATGTATGTAAGTGCACCATGTGTGTGCAGCCCCCACAGAAGCCAGATGAGGGCATTAGATCCCCTGCGACTGGAGTTATGGACTGTTTTTAGCCACCATGTGGGTGCAGAGAAGTGAACCTGGATCATCTGCAAGAGTAGCCAGTGCCCTTAACCACTCAGCCGTGTCTCTGGCCCCAGTTTTCTGAGATTTTATCATGAATTCACGTTTTATTTTACCTAACTCTGTGTCTATTAAGACAATCATTTAGGTTGCATTACTTATCATGCTGATGTAGTACAACAATTGATGGATGAATTTTTGAGGCAAACTTGCATTCCCAGAGAAGTGTCCTTTAGTCACAATATGCCATCCTTTCTTACATAGGATGTAATTTGATAACATTTCATTATAAATTTCTCCATTTGTGTCCATGATCAGTGTTTATCTATAACTTTCTTTTTATCTGATTTTTTGTGCCAGAGTAATATTATAGCAGAGAAAAAGCTGGTAAATATTTCATTTTTAATTGTCTGCAAAAGTTCATGAAGAATTTTTATTATTCCATCCTTAAATGTTTGATAGATTTCATCATTGAAGCTATGTGAACCTAAAACTTTCTTTGTGGGACATATTTTAACTATAATTCCAATTTTAAGATAATATCACTATTCAAGTAATCTCTTCTTGATTACACTTGTAAAATCATTTTTCTTTCTTCTTCTATTTTTTGGGGGGCTTGTTTGTTTGTTTGTTTTGGGGGACAGGATCTCCCTGTAGCCCCAGCTGGCCTGGAACTCACTATATAGATCAGGCTGACCTTGAACTCATCTGCCTGCCTCTACCTCTCTAGTGCTGGGATTAAAGGGGTGCACCACCACTCTCAGCTCTCATCTGAGTTTTCTAATTCATGGATGTAAGTCATTCAAATAATTCCTTTTATGTTTTATTCTATAGGAATATAGATCAAAAGTGATGTTCCCTCTCTCACTCCTAATAGTGGTACTATTATGATTAGACAGTTTCATGCATGTACATAGTGAACTTCAGTCATTTTCACCCTCCATTATTTTTTCTCAGGCACCCCTCTCATGGTCAACCCACCTCCTACTTTCATGTCCTGTGTGTGTATGCGTGTGACCTCACTGAGTTTAATTAGAGTTGCTTGCATGAGCATGGTGGGAGGTTATTTACTAGGTCAAGGGTAACTTATCAGTGGGCACTTCACTAAAGGCACTACCCTCCAGCTCCAGCAACAATTAACTGTCCATAGTCCCTAAGGGAAGAGTTGACTCTTTTATACATATTTTATCTTCCTGCAGAGCAAGCTTTTTGCTCTACCGAGTTTTCTCTCTGTTCTGCTCACTTTCACTGAGAACATCTTTTCTGTTTTTTGAGGTGAAGGCACAGAAACTGACTCATAGCCTTCTTTGCTCCCTGTGAACCACATGAGCTGTGTCTCACACATTTTTGTTGTGTTGCAGCTGAAATTCATTCGAAATATTTTCTATTTTCTCTCACAGCTTCCTCTTTGATCCATACTATTCTGAAATATGTTTTTGAAATTGTCTAGGTATCAGTTTGTGAGTGATTTCTACTTCAGTCCCATGGGGGAATATACTTTTTATTATTTCAAATTTGTTGAGATTTGTTTCCTGCCCACAGTAATAATAATATGGTAATTAGATCATGTTCATCTAAAAATAATATGCACTCAGGATTTGATGGCAAAGGTAGAATGTTCTAATAGCATCAGTTGCATCAAGAATACCGATAGTACTGTCAAGATTTCTATTACAGTATAATTGGCTTTTTTTTTTTTTTTTTTTTCTTTGTCTTTCGATTAAGGGTCTCTCTGTAGCCCATTGTCCTGGAACACCACTCTGTAAACCAGGGCTGGCATTGAACTCACAGATCCACCTGCTCTGCCTCCCAAGTTGCTAGGATTAAAGGCGTGTGCCACCACACCCGGCAATATACCTGTTAGCATCTATTACTGGCAAGAATAGAAGAATCTTCATGATAATTGTGAGCATGCCCGTTCTCTCTCCTGGACTTTAGAGATTGTTGTAAATGCACACAAAGGAAATAGTTTTATCCTCTCGGTGAATTTTTCTCTTTGGTTCATGTGATATTGCTCTTTATTTCCAGCAATAATTTATTTTCCTGATGTTCTTCTCATACTAGTAAAACCACTGGGGGAGGGGGGCTGGAGAGATGGCTCAGTTAAGAAAGCACTTGCTGCTCTTTCAGAATACTTGAGTTTGATTCCCAACACCCAGGCAAAGAAGCTTATACCACCCACCTGTGATTCCACCTCCAGGGAGAGTATCCAACAACTTCTTTTAACCTCAGTGGGCATCTATTTGTAGGTTCTCATATGCAAATATATAATAAAATTAAACATTAAATAAAAATGACTACCTTTTTAGCATAATCACGCAATATTTCCATCATTTTCCTTCTACCACTTCTAGTGTGTGTCTTATACACAGCACAAAGCTGAGTCTGTGAGAGTTTAAATACAGTGTGATTAAAAATAATAAAAACCATGGCTTATAAAATTTAGAAGAAGAAAAATAAAGCTAAATAATTTTCAGGTCTTTGATTTTCCCAGGAAAAATTTAAAGTGCCCATTTATTTTGAACCATACTAAGTAAATACTTTGTGCTATAACAGATCAGTCATCTTAAAAAAAAAAGTAGCCGGGTGTGGTGGCGCAGACCTTTTAAGCCCAGCACGCTTGGGAGCGAGGAGAGCAGGTGGATCCTCTGTGCGTTCAAATGTCAAGGCCTGGTCTACATAGTGATGTCCAGGACAACTGGGGCTAAAAAAAAAAAAAAAAAAAAAAAAAAAAAAAAAAAAAACATGGACAGAACATGCTAATTCTTTCTCAGGTGACAAGGATAGAATCACTCCACATTGATTAACTAGATGGAAGATAGTTAACTAGTGGAGATTTTCTAGATCCATGAAAACAATGAATGAGCCTGCCACAGTCTTAGAGGCAGGGAAAAAGGATTTTGTTTCTCAATCTACAGTATGCCCTTAAATTAAATCTCCATGCATTTGAAAGCTCACCCAGTCCCCAAGTTTCACATTTAATGTGAAGGAAAGAAACTAAAAAGTTAAAGGGTGGGAAATTATTTCAGTGCCTGAGTGTTAAGAGCTGAGTCGTGTCCCCTCCTGCCAAGTTCATGTCCCCAATAGCTCAGCCTAGGACTGCAGTTGGAGATACAGTCTTTAAAGGGATGATGAAACTTAAATGAGGTCACTATGGTTAACCATAATCTGATGACCAGTTTTTTTCTGTTGTTGCTGTTTGCTTCTGGTGGTTTGTTTGGATGTTTTTGTTTTTGTTTTTGTTTTTTTGAGACAAGGTCACACCATGTAGCCAACACTGGCAATGAGCTTGAGATCCTCTCCTCTCAGTCTCCCCAGGACTGGAATTACTAGCATGTATCACCATGAGCACTGTGACTAGTACCATTAACAAAAGGCAGATGGGGCTGGAGTATGGCTCAGCAGTTAGGAGCACTGGTTGCTCTTCCAGAGGAGATATTTGATTCCCAGCACCCACATGGTAGCTAACAGCCATCTCTGACTCCAGTTCCAGGGGATCTGGTGCCCTCTTCTGACCTCCACAGTCATTGCAGGCATGTGTTGCACTTACATACATGCAGGCAGTCAAATAAAATAAATAATAATTTAATAAATAAACAAATAAAAAAAAACACACAAAATCATATAATGTGATGGCTTTTCAGCCAAGAAGAGACAGTACAGAAGAAATCAGCCCTTTTGGCCCCTTGATCTTGTACTTTAAGCTTCTTCAACTGTGGTAACACCAATCAGTATGTGGGACCTTGTCAGCAGCTCCAGAAAAACAACACACTGAGTAAAACAAAAAACAATCTTTGTTTTCTTTCTGAAGAAACAAGTTATAGAGGGGCCTATTCTACACTGGAGGAGAGAATCTCCTTTAAGATAATGATTCTGTATGTGATAGTATGTTCCAACCAACCGCAGGTCACACGTTCGATGGTGTTCCTGTAATACTTCAAGTCTCAATTGTGTTATAGCCATGTTTGGGTGGGAGCACTGTGACACTCATACAACAACAAACGCACCTAGCAATACAGTCCTCAGAACACCACCCCATCATTAAGTGGTGCGTTCCTTCTTCACCCACAGAACCAGGATGCAGTGTGGCCATTCTAGTAGTGACTGTGTGTTTACTCTGGCTGTGTTTCAATGCAAATACTTCTCATGCTTAAAACACACACTGGTTTTACATCATCTTATTTCCTACGGCCCTTTCAACACCCCCTATTCAATTTATCACTGTTATATGATATAACCTGTGCTGGAAATTTTATTAAAGCAAAATATCAGGGGCTTGAGAGATGGCTCAGTGGTGGGAGTGTTTATTCTGTAAACCTGGAGACCAGCATTTGAATTCCAGAATAACCCAAGCTAGCTGGCAAGACCTTACCTGAGGGGAAAAAAAGAAATAAATTAAAGCAAAATACAAATAGAAACAAAACTGACTTGGCATTTTTCTCATTTTCTCACTTTTTCCAATTATGCTAAATTCTCAAAACCACCTATAAAAAAAAGCCTTCGTAACATCACTGTTACATAGAAACTGCAAAGGGTATGTCCCAGAGCCTCTGCTTCCAAAATCATTAAAATTATTTATCATCAATCAAAGTAAGAAGCCCGCACCTTCACTGTTGGATTTTATATACTGGATGTATTTCAGTTCTAAAGCACGACTTTTTACATGATTTCAAAAGAGAGTAAACTTTCTGAATTTGTTAATTATCTATAATGGCTTTTTTTTTATGGAGTCCTTGGCATTTCCTATATATAAAATCACACCATCAGCTCACTGTCTGTTCTAGTTTGTCTTCCATTGCTGTGACAAAACACTCTGACCAACACCAACTTGGGGAGGAAAGGGTTTATTCAGCTTACATCTCCTGGGTCACAGTTCTCACTCAGGGAGCCCAAGGCAAGAACTCAGGGCAGGAACCTGGAGGCAGGAGCTGAAGCACAGGCCATCGAGGAGTGCTGTTCTCTGGCTTGCTCTCTACTGGCTTGCTCAGCCTGCCTTCTTATACTGTCACTGCTCAACAATCAAGACAATACACCACAGATGTGGCCACAGGCCAATCCAATGGAGCCAATTCCCCAACCGAGGCTCCCTCAACCCAGGTGTGTCAAGTTGACACCAAAGCTATCCAGCACACTGTCAATCTGGCATCCTCCTTTCCAATATCAGTGTTCTTTAATTCTTTCTCTTGCTTAATTGCTTTGGCTATGACTTCCAGTTAACAGTGAAGACAGTGGGAATCCGTGTTATGGTCCATTTCCTAAAAAGATGCTTTTAGCCCTCACCTATTCAGTTCTATGTTAGTTGTGGATTATGTATAGCCTTTAGTATGTTGAGTCGAAATGAAATAATTGCCTATAATCCCAGCTACTTGAGAAGGTGAGGCTGTAGCATCATAAGCATAAGCTCAGCCTCAGCTATACAGTGAATTCAAGTCAATCCAGGGGACTTAGTTGAGACCTTGTCTCAAAATAGAAAATTAAAATAGGACTAGGAAGCTGGTGAGATTGCTGAGTGAGCAGTGACTCTTGCCCCCAAGCCTAGTGACCTGAGTTCAACACATGGAATCCACAAGGTAGAAGGAGAGGAAAGAATAGATTCTTGCAAATTATCCTCCCTCTGACCTTCACACACATGCCATAGCATGTGAGCACACACACACACACACACACACACACACAATAAATAATCTAGGAAAGAGAATTATTTAAACAGATTTGGGGATATACCTCAATGGGAGGGAGGGAGAGAAGGAGAAAGGGGGGAGGGAAGGACGGAGGGAGGGAGGGAGGGAGAGAAAAAGTTGAAGATGCCACTACAAGGGAAAAGACAGACTTTATGAACGCTGTTATAACTGAGAGAGAAGTGGTACTTAAGGGCACTGTGGGGATGGTGAGTCTATCTCCATTGTTGACAGCGTGCTGAGCCTCTACCTCAGCCTGAGTCATGCTTCTGGCATGCTCCCCACGTCATCCCACAAATTCTGCAGGTTCTGCTTTATTGAATCTATCAGACATCCCCAAGATCACTTAATAGAATTTTTATCCCTTTCTGTGTCTTATTAACAAGAAAATATTTTTCAAAGAATTTCCTCCCCCAAGAAAAGAAAGTCTTTCTTCATGCTCTCTTCCTGGAGTGCCTACAACCACGATTAGCCACTATAATTGGGAGACCACAGGAGATGAAGGAGTTTGGCGTGAGGTTTCCTTCAGGGATAAAAGATATTTAAGACAAAAAAAAATGCTTTACATTAAAAAAAAAAGACTTCTACTTTAATGAAAAACTTCTAGCCACATAAAAACAACCTCCAGGGACTTTGCTGAAAACTGTTAAGATAAAATATATTCCACATCTTATTCTTTGCAAAAAAAAAAAAAAAAAGCGTCTGATGTTCCCTCCCATAAACTTTCTCCTCAGGGTATTTCAGCAAAACATACTACAGCCACTTCCTGCTTGATGGTTTTGCAATGCTGTCAGTGAAGTTTGAGAAACAGCTGAGGCTTGAACAAGCTGTGGAGGATCCCACGAGGGGCCTTTTAAATAAGATAAGGAGGTGAATGTCAATAGTTGCCTGATCCAGGCATGGGGCAGACCTGGAGGGAGGCTGGTCTTCCCAGGAATTCCACTTCAGAGGGAGCAAATCAGTCTGCTGTGTGCAATTTCCTTGCTAAATCCCTTTCTTCTGTGTGTCATTTCTCTATCCATTGTATAATTCCCTTTCTCAAAACATTCAAAATTCTGATCTCTAAAAAGTAAGCTCTCAGCCCAGGATGGCAGAGTCCACTGGGCGAACTGTAGATGTTGTGTAATCCCAGCTCTGATTCAGTTTTTCGTTTGACTGAGAGGACAATGGGCCTTCCTCCAGAAAAGGGATGAAAGGGACCTGGCTGAGAAGGGCTGGATGTGAATCCCAGTAGCTCCTTTACCTAGCCAGAATGACCATTCTGCCCAGGGTGGCCTTAGCCACGTGTTTAAAAGTCAGCTCTGGCCAAGCGTGGTGGCACACACATTTAATCCCAGCACTGCGGAGGCAGAGGCAGGTGGATCTTTGTGAGTTCAAGGCCAGCCTGTTCTACATAGTAAGCTCCAGGCCAGCTGGGACTAAAGGGAGACCCTGTCTCAAAAATACCAAAATAAATAAATAAATAAATAAATAAATAAATAAATAAATAAATAGCAGCTCTGTACTGCTTAACCATTTTGATACAGAAACAGTACAAGAGTTCCTCAACTTTAAAGATGCAAATAAGTTTCTTCCATAGACCATAATTTAAAAACCAGTCTCTTTTACATCGTCCTTCCTCCCCTTCCCCCTTCCCCCTTCTTCCTGACAGGTTCTCATCTAGCACACGTAGACCTCCAAGGTGCTACATAACTGAGAACAATCTTGAACAAAAGCTTTTTGTCTTTATTTTTGAGTGCTGAGATTAAAGGCATATAAAAGTTTCATGCCTCACGTTATCAATCTTTAAACAACAGTACTAGTCTGGGAGGTAACCTTAAATCTGGCCATCCGTATAACTGCAAAGATTATAAATACTGAAGTGCTCCACAGTAGTCGCCTGCTGTCCTTTAGGTACAGGTGCTGCTCCTCGCCTGCTGCTCTTCATGCTTTGCTTTGCTTTGCACCATTGGTTTGTAAGATGGCGTCAAAGAACTTTGTTGACTATGAAGTGTTACAAAAGGCAACTTCTTAATCTATGCATTTTGGGGGGTTTTGAAATTTTACTTCTTGAAAAGACTGTTGTAAGAGTTGAAAACTCTGCACCTATATATATATATGATAGTATATATATATAAGTATATATATAATATAATATTACAATAAAGCATGGGCTGAGAATGCAGCACGGACAAAGAAAGAGTTTTGCTGCCTCTGCCTTTGTAGTGCTGGGATTATGATGGTATATTGACCAAATCCTGTTGAAAATATGAGCATCTGAGGTGGCACCCGGATTTCATGATCTGATGACACTACAGCCATGAAAATTAGAAAGAAAAACGTTGTAAGTTGCAAATAGATCGGCACTGCCACCTCTGAATGAATTGGTGTTGTAAGATGGACTGGGAAGGCGAAGTGGGAGGGATGACTCATCTGCCATCCGCACTGGCGTGTACCTGTGATTTGTCATGGGACCAGGCGAAAACAGACGCCTTGGGCTGCAGTTCCGATGTGAAGAGCAAAGGGCCAGAGTCCGCCGTGCATGGCCCATGAGGATGAAGGGGGGACCACTGACGATTCAGCATGGGCATTCCAAGGCGCACCCCATAAAGCTGAGTGACCCTGCAAGCTGAGGGCTATAGGTCAATCTACATGACCATGCCAAGGACAGATGGGAGGAGGGTCACCACCAATCTCGGTGTGGGACTGGAGATGGGAACTTAAGGTCAGAGCCTAGTAGGTAAGTCACCTAATTGAGTCCAAAGAATTCACCACGAATTCATCACCCAGACTTTAGCATCAACCAAAAGCAAAGCTCCTAGGTGCAAAAGCCCAGAGAGGACGAGGCACAAGGAGAGTCTGTGCATGAGATTCCAAGTTCTGAAACACAGGGGGCAGAATTCCGACCCTCCCCCCACATACCCTGACACCATCTTGATGGGGATTAGGGACAGATGCAAGACTTTGAAAAACTGGCGCCTCTAATTTCCAATAGTGACTGAGCTAAAAAATAATTTAACCCCCTGAGAAGAAGGAAAATGAAGAAGACACATCAGACGATAGACAAACCTCCCCATGCTCATAGGAATTGGGAAAATAAATATACCGTAAAAATGTGCCACATTTCACCCAAGGACCTTATCAGGAGTTTAATGCAACCCGAATCAAAATCCCCAAGAGTTTCTTCACAGGCTTGGAAAAAAAAGCCTTAATTACATTTGGAAAAACAAAAGACCCCAAATAGCCAAAGCAACCCTGAGCGAAAAGAGCAATATGGGGGGGGGGGATCTCTATACCAGACTTCAAACTATACTACAGGGATATAGTCATAAAAACAGCTTGGTACTGGCACCAAAAAAGACCAGTTGACCAATGGAACAAAACTGAAGATCCAAACCTGAGCACATACAATTTTAGCCACCTCATATTTGACAAGGGGGCCAAGAAGACACAATGGAAGAAAGACAACATCTTCAGCAAATGGTGTTTGCAAAACTGGATCACCACTTATAGAAGAATGAAATTAAACCCCTACCTCTCGCCCTGTACAAAAGTCAATTCCAGATGGATCAAAGACCTCAATTTGGAACCCAAAACTCTAGAGGCGATAGAAGAAAAACTTGTCAGCAGACTACGAGACATAGGTGTAGGAAAAGACTTCCCAAATCAGAAAGCAGCTGCACAAGAAATAAGATCGACAATTGACAAATGGGACTGAATTAAACTCAAAAGCTTCTGTACATCAAAAGAAACAATCAAGGAAGTGAAGAGAAATCCCACAGAGTGGGAGGAAAACTTCACTGCGGATACATCTGACAAAGCATTAATTTCCAGAGTATACAAGCTACTCAAAAAACAAAGAAGAAAGAAAACAAATGAACCACTCAAAAGATGGAGCAAATAACTGAATAGAGACTTTGAGAAACATCTTAAAAACTGTTCAACATCACTAATAATTAGGGAAATGCAAATTAAGACCACTCTAAGATATCATCTCACTCTGATAAGACTGGCCAGGATTAAGAAAACAAATGATACCAAGTGCTAGAAAGGTTGTGGGGAAAGGGGAACACTCATCTATTGCTTGTGGGAATGTAAACTTGTACAGCCACTATGGAAAGCAGTGTGGAGAACCCTTAGAAGACTCAAAATGTGCTTGCCATTTGACCCAGTCATACCACTCCTGGGTATATACCCACAAGATTCATCTTACTGCAGAAATACATGTACAGCTATATTTATTGCAGCTCTGTTCACAATAGCAAAAAGCTGGAACCAACCCAAATGCCCCTCAACTGACAAGTGGATAGAGAAAATGTGGTACACGTACACAATGGAGTTCTATGCAGCAGTAAAGAAAGACAACATCATGAACTCTGCAGGTAAATGGATGGAGCTAGAAAATATTATATTAAGTGAAGTAACACAGTCCCAGATAAACAAACAATGAATGGTATCCCTCATCTGTGGATGCTAGTGTAAATAACCCAGTTGTAAATATTTCTTGTGGAGAGGGATGCATATTAAAAGAACAACAACAGAAAGACTGCTTCAGAAAACTGACGGAAATGGTGAATCTGGAGGGGTGGGAGGGTTAGGAGAGGGACACAGGTCTATATTCGATTAATGTATATTTAATTAACGTGAGTTCAACAAGTATCCAATTTTGTCCAAACTCTATCTACAAATTATGTGGTATTTTAGGACTTAGTAAAAGTAAAAATGTATATATTAAACAACATTGGTTTAAAGGTTTTAATAAAAATGGTAATACATCTAAGTTAATTGGAAATATAAATTGTTGTTGTCCACATTTGTTTTATTTAAAATCTGTATAACAATAATTTGGGATTAACATATACAAATGTTCTCTATAATTTTTGTGTTATACAGTATCATCTTGTAACATTCTCTTTTACCTATAGAATACTTTAACTTAAGGAATTAAGTTTTCTTCCCAAATTAACAACATACAGTCACCCAAAACAGCTTGGGTAAATTTAATAAAATTTACACCTGATTCCTGCCTATAGGTATGTGTACTACAACTGCCCTTTTTGAGACTCATGGGTCAAAAAATAAAAACCTAAAATAAAAAGGAGGTACAGTTATATATTAAACCTTTTTGTCAAAAATTTTTCAATTTAAATCTTAAAACTAACTATGGGAAAAGATTTGTATGTTCCCACAGGTCAAAACATCACCAATTTAATGGCTGAGAAAGAAATGATACAGCTTTGTATTGTGCAGGATATACTAAGAAATACCAGCAGACAAGTTGGCCTACCTAAACATTAAAAGGAAGAAAAGCCTCAGACTGCTACAGGCATCAAACATCTCTGTGGATTCTATTTGTAACAACTGTTTATAATGAGTCCTAATGAATCTTACCTTCTAGGTGCTGCAAAGTTTTAATATGAGAGACTTTCTTACCTCCTTTTCATAGAACAAAGAAAAATATGATGGTAATGAAGTCATTCTCTAACTGTAAATTAGAGCCGACTGTTATAGAGGTAATCTCCTATAAAACTGGTAAAACTGCTTTCTTTAATTGACTAATAGACATAGGAACTGTGAAAAGTATTATTTTCTATTCAGAACCAAATATAATACTAAAGTCTCTTTAAGCTGTGCATTTAAGCAAAATATATTAATAAAGGAGAGCGCTGATATCAGCAATTGATTATTCTGCCAAGAAGATGTTGGCCAGGGGATCCAAAACCACCCCTCAAAAGGGAAAGGCTCTTGCCTGTAAACTGGGATACCCACAAGAAGAGAGGTAATAAGGCCCTGCTGTTGAAGACCTGATGTAAGCATTGTAAAGATGTATTGAGACCTCAAGTGCAAGTGTACAGTTGGTCTCTCGAATACCAGAGAGTGTTACCAAAGGTCACTAAACCAATAAAGCAAATATTGGTCTCCTTGAGTCAAGCAAGACTCCTCTGTCAGCATCAGCTACACCTCACCTGCCTGGAAATATTGTGCAGGAGTGGCAGCCATATGTCTGTATATCTCAAATCTAATTGGCTGTTAGCTCTCTCCATGGAGGAATAACTCATGGCTGATGCCACAAGCTCACATCCTCTAGTGGTTAGGAGATGTTATAAGCCACAGTAAGACCTTGTCATCTTTTACAGAAAAAACGTGATTCATGGATTAACACACCATCCAAACATCTGTGTCTATACCAAAGTAACCTTCCATAATAATTCGTACTGTTTAAATATCTATATATCTAATTGCATGTGCTTCATTAGTAGGATTGAAAGGTTATTCCTGGTCAAACTGTCAGCCCATGAAAGGAAACATCCAGAAGTTATCAGAGTCCAAAACGACATAGACTGTTTTGCTTCTTGTCCACCTGTGCCCCTTTTCTAAGCCTAGGGAACAATCTGCAGAAGAGGAGTCATGGTAGAATGTAAGGGCTACAATTGGGGTGAATGGTGAAACTACAGCAATATAGACTGGACACTTATTTGATCAACTTGATTGTACAAACAAGCCCCCCAGCTGGATGGTGGGACCCTTGGGCTGTGTGGGTTTGGCACAACTGCTTGCAAATTGAAGGATGCTTGTACTCATAACTTATTACTTATTGTTAAAAAATGAAATAAAAGAAAGTAAGTTTAAAAAAAAAACAAAGCTGCTGAAAAGCATGGGCATCAAAACCCCCAAAAAAATTCATTTAGGATTTCCCTTACCCCATGAACTAGAAGAAAGATGGGGAACTGGGATATGTATGCTCACAAATTGGGCAGATTTCAGGGGAAAAGAAAAGGCCAGTTACATTTCTTTGCACAACAGAATTCAGTGTGTGTTTTATAATTCTTTCTAGAATATTTATGTTATCCTCAAGCATAAATATTTTGTCCTTTTTTTTTGAGACAAGGCCTCCCTGTAGCCACAAGACATAAATCTTTTTTTTTCCATATTTTTGTCCTTTCTTCAGATTAGTTTGCCTGAGGGGCTATGTCATAGTTGGCTTTGATTGTCATCTTGACACACCTGAGAAGAGGATGCCTCAATTGGGGAATCTTCTCTATCAGGCTGCCTGTGGGCATGACCATGAGGCATTTTTTTTGTTGTTGTTGAATGATGTAGGAGGCTCAAGCCACTGTGGGCAGGGCCACCCCTGGCCTACCGGTCCTGGACTACACAAGAAAGCAGGCTGAACACAAGCCAAAAGAGCAAGCCAGTAAGCAGTGTTTTCCACGGTCGGTGTTTCAGTTCCTCCCTCCAGGTTCCTACCGGAAGTTCCTGCCTGACTCCCCTCTGTGATGGACTGTCACTTAGAAGTGTAAGACGCAATAAACGCGTTTTTCTCCAAGTTGCTTTTGATCAGTCTTTTATCACAGTAATAGACAAAGCAAACTAGGGCAGGCTAAAACTTTAAAGTATCTTTGTATATGCTTCCAGATTGGGAGTTTTAATATATCCAAGCAAAGCATGTAAGAATGATTCCCAACCAAGCGTGGTGGTGCACGCCTTTAATTCTAGCACTCAGGAAGCAGAGGCAGGAGGATCTTTGTGAGTTCAAGGCCAGCCTGGTCTACAGACTGAGTTCCAGGACAGCTGGGGCCACAGGGAGACCCTGTCTCAAAAAGAAAAGAAAAAAAAATGATTCCTCCTCTTCTCTTCCTCTGCTGTCCTGAGAATTCCCTTACACTTCCAGGTATGACATGGAACTTGATATGTGCGACAGGCTTCGGGAAAAGTACATCCTGAATCACATGTGTTCTGAGATCAGTAGTGAGCACTGGTTGTTTCCTGGTCTCTGAGATAGACAGTAGAGACTATGGACCCCAAAACCGTACCCCAAGATACATGAATCTGGCATGTTCCTTAACCTTTTGTGTTTTTCTTTCACATACAAAAATGGGGTTGAAAATGTCTGCCTCTGGCTGGAGAGATGGCTCAGCAGTTAAAAGTGCTTGTTTTGTTGCAGAGACTGGAGTTCAGTTCCCAATAATCATATGGGGTGGTTCAAAGTGGTAACTACAGCTCCATGGGATCTGACGTCTTCTTCTGTCCCCTTCGGTTCCTTATGCTCATACACACACACACACACACATACACACACACACACACACACACACACACACACTGCACATAAAGATAAAGAATATATTTTTAAATCTTCCGATGAGGTCATTGGGAGGACAGAATGAAAGAGAATACATTTAGAAAGTACTTACTACCTAGCACCGAGTAAACACACAATAAATGTTCGCTATTTTATTTTTGGATTATAAATACTTCATACCTCATCTATCTTTACTCTGTTAGGATGGGCAAAATGCCTGGTTTGTGGCAATGTTTAATAAACATTTGTTAAATGCTGAATGAACCAACATAAATATTTTAAAGCTCAAAACATATTTGCTTACAGAGAAAGAAGAACTCAAGGCACATTGTGATGAATCTCTATGGAGCAAAACCTGAAGGTAGCAAATGTGCTGATCTTTCAACTCACAGACAAGGATATAAAGCAGCTCTGTCAGAAGGCTAAAAAGCTAGTGAATTTGTGTTGGAGGAGAGGGAGTGGCAAGGGCTAGCAAAGAAAAATTTCAGAGTTGGGGAGATTAAATCAAGAATACAGAAAAGGGTTGTCCAGGGGCTCCATGGACCCTCCAACAACACTGGCCATTGGCCTTGGACTTGGTCACCCACCGGAACTGGATGACAAGACCCTACTGCTGAAGACACTGCATAGTGAGCTATAGAACAATCAAGGAGAAAATAAGCTGGTGCTGACTTTATAGTCTGATTTTTATTGCCTAGCTTTCATAGTGATGGAGGGTGCTAGGTATGCTGCCAGAAAGAAAAGCAGTCATAGAACTTACCCAGCTGTGAATGCTGTGAACTACACTGGCCTGGCAAAATACACTTACCTGGTGCAATAGTGGCACAAATATTATTGGAGTAACCAACCACTCTCCAATTAGAATTAAAGTTCACTTAATGGGATGGAGCCCATACCTACCAATGATATCAGGGTTAGGAACCTGGGCTAGCTAGGTATGTCACAAAATACAGGGGAAAAAATCTAATACTAGCTTTCTACTAAATAGTAGTTATATTAAACTGACTCCTAGAGACTTGTTGTTGTACCCATCCATCAATGCATCTCTCAAATCTTACCAGAAAAGGTTACTTATGCAGCAGATGGTGATTAACACAGAAACAACTGGTCAATGTACAAAGAACGAAAGGCTGCAAAGCAAAGATCCCTGAACAGGACACCTGTACCAAAGGCTGCAAAGCGCTGATCCCGGAACAGGACACTTGTACCAAAGGCTGCGGAGTGCTGATCCCTGAAAAGGACACCTATACCAAAGGCAGCAAAGGGCTGATCGCTGAATAGAACACCTATACCAAAGGCTGCAGAGTGCTGATGCCTGAACAAGGCACCTATACCAAAGGCTGCAGAGCGCTGATCCCTGAATAGGACACCTGTACCAAAGGCTGCAGAGTACTGATCCCTGAACAGGACACGTATACCAAAGGCTGCAGAGTGCTGATCCCTGAACAGAACACCTATACCAAAGGCTGTAGAGTGCTGATCCTTGAATAAAACACCTGTACCAAAGGCTGCAGAGCACGGATCCCTGAAAAGGACACCTATACCAAAGGCTGCAGAGCACTGATCCCTGAACAGGACACCTGTACCAAAGGCTGCAGAGCACTGATCCCTGAACAGGACACCTATACCAAAGGCTGTAGAGTGATGATCCTTAAATAAAACACCTATACCAAAGGCTGCAGAGTGCTGATCCCTGAACAGGACACCTATACCAAAGGCTGCAGAGCACTGATCCCTGAACAGGACACCTGTACCAAAGGCTGCAGAGCACTGATCCCTGAACAGGACACCTATACCAAAGGCTGTAGAGTGATGATCCTTAAATAAAACACCTATACCAAAGGCTGCAGAGTGCTGATCCCTGAAAAGGACACCTATACCAAAGGCTGCAGAGCACTGATCCCTGAACAGGACACCTGTACCAAAGGCTGCAGAGCACTGATCCTGAACAGGACACCTATACAAAAGGCTGCAGAGCACTGATCCCTAAACAGGATACCTATACCAAAGGCTGCAGAGTGCTGATCCCTGAATAGGACACCTATACCAAAGGTTGCAGAGTGCTGATCCCTGAACAGGACACCTGTACCAAAGGCTGCAGAGCACTGATCCCTGAACAGGACACCTATACCAAAGGCTGCAGAGCGCGGATCCCTGAACAGGACACCTGTACCAAAGGCTGCAGAGCACTGATCCTGAACAGGACACCTATACACAAGGCTGCAGAGTTCTGATCCCTGAACAGAACACCTTTACAGAAGGTTGTAGAGTGCTGATCCTTGAACAGGACACATGTATCAAAGGCTGCAGAGCACTGATTCCTGAAAAGGACACCTGTACCAAAGGCTGCAGAGTGCTGATCCCTGAACAGGACACCTATACCAAAGGCTGTAGAGTGGAGATCCTTGAATAAAACACCTATACCAACGGCTGCAGAGCACTGATCCCCGAACAGGACACCTATACCAAAGGCTGCAGAGTGCTGATCCTTGAAAAAAACACCTATACCAAAGGCTATAGAGCACTGATACCTGAACAGGACACCTGTAAAAAAGGCTGCAGAGTGCTGACCCCTGAACAGAACACCTATACCAAAGGCTGCAGAGTGCTGACCCCTGAACAGAACACCTATACCAAAGGCTGCAGAGTGCTGATCCCTAAAAAGGACACCTATACCAAAGGCTGCAGAGTACTGACCCCTGAACAGGACACCTATACCAAAGGCAGCAGAGTGCTGATCCCTGAACAGGACACCTATACCAAAGGCTGCAGAGTGCTACTTCCTGAACAGGACACCTGTACCAAAGGCTGCAGAGCACTGATCCCTGAACAGGACACCTGTACCAAAGGCTGCAGAGTGGTGATCCCTGAATGGGAAACCTATACCAAAGGCTGCAGAGCGCTGATTCCTGAAAAGGACACCTATACCAAAGGCTCTAGAGCACTGATCCCTGAACAGGACACCTGTACCAAAGGTTGCAGAGTGCTGATCCCTGAAAAAACACCTATACCAAAGGCTGTAGAGTGCTGATCCTTGAATAAAACACCTGTACCAAAGGCTGCAGAGCACTGATCACTGAACAGGACACCTATACCAAAGGCTGCAGAGTGCTGACCCCTGAGCAGGACACCTATACCAAAGGCGATAGAGTGCTGGTCCTTGAATAAAACACCTGTACCAAAGGCTGCAGAGCACTGATCCGTGAACAAGACACCTGTATCAAAGGCTGTACCAAAGGCTGCAGAATGCTGATCCCTGAACAGGACACCTATACCAAAGGCTGTAGAGTGCTGATCCTTGAATAAAACACCTATACCAACGGCTGCAGAGCATTGATCCCCGAACAGGACACCTATACCAAAGGCTGTAGAGTGCTGAACCTTGAATAAAAAAACTATACCAAAGGCTGTAGAGCACTGGTCCCTGAACAGGACACCTGCAAAAAAGGCTGCAGAGTGCCTACCCCTGAACAGGACACCTATACCAAAGGCTGCAGAGTGCTGACCCCTGAACAGGACACCTATACCAAGGGCTGCAGAGTGCTGATACCTGAACAGGACACCTATACCAAAGGCTGCAGAGTCTGACCCCTGAACAGGAAAGCTATACAAAAGGCTGCAGAGTGCTGATCCCTGAATAGGACACCTATACAAAAGACTGCAGAGTGCTGTTCCCTGAAGAGGGCAGCTATACCAAAGGCTGTAGAGTGCTGAACCCTGAACAGGACACCTATACCAAAGGCTGCAGAGTGCTGATTCCTGAACAGGACACCTATACCAAAGGCTGCAGAGCACTGATTCCTGAACAGGACACCTGTACCAAACGCTGCAGAGTGCTGATCCCTGAACAGAACACCTATACCAAAGGTTGTAGAGTGCTGATCCTTGAATAAAACACCTGTACCAACGGCGGCAGAGCACTGATCCCTGAACAGGATACCTATGCCAAAGGCTGCAGAGTGCTGATCTCTGAACAGGACACCTATACCAAAGGCTGTAGAGTGATGATCCTTGAATAAAACTCCTATACCAAAGGCTGCAGAGCACTGATCCCTGAACAGGACACCTGTACCGAAGGCTGCAGAGTGCTGATCCCTGAATGGGACACCTATACCAAAGGCTGCAGAGTGCTGATTCCTGAACAGGACACCTAAACCAAAGGCTCTAGAGCACTGATCCCTGAACAGGACACCTGTAACAAAGGCTGCAGAGTGCTGATCCCTGAAAAGAACACCTATACCAAAGGCTGTACAGTGCTGATCCTTGAATAAAACACCTGTACCATAGGCTGCAGAGCACTGATCCCTGAACAGGACACC